>MU227775.1:2044617-2138875 GCA_018584345.1 Thuja plicata
AGCGGAGGATTGGCTGGACATTTTGGTCGTGATAAAACTCTTGCTTTGGTTAGTGAGAATTATTATTGGCCACAGTTGCAGCAAGATGTGAAGAAGTTTGTACAAAGTTGCAGAGTATGTCAAATGGAGAAAGGAGTGAAGCAGAATATAGGGTTGTATCAGCCATTACCTATACCAGAGAATCCTTGGGAGGATATCAGTATGGACTTTGTTCTTGGTTTACTGAGGACTCAGCAGGGACATGATTCAATTTTTGTGGTGGTTGACAGATTTTCAAAGATGGCACATTTCATTCCCTGCAAGAAGACTAATGATGTTGTTCATGTAGTAGAATTATTTATCAGAGAAGTGGTGAGGCTACATGGTTTGCCAAAGACCACAGTTTCAGATCAAGACACTAAGTTTGTTGGATATTTCTGGCATATGTTGTGGAAGAAGTTGAAGACAGATTTGAACTTCAGTTCATCACATCATCCACAGACTGATGGATAGACAGAGGTGGTGAATAGGAGTTTGGGGAATTTGCTGAGATGTTTGGTTGGAGATAAGCCAACAGGATGGGATTTGATTTTACCACAGACAGAATTTGCATATAATAATTCTGTCAACAGGAGCATTGGAAAATCACCATTCTAGATTATATATGGGAGTAGTCCAAGAAATGCATCTGAATTGAGAAAGATAGATAAAGGAGAAATAAGTAGTGCTAAAGCTGAGGATTTTGTAGAACACTTGAAGAACATCCATGAGGAAGTGAGGATGCACATTACCAAAATGAATGCACAGTATAAGGCTAAGGTAGATGGGAAAAGGAGACATAAAGAATTTCAGGTTGGGGATGAAGTCATGATTCATTTGCAGAAGGAGCGATTTCCAGTTGGTACATATAACAAGTTGAAAATGAAGAAGTTTGGGCCATGTAAGATATTGAAGAAGCATGATTCAGGAAATGCTTATGAGGTAGAATTGCCTACTTAGTTGAATATTTCACCAGTATTTAACATTTCAGATTTGATAGAGTATCATGAAGGAGGTGTTGAAGGTGAGATCACAGCAGCACAATGGAGTATTCCAGCAAGTAGTTCAGATACCAAGGAGATTGAAGACATACTGGACAGTCATGTTGGTAGAAGCACAAAGAACAAGACATATGAAGAATATCTGGTCAAGTGGAAATGATGACCTGTAGAAGATTCATCATGGATGACAAAGGAGGAGGTTAATCATCTTGGTTTTCCTCTACACACCTAAGTCATGACAGGGTCACTTCTCAAATTACCCTGGGTGTCTGATGCAGGAGCATCCTGGGTGTAAGGGAAATCTTGCATCACCAAAAAATATGTGTTTTTCTATTCAATAAGGGCTATTTTGTACAAGCTGCTATTTTTGGAAACTTACTATTTTTTAGTAAGTTGGTCATTTGAACTCAGAATATTCTAATTTTCCAGGTGAAGGTTCATCTTAGTCATATAAGAATGCCAGTTGAATTTCATTGCCAGATCATCTGTATTGGCGAAGTTATTAAGGATTTACTGTTGAGATTTTAGGGTGAAAAATCTTTGAGCTCAATTTTTAGGACCTTAGAGGCTCCAAATTGAGGTTGAACCCCTGGTTGACTAGCGCTTTGCTAGTTAGGCACTGTAGATCGCGATCTCCCCTTTCTAGAAAGTGGTTATAATAGCCAATCAGAGCTATGGTTCAAAAGTTATGGCTTCCAAAAGTTGGGCTACCTAATCTCATGTTTTGTAAATATTTAAAGCCGACCCTTTTGTAATAAAAGCAAAAAATAATTAAATGCTAAGGGTATTCAGCCTTAATGGCTAGATTTCTGGAACCTTCTCGGGTGGTGGAAATTGCCTATATAAAAAAGGCCCGTAGTGTTGTCTATGGCAGTTCTGGGTGGATCTGGGTAAGAATTAGAGGCTTTGTCCTAAAAAATATTGTAAGGGGAATGCCCATGTGGCTTTGCATATTGTAATTCTAAAAATTTGTAATTCCACATTTGTGGAGATAATAAGAAGCCCATTTTCTGTTCTTACAATTTTTTGTTGCTTCTCTATTTCTGTTATGTGTTTGTGGTATTAAGGGGAGCACCCTTCATCAAGAACCAAACTTATATGAATTGGTTTTTGATACTTAGATGTTCTCCATATTCTTTCTCAACTGAGTGAGTTTCAATTCTGCTAGTTCGAATACCGGATTCTTCTTTACTACTTTGTAAGCTATGTCAATAGCTTTGCATGTAACACTGCTGGGTCTTCTCGAGATGTATATCTTGTGGGCTATCACATGAATACCAAATTTCATCTCCATATCTGTTACTCCATTGAGTCTCATGCCTCTTTTGTCCCACTCAGGAAGAGTTAACTCAGCTAGTTCATCCTTGTTTAGGGATTTGGTAGCTTTTGGCTTGTCTAGCATAGGGAACCTAGTGACACGGTCAATTATCTGCTTAGTGATCTTCACAAGATGATCCAACCATAGTTGCATGTCATGAACATGAATAAGAACATATCTCATCCATTTTGTCTGGAAGTACCTTGACATATGCATGATATGTGTCAAACCCTTGGTTTTGAGGTGCTTATGCTTGGGCTTCAGATTCTCGTCAATACATAATTTCTCATATGTTTGATTCATCTCACTGGTTACAAGCTCCTATATATTGCAGTGATAGAAGCTGCAAATATCGTTAACTAGTAAAACTCTTGGAGGAATGAGGGAATGAGCTCCCATTAGGTCTATCTCCTCTGCAACTACTGGATGAAGCTTGAACACTGGAGGATCACAAATTGCATTCCTTACTAGAATCCCCAAACCTTTCTTAACCTTGCTACTAGAAGTGGTTGCCATATTGCTCAGACAAAATAATCAAACTCCACTTTCAATCACAAATTCGCACTGAATTGATAAGGGCTCTGAATTGACTTGTAAACTGAAATATTTATAGGCAATAATCTTTACAATCCTTCATATATAAGATATTTTCAACCATTAGAGTATTTCATTAAATGCTCTGTACATAGTAGCTGGCGTGACTCGGGTGTTTCTCCAAGATTCACTCAGAAGCTCGGGTGAAACTAACTTTCCAATTATCAATATTTCCTGACTCATCTTGGTTGAGCTAGAGTGACTCGGGTGTAACTAACATTATGACTCGGGTTGAACTAAAATATGTCCTCATGCATCAATGTGTGGATATGGACTATATTTCTTATCTAGAACTGATGTAGGATGGTTTGTATTGCATAGTTCTAGTCATCTCCTTACTTTCCTATTTTGTAATGATAGATCTGACCATCTCACTATTTAGGGTGTCATTAGATCCTTCATTGCTTTGATCTAAATTATCTGAGGATTTCCTTACCCATTGCTTTCTCATCTGAGTTCTGATTTCCAAGAATTTGGCTTTACCATTCTCAAAACTGGTATCAAATTTTTCTTTGTCCATACAGTTCTTTCTCAGATGACTGAGTTGTTTACACACATAACATCTCTTAGTAGGATCTCTTTTTCTGAAGTGAGTCTTCATACAATTTGCACTAATGTGTCTATATTCACCACATTGACAACATCTATACCAAGTGTTGTAATCCCAACCAAAAATTGCCTTGGCTAATTGTTCAGCAGGATTCCAATTCTTAGTTATTCACTCGGAAGACTTATGACCTTGTTTGTTGCATTTGTAACATTTCCCTTCAAACTTATGTTTCTCTTTTCATTCACTTTCTCTATGTCCATGTTTGTTGCAACTGTAGAATTTACCATTAAATTTTGACTTTCCATTGCTCCAACATTTATTTGATGTATGCCCTATTTTACCACAATGATTGCGTGTAGGTTTGTTGTTCCTTTGAGCTCCTTACTATGAGGATTCACCTTGTTCAATATAACCTAATCCAGTCTGTCCATGATGTCTGAGTTATTTTTCCTAATCCATGCTAGTTTGTGAATTCATCATACTTTCATTTGTTTTCTTTTCAATATTGAGATCATTCTACAGTCTTTCATATTTTGTCCTTAGATTGACAGCTTCTTATGTTGCATTGTTGAGTTGACTTACTAAATCAGCTTGCTGAAGTGATAAGTGTTGGATTTCATTTTCTTTTTCTTCTAATCTTGTACTCAATAGTCTTTTATCTTCTTGTGCTATATTTCTATCATCTTCTTCTTTTTTCTTTAGTTCCATGAATTCACACATTCTGATTGAGTGAACATCCTATTCTCTTTTCAACTTTCTAATTTCTTCATGTAGATTGAGATTCTTTGCAAGAAAGTCTTCAATGGATACATCAACTTCTTTTGAGCTTTTGTCTTTGCAAAATTCTTCAGTTATTTCTTCTATATAGTTCTTGTCATTCATCTACACTGCTAATTCTTTTCTTCTCTTTAGGGAAAGAGAGAGTTGCTCCTTAAGTTTTATGATCTCATCCATGGCCACTTTAAGATCTATCTTTTCATTCTTAATGGATTTCTCCAGTTTATATGTTTCCATATCCTCTGATATTTTCTCAAGCTGTTAAAGTTCTGATAAGAGAACCACCGCTCTGATACCAATTTTGGGAATTATATGATGTGCCCAGTGAATGAGAGGGGGGGGGGTGCGGATCAAGAACCAATATAAATTAATCCTTTTAATCCATAATTAGATTAAATTATTGTTTGCATGCATATAACTTGAAAGTAAAGAATCATACAAAACACATAACATAATATTTGGTAACCCAAAAACCTTCCAAAAGAAAGTAAAACTGGGGTGGGGATGATACCCACAAGTTTTAGTATTGTAGTATAAATGTAGCCTCTTAGAGCTTACAATGACCACTTCTAATGGTATTCCCTATTAGGAGCATAGAAAGGACTGTTAGGTCCACCTTGTTAAAGGATTTTGTACAATACAATAAGTAATGCATTTCGGTTAAGAGATTTAAAGAAATAACTATTAGGTCCACCTTGTTAAAGGATTTTGCTGATCCACCTTTGAGAATGAACCAGTTGATGATCTTCTCTGTGCAACTGTGGTCGTTGAATAAGATCCTTTGAATATAACTGATCACCTAAATATGATAGATAAGACTCTGTTGTCTTGAACACTTTTGCACTTAACTGAAATTACCATTTGCATTCCTTATGCATACATAATCATATTCATATATTGTGCATATTGGATAAAACAAACTATCTTACATATATATATATATATATATATATATATATATATATATATATATATATATATATTTATCCAACATATAACTCTGTAAGTCAGCTTGCAATAAACAATATTATATTTAACAATATATTAAAAGTTGGCTTCAAACTGTCACTCAGGTCCAATAGACTACTTGGGTGATAAATTATCACTTGGGTGATACTGAACACTCGGGTGATCCTGAACACTCAGGCGATGTTGAACACTCAGACGAAACTCTATACTCGGGCAACAATGTATACTCGGGCAACACTGAATGAATAAGTGTTTTGACACTAATTGACAATATGTCTTGCCATAAGGTCTACAAAAATTTATGCCTATAATTTTAATAATTTTTTTTGAATAATAATTGACATAGTTTTTTAATTTTTGAAGTCCATTTTTTAATTGCTGAAAACAACTGAAAATCTTGGGTCTAGTTCCCACCAAACAAGTGTATGCAAATAAACTATTTTTCCTTTGATTTCAAAATATGTTATAGATAAAATGTATAGCTAGTGCAGAAAAGAAGAAATATTGGTTTTCAATTTATATTTTCTCCGTTATAACTGCTCAAAGTTGAACTTATCTGAAATCAACAGTTTTCATCTCCCACCAAATTTCCCCTATCAAATCTACACCATTCAGAAAAAAAAATTACATATTCTTGAAGAGGATTCTCTCCTCTAGTGTTAAATATAGATTTTAATTTTTTTGATATGATTTACTATTTTTTTATTTATTTGAAGCAACATCTTCTCGAATGTATAATACCTACTTGTTCTGATTAAGTAAAAACAGGTTTTACAAGGACCCGAAACCTTTACAAAAAACCAAAGAGAACAACAGGTTTTACAAGGACCTGCAACCTAGAGTTTAAAGATAAACAGTATAAAATAGAAACAGCTATGCCTAAGCATCTTAAAAGGAAGGAACAGAAAAACAACGAACCGAACAGAAAAAGTCCCAAAGAAACAACAGAAGACAACAAGGACAACAAAAAACCCAACCAGGATAGCAAAATGAATACTTACTTGTTGTATTTTGAAATTATAATATATTTTATCTAATCAAAATACTATAAAATTTATATGACAATAATCTTGACTCTGAGCTCTACAAAAGTGTATTTTTTATATTTTAAAAAATATCATTAAAAAGAGTAGGGGTTATTGAAGCATCAGTTTTCTAAAATAATTTTATTTCTTTGGTAATTGGTATAAAATATGCATTTTATAGACATTTCAAATTGGAAAAGTTTAACCACTTATCTAACTCAGCTAGAATGAATCTAGCTGGACCATTTGTTTGACAAAAAATAAATTTTAGTTAGAAATACTCAAATTTAGCTGTGCTCATAAGTGGTTCGGAAACGTGACACAACTTTGTGCTTTTACTTGTAACTACATATATATGTATGTATATATGTATATGCATGTATATATATATGTGTGTGTGTGTGTATGTATATATATACACATATACAAACATACATATATATATGTATATATACATATACATACATATATATATACACACACACATATATATACATATATATATATACATATATATATACATATACATATATATACATATATATATGTGTGTGTGTGTGTGTATGTACATATACATATGTATATATGTGTGTGTACATATGTATATATGTATATGTATGTATATATATATGTATATATATATATATTTATATATTTGTATATGTATATATATGTATATGTATGTATATATATATGTATATATGTATATATGTGTACAAAGCCTTTCGGTGTATGTGATGAGCCTCTTCAAAATGCCAGTGAAATATGCAAATGTTATTGAAAAGATTCAAAAGAATTTTTTGTGGTCTAAGGTGGAAGAGGAGAAAATAAGATTTCTCTAATTGCATGGGAGAAGGTTTGTAGACCTAAAAATCTTGGTGGTCTTGGCTTGAGGAGAATTAGAACTATAAAAATGCTCTCTTGGCTAAAAACATTTGGAGATCCTAAAATGGAAGTGGAGAATGGAAGTCAATATGGAATAATAAATATCTAAACAAAATCTCTACTTTGGACAACTTTATTAATTCTGATGAGGTCTCAGTTGGATCTCATATTTGGAATCTAATTGCCAAGAATAATCAAATCATTTTGGAAGGTGTTTCTTGGAAGATAAGATATGGGAATAAGGTTAAATTATAGGAGGATAAATGGGTCATGGACCCCCCTTTATGTTTTTCTTGAGTATGTGACTTTTTTTCAAGAGTGTATAGGGAAGTTTTGTGTCTTTATGGGAGATTATTGGAGGTCGAATCATTGGGTGAACTTAACTCAAATTAATCCCACATTGTCTATAATCTAGAAACATCTTCAGTTTATCATTATTGATAATGATTTCTCTGATAAGATAATCTAGAAGTCTAACCCTGATGGTAACTTTACAGTTTCTTCTGCAGTCAATATGTTGTCCTTGTCTCAATAACCTCCTCCATGCTAGTCCAAGGATTTGATAAAGGGGATTATCCCTAAGATAATTTTTTTTTTCCTCCTTAAAAAAAGCCTTAACTATAGATAACTTGAAGATTAGGGGGTTGAGTATTCCTAATAGATTTTATTTGTGTCAATAAGCTAGGGAAATAATGGATCATATATCCCTCCACTTCTGGTACACTGTCCCTATTTGGGATAAGGTCCTTAGATGCTTCAATGTTAGTTGGGTCTTTTTGCAAGATATTCAAGCTATGTTCAAGTATTGGAGTTTCCTCTCTCATAATTCCTCCATTAAGATTTTATGGAATCTCTCCCTCACACATCTCTTATGGGGAGAATGGAAGGAAAGAAACAATCGTATTTCCAGGGACAAAGCTACTCCCTTGGAGACAGTTTTCCATAAAATATTTAGAGCTATTATGGAGAATCTTTCCCTAATGGGTGAGTTATCTTCCCCCTCTTGTAAAAATGATGATATTATTTTTAACTTGTAGAATGTGCATGGTAGGTTCATAGCTATGACTTCATGCAGGAGCATCTTGGGTTCTTTGGCAATCTTGATCAACCAAAAATATGTTTGTTTTAGTTCAGTAGATTGTTGTAGGCTTCTCAGTAAAGTGCTCGGTAACTAATGTTGCTCAGGCTTGGTCACTTGTTTATGTATTTCTTTACCAATGGGTCTCAGTGGATGTTTTGTTTTCTCAGTTGGGTTTTCACCTAGTTGTTTATGTTTCTCGGTTACCTTCTTACCGATTCATTTTTGTTGCTCGATTGGTTCTTCACCGAGTTGTTCCTGTTTCTCGGTCGATTTCTTACCAAGTTGTTAATTTTGGTGTTGGATCTTCTGGCCAACTTCTGAATTTAATTATTGTAGCATAATTAATGTGGGATCTCTCATTGGGATGTGTGGACCTAAAACTAGGTCTTTGTTGTTTCATGTGTTGGATCTTTAGGATCTGAGTGTTGACCTCTTTGGTGGACTCTTGTATATATTTGGTTTTCTATTCTTAGATTAGGCATTAGTTTTTGGATAGAAGATTAAGGGTTAGCAGATTCATATGATAGGTATATGACCTCAAATGTATGAAGACTATCTTTTGAATATCTGAATGTATATGGTAGAAACTAGGAAGGCCTTACAGGCGACATGTAAAATTTTTGATGAATTAATATATGATCTACTCTTTCTTCTCTCCTTTTTTGTGGTGTTGCTTTTGTGTCATTTTGCAAGTTGGTTTGGATAGCTGGGAGTGCCTTGGGCCCCTATTCTTCATACCCTTCTTGTTTTAGGTGGTATCAGAGTGAAGGTGAGATCTAGGTTCCTTCTTGTAAACCCTAACCTGAGTTGGTTAATATTGTTGTGGGGTAGCAGATTGTTATCTGAACTACAATTGTAGAGGGTTTCAAGATGGTTCATGGGAGAGGAAATATAGATCTAGGTATAGCTAATATGTTAAGATAGATGGCTACAAGATTGGAAGCTGTAGAGACATCCCAACGAAGAGGAAGACATCTTGAAGATGTTAGTGATGATGAATTGGAAGAAGTGCAAGGAGAAGCCGTAGCTCCACCTGTGATGGATTAGGAAGAAGAGATATTTATGCGAGCATTGACAAGCTTGAAGTCCAAACCTTAGTTTAATCCTCCTGAGTATAGTGGAAAGTTGGATTATGATGAATTGATAGACTGGATAACCGAGATGGAAAAATACATTGAGAATGAGAATGTACCAGAGGAGAAGAAAGTAAAGTTTGCAAGCACAAAGTTGAAAGGTCATGAATCCTTGTGGTGGGAGAATTTGCAATTGGATCAGAGGAAGAAAGGTAAAGACAAGATCAAGGTATGGGACAAAATGATAAACAAATTGAAAGGAAAGTTTCTACCTTGTGATTACCATATTAACCTAGTTAGGAGAATGCAAAATTTGAAGCAGGAAGATAGCTCGGTAAAAGATTACACTAAGGAATTTTATAGATTGGACATCAAATCTAGACATGTTGAGGATGAAGTGTAAAGAATATAAACATATCTGAATGGATTAAGAATTTCTATACAAGATGAGATCATCTTGGTAAATATGAAGAGAATTGAAGAGGCATATCAATTTTACCTAAAAGATGAGGAGAAATTGAACATAAGATATGAACAAAGGAAAAGAGGAAGAGCTGGTAGATTCCCTAGAGGAAGAGGTAGATCTCATGGTGAAAACAATAGATCTGAACCAAACAAGACAATTTCAGACACATATCAAGGCAAAGGAAAGACAAAATGGAAAGGTGGAAGTTCATCCTGAGGAAGAGGTAACTACTCCCGAGGTGGTTGTAGTAGAAGAGGGTTACAAGGAACTTATTACAATTGTGGTGAAGAAGGACATAGATATTTTGAGTGTACAAATGCAAGTAAGAAAGTTGGTAGTAGAAGAAATTCTTTGGTGCAAGAACAGTCACCGAATGAACTTGAGAAGGAAGGAAATAAAATGATCAGAAGAATACTATGGAGTGAGAAAGATAAGAAAGATCCTATCACAAATTTTTTTTTCAAGACCAGATGTAGAGTTGTAGACACAGTTTGGAACGTAATTGTTGATAGCAGAAGCTCAGAGAATCTGGTATCTGAGGAAATGGTCACAAAGTTATAGTTGGAAAGAATGAAGCATCCAAAGCCCTATCATATTTCATGGATCAATGATGAGCATGCATTAATGGTGAGTGAATAATGTTTTGTGAATCTGGAAATTGGAAAGTATTATGATAAGGTGTTGTGTGATATTATGCCAATGGATTGTTGTCATATTTTGTTGGGTACACCTTAGCAATATGATATACATGTTATACATGATGAAAGAGTGAATAGATATACTATGTGGCTTGATGGTAAGAAAAAAATCTTGTTACCTTCAGTTGAAGAATTTGTTGATTGGATATGTACATCTATGAAAGCTTGTTTGATGTAATGTAGATGGTGTTTTAAGGATTTGAAAAGAAAATATATTTGTTATGCTTTGATTCCAAACAAACTGAGTAAGAATACAAAAGATGAAGTTCCTGCAGAAGTTGAGAAACTACTTACTGAGTACAAGGAAATCATTTTAGATGATGTATCTGATGGTTTTCCACCAATGAGAGATATTAGTCATTATATGGATCTGATTCCTGGAGCTATTTTACCAAACAAGGAACCACATTGGTTGACAATGAATGAGAATGAAGAACTCAACCAACAAGTTCATGAGTTACTGAACAAGGGTTTAATCAGAGAAAGTTTGAGTCCATGTGCTCTACCATTTATATTGGCACCTAAGAAGAATGGATAATGGCAAATGTGCGAAGATTCAAAAGCAATCAATAAGATCACATTTAAATATAGATTTCCTATACTGAGGATGGATGATATAATGGATTGTTTAAGTGGAGAAAAATATTTTTCCAAAATCAATTTGAAGAGTAGATATCATTAGATCAAAATCAAAGAAGGTGATGAATGGAAGATTGCTTTCAAGAAAAAAGAAGATTTGTATGAGTGGTTGGTTATGCCTTTTGGTTTAACTAATGCACCGAGTACATTTATGAGGTTAATGAATGAAGTTTTGAATAAATTCTTGAATAAATGTGTGATTGTATACTTGGATGATATTATGATATTTAGTAAGACTAGAGAAGAGATTTTGATGCATATAAAACAAATGTTGCATAGATTGAAAGAGGAACAAATGATGATAAATTTGAAAAAGTGTTCTTTCATGAAAGAATAACTTGTGTATTTAGGTTTTGTGATTTTAGGTGATGGTTTGAAAATAGATTCTGAGAAGGTTGAAGATATAATTAGTTGGCCTACACCTAAGAATGTTAGTGAGGTAAGATCATTTCATGGATTGGCAAGTTTTTACAGGAAATTTATCATAAATTTCAGTTCTATTTGTTAGACTATGACCAAGACAATGAGAGGAGACAAACAAGAATTCAAAAGGACACATGGAGCTTATAAGAGTTTTATGAATTTGAAGCAGAAGGTTGTTGAATTGTCTATATTAACCTTACCTGATTTCAATAAGGTATTTCAAGTTGAATTTGATGCAAGTGGAAGTGCAATAGGAGATGTGTTTACCCAAGAAGGTAAACCTATTGCTTTCTTTAGTGAAAAGTTGAATGATGCTAAAAGGAAATATTATGTCTATGATAAAGAATTCTATGTTATTGTTCAAGCTGTGAAGAAATGGAGACATTATTTGATGTCGAGTGAATTTGAGTTGTATACTGATCACAAGGCTTTACAATATTTGGGTAGTCTGAATAAGTTGAATCAGAGAAATATGAAATTATAGAGTATTTGTAGAGTTTCAAATTTGTGATCAAGCATAAGAGTGGAGTTTCTAACTGATTTGCTGATGCATTGAGTAGAAGAAGATCTTTGTTGACTAAAATGAGAATTGAGGTTCTTGGTTTTGATGACATGAAGCATTTGTATGAAAATGATCCTGATTTTTCTGAGCAGTGGAGAGTGTGCAGAGCACCTAATCCAAATTAACCAAGTATGTATGAAGACTATTTCATTCAAGAAGATATGTTGTTCCAAGTTATTTAGTTGTGCATACATACTGAGAGGATCAATGAGAACTAATTTGATAGAGGAAAAACATAGTAGTGGTTTGGCTGGACATTTTGGTATTGATAAAACATTGAATTTAATCAAGGAAATGTATTTATGGCCTGAGTTATATAAAGATGTTCAAAAATTTGTAAAAAGTTGTGGATTTTGTCAAGTTGAAAAAGGAGTAAGTCAGAATACTAGATTGTATACACTGATTTTTGTTCTTGAGAAACCTTGGAGTGATATCAGCATGGATTTTTTTCTTGGCTTACCGAAGAAAGCAAGAGGTAGTGATTCAATATTTGTTGTTGTGGATAGATTTAATAAGATGAAACATTTTATAACATGTAGAAAAACATCAGATGCAATACATATAACAGATCTTTTCTTTAAGGATATTTTCAGATTGCATGGATTACAGGGGAGTATCATCTCTAACCGAGACAGTAAGTTTGTCAACTATTTTTCAAAAATACTTTGGAAGAAGCTAGACACCGAATTGAAGTATAGCTCTACATTTCATCCATAGACTGATGCAGAAACAAAGGTTGTAAACCACTATTTGGGTAAGTTCTTAAGATGCTTAGTTGGAGATACACCAAGTAATTGGGATGTGATATTGTCACACAAAGAGTTTGCATATAACAATTCAGTAAATAGATGTACTGGAAAGACACCTTTTGAGATTGTTAATGACACACAACAAAGAGGAATATCAAACTTGAGAGACATTGATGGAGAAGAGAAAAGAAGTATTGAAGCAGAAAAGTTTGTTGATTTGATGAAGACATTGCGTGAGGATGTAAAACATAATTTGGAGAAAAGTAATTGGAAATACAAGGATAGTGCAGATAGATCAAGAAGACTTAAAAATTTTGAATTCGGTGATGCATTAATGGTTCATTTGAAGAAATGCAGATTTCCTATTGGAACCTATGGAAAATTGAAGATGAAGAAATTTTGTCCTTGCAAAATATTGAGAAGATTTGATAGTGGAAATGCTTATGAAGTAGAATTGCCTGATGACATGGATATATCACCTATATGAACAATATTTCAGATTTGTATGAGTATCATGAACTTGATGAAGAAGTGAAAGTACTGAGTGATTATCCTAAGAAACAAATAGAAGAAATTGAGCAAATTTTGAAACAAAGACTTGGAAGAAGTACAAGAGGAAAGGAATATATGGAATATCTGATAAAATGGAAAAAAAAACTATTGGAGGTCTCATATTTGATTTATCAATCTAAGTTGGATTCAATTTAGGTTGTACCTAACACATGATTGAGAGAATGATTTCTTTCAACCCTAGGTGTCTAATGTAGGAGCATCTTGGATTCTTTGGCAATCCTTATCAAACAAAAATCTATTTATTTTAGTTTAGTAGATTGTTGGAGGCTTCTCGGTAAATGCTCTTTCTTGGGCTCGGTCACTTGTTTCTATCTTTCTTTATTGATGGGTCTCGGTGGATGTTTTGGCTATTTGATTGGGTTTACACTGAGTTGTTTTTGTTGCTTGGTCACCTTCTTACCGATTCATTTATATTACTCGGTTGGTTATTTACCGAGTTGTTCCTGTTTCTCAGTAGACTTCTTACTGAGTTGTTTATTTTGATGTTGGATCTTCTGGCTGACTTCTGGATTTAATTTATGTAGCATAATTAATGTGGGATCTTTCATTGGTATGTGTGGGGACCTAAATATGGGTCTTTGTTGTTTCCTATGTTGGATATTTAGGATCTGAGTGCCGACCTCTTTGGTGGACTCTTGTATATATTTGGTTTTCTGTTCTTAGATTAGGTATCAATTTTTGGATAGAAGATTAAGGGTTAGCAGATTTAGATGAAAGGTTTGTGACCTCTCATGTATGAAGATTATCTTTGAATATCTGAATGTATATGGCAAAAATTGGGAAGTCCTTACAACCTGACATGTAAAAGTTTGATGAATTAATATATGATCTTCTCTTTCTTCTCTCCCTTTCTGTGTTGTTGCTTATGTGTTGTTCTGCAAGTTGGTTTGGATAGATGGGAGTGCCTTAGGCCCCTGTACTTCATGCCCTCATTTTTTCATGACTAATACTAATAAAAGAGATGAAGCTACTTGGGAATATCCACGTGAGGAATGGGTGAAGATCAACTTTGATGGGGCCTCAAAAGAGAATCTAGGCCCTACGAGTTGTGGTGGCATAATAAGAGATGATAAATGGATTTTCTTAGAACTGATTTCCATTCCTATAGGAGTTGAGATTAACCATGTTGTTGAGGCTAAGGGGACCTATCAAGCTACCCTTCTTTCTAAAAATTAGAATTTCAATAATTTTTGGATAGAGGGTGACTCTAATAACCTTATTAGATGTCTCAAGAACCTAAGTCCTCCCTCTTAGACTATCAAAAATATAACCAAGGAAACTATGGATATAATCGCCACCTTTGATAACTATCTTATCACCCATGGTTATTACATATTAATATAGTTGCTGATTGGGTAGCAAAAAGGAAAATTAAAATGGATGACATCACTAGATGGCATGGTGAGGATAGTTTTGCTCATGGTGTGGAGGCATTGTTAAATCATGAACGTATGCAAGGAGGGTAGCGTGTTATTTATTCCTTATTGCAATGCATATCACAAGGATCGTGGTAATTTATTATGATTATTATAGGAGCATTTTTTAAAGCATGAAAAGGTGCAAGATGATGATTTCACATTCTTTGTGGGTGAATATTGCCATTTTATGTTCAATAATATTCATTTTGATAACACCTAGTTTTAGAAATTTGCAGAGCAGTTGCGTCAAAAATAATAGAGCTGAGAATATTGAAATGGGGGG
The DNA here is from genome assembly GCA_018584345.1 of Thuja plicata. Lineage (NCBI taxonomy): Eukaryota > Viridiplantae > Streptophyta > Pinopsida > Cupressales > Cupressaceae > Thuja > Thuja plicata. The sequence goes on from MU227775.1 coordinate 2,059,720, forward strand.
AAATAGGAAGAGAATGGAAGTTTTTTCATATGATTAATAGAGGAAGAATAAGATAGTTTGAGAAATTCTAAAGAGAGGGAAGATTGTGGATTATATGGAGTAGTTCCATGGTCGTAACTTGATGATTACAAGGCTATTTGTCAAACATTGTACAGATGGGAATCTAAATCTTGCGATCCAGGTTGTTAAGATTGATGAATACCTTATATATGAGGTTACATGATTACTAAATGATGGGAGAAAATTCTACAGAGATAAAAAGCTCACCAAGGCAACTGTGAAGAGATTTTTTGTAGAGTGAAAAGGAGAAGCAGTGTTGGTGAAGCTAAGAAAGATGTATTATGCTCCAAATGATATGAAGAAGGTATGGAGAAACATTTTGGTTTCTATAATGCATAATATTAACCTTGATGGTAGATATACCATGGCTTATGGTTACAATTTTTTTTTCTTAACCACTTTCATCACAAGGAAAGAGTTAGTTTTCCCTATTATCTGCCCACCTCTATGAACTCTACTATTAGAGAGGTGATGCAGGAGCATCCTGGGTGTAAGGGCAATCTTGCATCACCCAAAAATATGTGTTTTTATATTCAATAAGGGCTATTTTGTACAAAGCTTCTATTTTTGAAAACTTACTATTTTTAGTAAGTTGGTTGTTTGAACTTAGAATGTTCTAATTTTCCAGGTGAAGGTTCATCTTAGTCATATAAGAATGCCAGTTGAATTTCATTGCTAGATCATCTGTATTGGCGAAGTTATTAAGGATTTACTGTTGAGATTTTAGGGTGCAAAACCTTTGAGCTCAATTTTTAGGACCTTAGAGGCTTTGAATCGAGCTCGAACCCCGACTAACTGGCGCTTCGCAATTAGGAACTGTAGATCGCGATCTCCCCTTTCCGGAAAGTGGTTATAATAGCCAATCGGAGCTACGGTTCAAAAGTTATGGCTTTCAGAAGTTGGGCTACCTAATCTCATATTTTGTAAATATTTAAAGCCGACCCTTTTGTAATAAAAGTGAAAAATAATTAAATGCTAAGGGTAGTCGGCCTTAATGGCTAGATTTCTGGAACCTTCTCGGGCGGCGGAAATTGCCTATATAAAGAAGGCCCGTAGTGTTTTCTAGGGAAGTTCGGGGTAGATCTGGGTAATAATTCAAGGCTTTGTCCTACAGAATATTGTAAGGGGAATTCCCATGTGGCTTTTCATATTGTAATTATGAAAGTTTGTAATTCCACATTTGTGGAGATAATAAGAAGCCCATTTTCTGTTCTTGCAAATTGTTGTTGCTTCTCTGTTTCTGTTATGTGTTTGTGGCATTAAGTGGAGAACCCTTCATCAAGAGGATAGGGAGAACCCATAGGAAAATATTTCTATTCGTGAAGGGATGATGGTTCTCATTTATGACTATATTAAAGCCAATTCCATAGAGCATCCATTCTCCTAGGACCCATATTCTAAAGAAGATAACTCATATGGGGTTTCTTCTAAGGAGGATACCTCTGACACTGGAATAGATGGGGATTATGACTCCCCTATGGGATGTAAGAAAAATAATAAGGGGAAGGGAAAATTTAAGGCTTTTCTTCTTCCTCCACTACCAAGAAAGGAAAGAAGATCAGTGCTAAGAAACTACAATTATCTATTGATTCTTCTTCGGAGGAAGAGGGGGAAAGTGAAGAGAGTACTGAAGAGGAGGAAGAAGGTTCCCCTCTTAAGAAAAATACTAAGGCTACTAGTTAGATCCGTATTTATGATGAGGAGGAGGAGTTAAAGGAAGATTACAATAAAAATGATACTAGAGTCTAGGAGGGGAATGTAAAAGAGATAACTAAGGAGACCCCTAGTGATCAGAACATGGTTGAGGATGATAATGAAAATAAGAACATAGATACGGGAAGGGGAAGTAAAGAATAAGGGATGCAAGTTCACAAAAATTGTGAAAATCATATTTGTGATGTGGATGCCCTTGTCAAAGAAATTTTTTTATCTACCCAATTGGTTAAAAATTCAACCTAGGGTTTCTGTGAGGCCTTGGAAAGGATGATGGATCATACTAACGAGGTGAAAGAAAAAATTCAAGGCCATGCCAAAATATTAGATATCCTTGAAGCTATGGGGATTGGTAAGGATAAGTCACTGCCAGAATTCCTGAAAGATCTCACTAAGGCTATGGGGAAAGAAACAAAAATAACTAAGGATTACAGGTCAAAGCTTAGGGATATGGATACTAGAATCAATAATATAAAGAAGTTAGTAGATGAATTCAACCTTGATACCTGGTTCAAAACCATTTATGTGAGGGTTTCCAACATGGAAACCCTCATGAATAAAATGGGTGAACAAGGCTAAAAAACCTTCAAAGTGTTGGATGATCATATAAAAATTCTTGTCAGTAAGTTGGAATAGGAGAGAGATGGGGCAGATGCTGGGATTGAGAAGGATAATACTGAGGAGGATACTAGTCCTAGAAAGAGAACTTGTTCAATCAAAAAGAAGAAGATGATCAAGAAACATAAGGATCTTGAGGAAATGAACATTGTAGCTACCAATATGGACCTCATGGTCATTGAAGTGACATAGCTCCTTAAGAACCTTGACTAGGCTACTCTCTGAGGTTTCTATTTTGGGTTTTCTTCTTTATGTCTACTGGTCTTTTTGGTTATCAGGGTGTCTACTATCTTTTTGGCTTCCATATTTTCTTCTGTTTATCTTCTTTTTATCTTCATTCTATTTTCCTACTATATATAGGTGGTTTTAATGATAAATCATTTGTAATCTTTTGTACAAGGTTTCAGATCCTTTCAAAACCAGCATTTCACCCAATCAAAAACTCTAGGAAGGGCATCACCAAATTCTCTCATCTTAAAAGTTGTTAAGTTACCAATCAACATGTATCTTGTCACATTTCTCATTTTTATGATCTCCTCAATAGTCGTAACCTTGTATTTGTAGGAAGGGGCAAGGATCTCAAAATTTTAGCAATAATCTCTGATTCTTCTAACCGTCCACCAACACTTCTGATTCCACTAACAAGCTCATTCACCTTCTACATATAGGAAGAAACATTATCACCATCACTCATCCTCAAAGTCTCATACTTTTCTTATAGGATCTACAACTTAGCTAGCTTCACATAGGAATCTCCTTCATGTAAGGTTTCTAACTTATTTTAGGACTTGTGTAGTCTTCAATTCTATAAAAACATTGTACTCTATATCAGACAAGGCACTCAATAATACCTCCTTATCTCTAATGTTTTATTCACCTTTCTTCTTCTCATCGGGAGTAGCAGTAGAAATATTTGCAGGAGGATTATATGTTGACTTATCAATCTCCCAATGTTATTCTCTAATTCATCTCAAGCATGTTTCCATGTAACATTTTCATACAAAATAAGTGCCATCAAATATTAGACTATCTTTTTTAAAATTTTCTATCCCAGATCTCCTCAAGTGATTAAGCTTCCAAAAGAGGTACTAGCCCTGATTCCAATTGATATAAATAAGGCAACACATAACTGAGAGGGGGGGGGGGGGGGGGGGAAACNGGGGGGGTGAATCAGTTGTGATCAACATTTCAAACTTTAATAAGCTTTTATCCTCAAACCACAAATATGGTTAAGGAATAGTAAAGAATCCACAACAAATCAAGAACACATAACACTAATACTTTTGATATGGAGAAATTGGTCAAGAAAAACACCGTGGTGGGGATCAACTCACAAGATTATGTGCTCTATTAAAAGCACATACCCTATTAAAGGTATTGTAGTGGAATGCACATGCATTTAGGCACATTTCCTAGAGATCACTATTCAAATAAAATAAGGGATACAAACTTGAGGAAGGCTCACTACCTTATAGAAATCATAGACTACAATCCAAAAACCATGAACTAAATAATAGCACCTTCAACATGTCTAGGTCAGCTCCATTTAAGTACATATACAATTCTCTTTAGAACATAAGATCTTTGCCTCAATTGAAAATTGCACTCATACCTCTTTTAGCACTCCACTTCACATAATTTGGCATGTCTAGCACATGATCCACAAAGGACACAATTATATTTATAAAATTCATCAACTTATTTTATCAAGGTTGTCCAATACTATAAATTACAAAATTACAATTATACATGACACAATATTTAATGTGAACCAACGAACGTTAGATAAGGCATAGAACAGTCCCAACTCATGCATGTCTAATATGAAATACCTCTAGGAATCATGCTATGATAATCTGTAACACACTACATCATCAAGTCGACCAAGAACATGAAGAATATGAACTCACCAACCAAAAATCATAAAATTAGATTACACAGATCGATGCAAACCAGCAACACACTATGAGCACGATCTAGAAACATCCAAAATCATCATGAATAACCTTAGGAATATCCACATTCACTCTAGTCTTTTGTATTTATCATCATCTCTAGACATAACCTCAAGAATACAACAGTTACCTCTATCAATCAATAAAAATTTCTTGCGAGCATCCAAATCATGAACCAATCAAGTCGAGGACACACATCAATTTCCCAAATATTCCACATAGGTCCACATACAAAAATATTGCAATACCAAACCTCATCAAACTAAATATTGAAAAACTTTCACCACTGAACATCCAAATATATCAGTCTCAACACATAAACCAATATCTCACTAAAATCATCATGAGAACCTCTATGATCTGAATTGAATCAACTAAAGACGTCCCTTAACACAACTCATATTTCTACATGTAGTGATCTTCAAAAATAAGTTTGTACTAGACCAATCATCTTACTAAACAACACATAAACACTATCTTAGATAGTAGAAATATGACATAAATGAAAAAACATCCATGTTAGCACATATATGCATAATATTGTAACATGACATACCATTGGTCCTAGGTGAAGGATTCAATAATGTAATATTGGTAATCAATGTGGGGATCTACTTCTATGAGGGTTTAAGAGAAACCTTGACCTATGAATAGCTTCATTGGTTGCATATCAAGGTCAAACTGTTGAAGAATAGCCATCCACTCCCCCCTATGTTCCCTTAGTTCTCTTTGTAACAAGGACTTATCGGCTTGGTTAGGCACCATGATATAAAATTTGCTTCAAAAATCTAATGCCCAAATTTCTTGACTACCCTCACCAAAGTGAAGGCTTTCTTTTCCAGTGCAGAGTATTGGATCTCCACATTCTTAAATGGGGAGCTCGTAAAGGCTATAGGTTTTTCATCCTCATCCTCCCTTTGAGTCAAAACACAGCACTATATTGTAAGGGAGCACATGAATATATGTGGAAGGGAAGGGTGTAGTCCAGATTAGAAAGAACCAAATATTCTACTATAGAGTCCTTAATTTTATGAAAAGCATACATAGATTTTTTATTCCATTCTATCTTTGAGTCTTCCTTCATCATCTCATTCAAGAGTTTTATTATTTCCACAAAATTGGAAATGAATCATCTGAAAAAGTTGATTTACCAAAGAAGGATCTTGTCTCTTTCTTAATATCAGACATCTATAGCTTGAGCAATGCATCAACTCTCTCAAGATCAATAGATATTCCTCTTTCATAAATAATGTAAGAAAGGATTTTTCCTTATGTTACCCTTAATATACACTCATTGGGGATGAGGGAGATACCAAACCTCTAGTATCTCAGAAGGACCTAGGTTAGGAAGATATGGTGGTCCTGTCTTTTCCAAGATAAAATTGTAAGATCATCCATTTAGATGATTTTGTATTTATTTACCATTTCCTTGAAGGTGGTTTCCATAGCTCTCTAGAAAGTTTCCCTAGCATTGATGAGGCCAAATGATATCCTTCTATATGTGAATGTACCTAACTTGGTAGTGAAGGAAATTTTCTTTTGGTCTTTAGATTTTACCATGATCTTGTTGTACCTAGAATAACCATCCAAAAATGACATCATTTGAGATTCTTTCACAATTTGAAAAACCTTGTCCAGCAAGGGTAAGGGATGATTTTCCTTTCTCAGAAACTCTATTCAAGTTATATAAATCCCCACTTAATCATATTCCATTATTTTTCTTTAGGACAATGATTGGGTTGGCTACCCAGATAGTGTGTCTGATTGGGAAGATGATTCTTGCAAATAATAGTTTTTATACCTCCTCAAGTATCAGGGGTTCAATAAGGGGGTTGACCGGTCTATAATTTTTCCTAAAATTCTTAGAATAAAGCTTGAGGCAAATAGTGTGGATCATAATGGAGGTTTCATAGGTCTTGATGTCTTCATACCCTCGTAAAATTATGTCAATGTATTCTTTCATAACTTTGAGGATGTTTTCCCTTTCCTCTTGGGTTCATGGTTTACCTATGTACACATATTTATCTTGGACCTCTTTTCCAATGTTAATTTTATTGTACTATCCCCTTTGTGGTGTGGGGGTTGGCCTTTCTTTAATTTGGGAGTCCAAATAAAATATCCTTTGTAGGGATAACAAGACCTTAGGGATGTTGTTGGTAGGGATATTAATAATACCATTATCTTCCTCTCCCCCTTGACGTCGAGTTGTTCCTCTTCCATTACCTAGTTCTCAAATATTTCTATGTTGGCTAAGAAGGCTAGGATATTCTTATCATCTTCAAAGACTTCTAAGTGGGTGACATTATTTGAGACAACCAGGGTGGGAAAAAGTTCTATTGAGAACCTCCAAATGCAAGATCTCTCAAGGGGTTCTAACATACTGATATCTACCACCAAGGTGTCAAGTATATAGTTGAATTTCCTAGGGATGAGCTCAATTTTAAATGTATAAAAGTATTCTATGAGACTCCATACTCTATTTTCATAAGCTTCCAATTGTTTTTCATGCAATAGATATAGGCTCTTGACCTATTTAACAATGAATTCTAAGTCTCCAAATGTGTTAAGGTGAGTGACTCCTTTTCGAAGGGTGAAAAAAATACCTAGTACTAGGGCCTCATATTCCATAAAAAATATTTGTGAAGTAAAACTAAAGTTGATAGGAAGCAAGGAATGACCTTCCTTTGGGGTTTATTGGTTCCACACTATCCCCACTACCATGTTTGGAACCTGACCCATCAAACTTCAAGGTCCACATCATATTATCGAGGGATGGGATCCCCTCCTATAGATGTAATTTATTAATATTTGGGGTTATTTGGAGAGCGTATTCCACTAGACCTTGGTGATTATCTAGCTAGAGTGGGGTGGAAAGTTTAACTAGCACCATTTCTTTAAGAGGACTTGATCCTAAATTTTTGGAAATCACGCTCTCATTATTTTTCTCCAAGAGGGGAATCATTTCCCCTGGGAGGGTGTTTTTTTTATTATCCTCCCCTTAAGGAGGGGGAGGGGTAATAATTTTGTGACTATGGATAAAACAACTTTGCAGGAGAGATTTTATTGGTCCTAACAATGCACATGACACCATTAGGGAGAGAAGATAACTTGGATCATGACACCGGGGCCTATTATTTGTATATGATGAAATAGTTTGAGGACCAAATCATAGACCCATTGATCTTCAAGGTTGTTATCCAAGATTTGGGCCTTCTCCCTTATGACATCCAATGCTAGATCTACTGATCTTTGTAGATCCCAGGCTCAATATGCATGTAATCCATTACGTTGTGCTAACCATAATTTGTGATAACCCCTTTCATTTTGGCTTCAATATCTACCTTTGTTTTATTAGATTCTCCCATCCATAGAAACCATGGGTGAGAGAATTTAGTCAAGATATACCCATTCAAGGATTTAGACTAGCTCTTTCTTAAGAGAATCTTGTATGCCTCTGGGATGTCTACCACCTAAATATCGATAAACCTAGAAATGTGTGGGTCATAGGTGAGTTGGATCTTCACATTATTAAGTTCTCAAATCATCTTGACTTGGTTTTTATTATGCTAGATCACTATTTTATTAATCTTAGTAGGGTTCATGCCAAGATTTTAGCAAATAGAAAGGGTCATGATGTTCCCCAAGGATCTAGAATCAACTAAGAAATTTTGTAGGTTTTTCCCAAAAATAATCAAGATAATAAGAAATGGGAGATCTTTAGTACTCCTACATTGGAAAACCAAATTTGAATCATCAAATATTACTACCTTGACTTCAGTGACCCAAGGTTTAGGTTTCTCAAGGCACTTGAGCAGTGTCTCCTTTTCTTTGGGGCAGCTAAAGAACACCTCTATGAGGTAAATGGTGGTGTTGGCATCCTTCATGATCCTAGTAACATCATACCTCCCCTTGGGAACTTGTGTAGTATTACTATGGTCTAGCTTGGATGTAAAATGTGAGGGCCCTTTCAGAGGGGCCAGATTATTGCTAGCATCAAGGTCTAGAGGAATCTAAGTATTCTTCAGGAGAACCAAAGTAGTGAAGGGTCCCTTGTTTTGGATTCATAAATTGTAGGGATCTCTCATGGAATGGAAGGCCTAGGCCTTGTAAGTGATATCTTATGCCTCCTCTTCTTCTTATAGAGGAAAAAAGAAAATTTTGAATGCAAATATTATGCTAATGTTTTCCAAGGAACCAAAGGATGGTTTCTCAGGGGTGGGCTAGTCGTCGACCTGAGAAATCTTGATAATATTCTCCATTTGTGTGTACTTCTTCTCAGAATATGCCAAACTATCATGCAATTAACACCAATTAGTGAGGGGATTAACACATTCCAAATTATTAGTTTGAGGTAGGTTTTCATTCCCCTAGGCATCTTGATGGTTGTGGTTTCACTGTCGGTTGTTAGGGTTTTTGTTCCATTGAGAGTTAAAAGGGCATTGGTTTTTTGTATCATTGTTCATTTTTTTTTAGTTCTGCAATACTTAGTAGTTGTTAGGTTGTTGCAGAAGATTGGGGTTCTGACTATTTCCTAGACCAATCTTGATCTATCTTAGTTTAGATGTGACCTGAGTCAACATCTTCTTCAAGGTGTCTATCTCCACTATAAGATGATTGTTTTTGGTTGGATGGGGCCAAAAGGATGCTTCATTAGCCACAAAAAATGTGACATGGTGGTTTGGGCCCTAATTGTGGTAGGTTAGAATAATAATTTTCTTGGGTGCTGAGGTGCAACGGGCATATATTGATGCCAAGGGAGTTCTAGCATCAAGGAAATATGTGCTATTGTGTTCGACACATATGAGGTTATTGGGTTTAGCATTGGGGAACCTTCTACCGTATTGGGGTTGAACCCAACTATGTGATGGAGTGCACTAATTGGAGAGGTCGTTGATGTCACAAATCACATCATTCAATTTATCAAATATCAAACTAGGAATCTCCTAAGGCTATCTATGATAGGAATTGTTCTTAGTTTGGGGATTTTGTACTTTTAAATATCAACTAGTTTTTGGATCATGCTTCGCTTGGAGCTCTTCAGAGTTCTTTTCTAACAACCTGTAATGAATTAAATATTGTTTGAACTTTAAATATTAACTCTAAAGACTACTAGATCTACTTCATAAGGCATGTCCTAATTAAGAATGATTTATTTACAAAATAGATTAAACACAAATTGGCATGAATTTATTGGGGAATTATAACATTTAAAAAAGAAACTAATTCTTAATCAGAAATGAACTACTTACTTGTATAGAATCAAAACTATTTTACTTGCAAGGAATTCAATGTATTCTGAAATTACTTGGAAAAGTATCTATTTATGCTTGAATGAAATTGAACTTACTATCTTACTCCTAAATTCCATATTCCATTTCAGTGAAATTTTGTTCAAGGTGATTGTTACTATCATTCTTCCTCAAAATAAATGAACAACAATATCACCTCCCTTTGGTTGAGTGGGCCCTGCTCTTTCTGTGGTGGTATTTTTAACACAAATCAAATCAACTTAAAATTTGCATTCAATTGGCCCCTGTAAGGACTTGAAATATGGTTTCTTACACTTGAAAATAAACTTTCAATAAATAAAATTACTCCTATATATTTCAAATCTTAGATTCAAACTAACTATAGAGATATATATTCATCCACTTATTCGAATTTGAAATCTACAGTATTACCCGTCTAGAAGGGTAATGCCTACAAAAGATCAAAATATAACTAAGCATTATATTGAAAAACAAGGCTATGAATTATAATGGACTTCAACGGTTTACCAAGTGTCAATTTGACACTGATACCATACTCATTAGTGCTTGGAACTAAAATGAGCTTGAATCATGTAACCAACCAGAAAGACTTAAGTCCATCATTATGGACTGAATTTCAAATTTTGAAATAGAAATGCAATGAGATTAAAGGAACAACATAAAGATATTTGGTTATCTTTATCAATTGAAACCACCAGACATGAATTTATCATAGAATATTAAATCTGAGAATAAGTATTTAATTAACCTAACATGATATCTAAATAAGAGACATATAAGTATATATACCATCATCAGATCCATTAATTAACAAATATGGTAAGTTTTCAAGGTTTAGTCCATGCATTAAAAAGATAATTGTTTGCACACAACATTTATCCCCTTCCTAAAATCAACCATGTCCTCATGGTTGTTCTTGAATGTTCCTTTTTATGTTTCTCCTCACCTTTTTGTGCTTGTTTCCGAACACACTAACAACCGTATGATGATGCTTGAAGTTTAGGTTGATATAATATTGCATCATGATGGATTGGAGCATCTTCATTTGAGATCATTTTGTATCATATTTAATCATCATACCATTATTATCTTCACTCATTGTTTTAGTGAAATTAGAAATCATAACATCATAAGGATATCATAGGTACACTACTTGTTTTTCTTAATACTGTGTTAGCCCTTTTTCTGAAAAATTTTCCTGGCTATGTCCTTTGCTCTAGTTTCTAAATTTTTTTTAGGTCTCTGGCTTAATACACTAAGTATTTGTGCAAGGTTTGTGTCTTAAACCCTAAACCCTCATGGTTCATTCTAATTTTAAGTTACTTTTCTGAGTCACTTAAGTCAAGTTTTAAGTCATGTATACATTTCCAGGCCTTTATCTCTTAATGTTGTAACCTCGACCGAATATTATTTTTCATTCAGCAATCAAGTGCAAGTCATCCATCAAGTTATCTTTAAGTTTTCATCTCATGGCTGGCACATAATCTTGAGAAAAAAGTCAAAGTCATGGAATATTTGGAGGTTTCGCATGCACAGTCGATCTTGTTCACTCTTGGTGTTGATCGTATGGTTGGTGTGTCATCTCTAGACAAAGGTGATGTTAGTATTTTATTTGGAGATTAATTGAGGTCCATAGATCTTGTTCTTTTCTTGGTTTCATCATGTGGCTCATGTGTAATCTTGAAGTAAACCATGAGTTAAGTTTTTATTTCAGTGATTCAGAGACTTAGTTGTCACGTGATCTCCAAATAGATCCAAGGTCAGGGTAGGGTTACTTTTTCTCTTTGGTTGCATGATCTCATAATGGACTCAAGGTTAAGTGATATGTTTTTAGATTAAACAAGGATACTCAATCTTGCCAAATATTTGTGGTTCGCACTAGATCTTGAAAGGAAATGACCAAGTACAAATGTTTTCAGAGACTTAACACAGGCCGTTGATCTTGTTAAGTTCTTGTGTTGATCGTGTGGCTAGCGCATGATCTCATAACAAAATCAAGGGTTAAGAAATTATCTAGTGACCTAGAGATCATGTTTATCTCCCAATCTCCAAGTTTTAACTATAGTAAAGGTTAGGTTAAGTCAGATGAAGTACATGTTTATTTAGAGATTCAACACAAGTCATTGATCGAGTTCTATTTATAACATAATCGTAGGGCTGGCATGTGATCTTGTAATGTAACTTGAGTTAGGAAAAGTATTTAGTGGCTTTGAGTTTCCTTTAGTTGTTGAATCTCTAGATTAAATCATTGTTAAGAAAGGTAAGTCAGAGTTTAGTTGGAGTTTGCACAGAGGGATTGTGTCATTGATCAGAGAAGAGATCTGGAGCTAGCATTTAATCTTGTAAAGATTTGATGAAGTACATAAGTATTCAGAGACTTGGCCAGGATCATTGATCAAAGAAGAGATCAGTGCATGGTGCTTAATCTTACATAAAAAGATGATGTTATGATATATTTGGAGACTTAACCAACTCTGTGTATCTTGTTTTGATCCCGTGGCTCATGCGTAATATCTAAGAAAACTTAGGGGTTAGGTTTTTATCTCGTGACCTAGAGATCCCTTCAATTGTGTGATCTCTAGATAGGCCTTGAGTTAAGCATGGTTAAGTTCTGAGCCAAATTTGAGTTGTACGGATATGATCTGGGCCATTGATTAAAGAAATGATATTATGGTTCTCGTGTAATCTCAAAATAAACTCTAAGGTTAAGAAAAGTTATCTTGACTTGGCGATTCTCTTCAGTCGCGTAATCTTCAGATGAACCCAAGTCAGTATAAAGTTAAGGTGAGGTTTCCAAGGATAAAATCAGAACCATTAATATGCATGAAAATCTATGGGCTACACATAATCTCTAAACAAAAGTAAAAGATTCTTTTCATTCCAAGATTTGGCGCGAGCCATTGATTTGATCTTAATCTTGTGGAATGCATATGATCTCCAGATGGAACCAGGGTTAGTCAAACAATTTGGCGACTTAGAGATAAGAAGATATTTGCTGACCAAAGTTAAAGTGCAGGTCGAAGATTGATTAAAGGCCAAGGACAAAGGAAAAATTAAACTTTAGGCAAGTCTTGATAGATCATGTGGTGGGTGTAATGATTCAAAAGAAAGGTAGGCATGATCTAACCATCAAGGCATTTCACCTTGCTGGCACATTTCCTTCTAGTAAGTGGGACCTGCGGTTTCTGACATAAGGTCAAAGTAAAGGTTGGTCAGGTTAGTTTTGATCTAACGGTGGGTGTGAAGCCTTAAGGCCAAGATGATTGAGATCTAGTATTCAAGGCATTACACCTACATGACGCATGACATGATTTGTGTTGGGCTTGGTTAGCTTAAAGTTGATTGGTGGTCATGTTTTAAAAATTGAGAAAGGACTTGATCTCGGTTGTTGATGTATTTAGTGCCAGAAAGATTAGTTGTTTTAATGGTAATTTGATTTTTTTAAAGGTCTCAGAAGGTTTTTTTTTAGGTTGCATGTTCTCAGATTTGCAGGGGAGTGGATCGAGGTCTTCTTTGCCCATGATTAGTTTTAATGGCACCATTTGAGTGGCTGGGGATGTTTTCTATGGTCCTAAAGAATTCAATGCAGCATGGTGGTCTCATATGAATCTGGTCTACTTCCTACTTTGGGATGTTTCTACCAATGCCATGAGTTCTCTGCATTTATGAGATTAGATCTTTTCTTGCAATTTGATGAGTGATATGTCAGATTAGATCTTTTCATGATCTTTTAGAGAAAGATCAGCCGAGAAGAATGACTATTCTTAATTGCTGAGAAGGACTGCTATTAGAAAAAACCCTCTTCTAGGGTTTTCCTTCTTCTATTTATCCCTCTCTTTTCTCAGTTGTAAGGGTTCTAAAATTTTTGGCTTCTAAACTGTGAATCCAAGGTTTTAGTTCCAGGGATATAGAAAATTAATTTTAGACTGTAATGCATGATAAGATAGATAGTTCTTTGATTTTTTGCAAGTTATTGAATGGTGTAATCATTTGGTCACATTGTTATAGGATTTTGACTCATTATACTTAATATAAGTGTCTCAATTTTAAGTTTCTCATTGGTTTTCATTGTATGAGTTTAGGAATTTATAATCCATTACATAGAGTTATCCATGTATGTGTTCTATTCCATAGTTTTGATTTAGGATTGGATTAAAGTATACTTTGGATAGAACATCAATTCATTTGATGCATATGCATAAGGATCTTATAAGTAAGTGTATGATCTAAGATATTTGTGTTTATGGTTATGAGTCTTGGTCAATAAGTTGTCTTTTGTTTCAGTATTTTGATTTAAAAGATTGCCTAATGGATAAGGCACTGATCAAGAGCTATTTTACTCTTTTTTGATGCATGTCTGATAGATTTTGGTTATCTTCTCCATTTTAAACATCAAAACCATATTCAAGTCTCTATTATTTGTGGTTGTTTTTTGTTTTCCTATATGATAATTAAGAGTCAATGAATGTCTAGTTAACTTTGAACACTTTCTTATCATATATCTGTTGTTAAATCTTGAAGTAAGTGAAGAGTTGTAAAATTTATATCAAATCTGGATTAGGTGCACCCGCCTTATTTTAACAGAGCTAGAAATGTAGAGGGTAGTCTTATCCCTATAGTTAGTCCACTTGTCTTACATAGCTTTCATACTTGGATCTAACCACTCCTAACATCAGTCTCAAGGCATATTGGTAGCTTTAAGTAGCATAAACATTTTCAAACACCAACAAAATGGTGACTCTATTGGGGAATAGAGTGTAGTAAAGTGTCTTAATTGACCAGTAAGTTGACCATTGGAAGTGTAGAGTTACTATGTTGTTATCCTTTGTCTTGTGAGTGTCATTTCTGCCATATTGATCTTGGTAAGTTTTCTATTTTCCCAACTTGTTGGGTGGTGACTCTAAAGATTATCTACAGTAGTGCTAAGTAAAATATTTCATTTTATACACACTTTCTTGATATGATTCATATGAACACTAGAGCTTGGGTGAAGAGACACCTTGATGATAAGATGGAGGATGAGATTCCAACTACCTCTAAGGCTAATCATCCAAGGAAAGGAAGGATAAATAGAACTATCCATCAAAATGAGAGACAACTAGAGAACACAAGAATAGAAGAACCAATCCAGCATAGTCATGAAGGTAATGCATCAGGATATGGAGAATATTTTGATTTGGGATTGGGTGCTTATGAATATTTTCATTCTCTAGTGAGAAGGAGATTGCAAAATCTAATACTATTCTCCCTGATTCTGATAGTGTGGTAGAAGAGATTGTTTAATTGGATAGGAGAATCCAAGAGTAAATTTTCATCTGACAAATAAGAGAAAAATAAAAGTAAGATAAGATCATACATGATCAAGTTTTTCTTGAACAAAAGAGGTGACAATTGCTGAGGTTGGGGGCGATGAACCATGTTGAAGAACCTAAACAAGCTGAAGAGGAACCTATCATCCAACAAGTCCTTACTACCTAAGAATAAAGGTAAGAAAAATGTGACAAGCATTAAAATAGATGAACCTATGAATCCCAAGGTTCCATTAGATTGAATTTCCAAGTTGGATACTAATCTAGAAAGGGATAGAATGGAGAAAGAAATCATAGCTAAAGAGCTCATAAAGGCCGAGTTGGAGGCTGCTTCTATAGAAATAAAGAAGAAGGTGATTTCTCTCTAAAAAACTTCTAGCCTTGATGGTGCTGAGGTAGCTACAATATCAAATGATAAGGCATCTTCTTCTTAGAATGACAATCATTTTCTAAGGAGACCAACTCATGCAGAAAGGTAAAAACAATTCTCCTTCATTGATATTCCTGGTTATCCAAATGTAGTTCCAAATGAAATTAGAGATAAAATTCCCAATTTTGATAGGAATAATTTTATTACTTGTGAATAACATCTAAAATTTTTTATTGATATGATGGATCAATATGAAATCATGCATGAGGATGTATTAATGAAGCTGTTTGTGCAATCTCTAGTCGAGGATGCTAGGGACTGGTTTAGGGGTTTGTCTTTTGGCTTTGTAGGGTCCATGGATGATTTGAAGAGTTGTTTTAAGGAGAAATATGGTGATAAGACAAATGAAGGATTTATGTTAAATGAGTTCAATAAAATCAAGAAAAATCAAAATGAGGATGTTGCTGAATTTAATACAAGAATTCAAAAAGCCATTGATAAACTTTTCCAAGCTTTAAGGCTTGAAGACAAGGTTTGTCTTGCTACTTATCTGAATGCTTTTGATTGAAAAATGGGTTACCTCCTTAGAGATAATAATCCTAGGACTCTCAGATATTTCTATAAGATAAAAATGAATATTGAGAAAAATAGGAGAGTATCAGGGAAGTTGGGTAGAAGAGAAGATTGGAAGCCTGCTAGTAAAGAATCAGATAGGCCTTCTGCTACTAAGCCTAAAGATGAGGTTAATATGAAGAATATTTTAAGTTTCTTTAAAGATTTAAAACATGTATAAAACAAGAGTGTTAGGGCTCCAAATAATGGTACCAGGCCTCTCATCAATAATTTTGATAAGAAGCCAAGAATGCATAATTATCCATATGCTACCCAATGGAAATATGGGAATCCTATTCTCCCACAAATAAAACACAAGCATGATGGTAACATTCCTGACCCTTTATAATGAAATTTTGTCAATGAATGTGATGATGTCTCATGGTGAATAGCTTTTCAATCCCCACACAACCATAATTGTTGCATAGTTGGTTTGAATATGTCTACAAATGAGGCACAACAAGAGAGAGAAGAAGAGGATCAACTATATGATGAAAGTGGTTGTGCAATTAATTCTTCACTCTTGAAGAGTGAAGAAAAGTTTGATGAGGAAAATGGAAGTCAATACTTGTTTTCATTTGATGAAGATGAAGAAGGGATTGATTACATAAGGTGTAATTCTACGAGGAGTAATGAGACTTTTGTAGTAAGAAGACCCTCAGATGAAGAAATTGCACAAATTACTATAGATATGGTTACTCAAGCAACGAGTAATTACAATTTGAGAAGTAGAGCAATGGGAAATGCTGATGGTAGACCCTCTAGTATTTTTTTTAGATAGGTAGGAGCAGAAAGTGAGCAAGCACTAAGAAAAGAAAAGCTTGTTGAAGGTATCAAGAGAACAAAGGTCAGGAAAGGAGATAAGTCTGATAATCCAAGTGTTGTCCACAAGGTAAAAGTAAAGACACCATAGGTAAGTGATCCATCTTTTCAAGGGGATAGAAAAAGGATTGAGCCAAGCCTTGCTACTCAAGCTAAAGATGGAAATGTTGTTACTTTGAAGAAAGTCATTTCTGATTTGAAATACACTCCAGTTGATATGGGGCATTTGTTTTCGTAAATCACAATCAAAGTTCCACTCTTGGAGATGATGAGGATTGAGGAACAAAAATAAAAAATCTTAACATGGGTGAATAGAATCTCTTCTACAAGAATGTAGGAGCAGGAAGAGGTTGAGAAAATGAGAAAATAAAAGAATAAATATGATAACAAAGAGAAAGAATCATAGGTGATTGTCTCAATAATTCCCCAGGTGTTCTTAAGTATAAATTATGTGACTACTCCTACAGGAGTTGTAGATCCATTTTTCTTGACTTTAGTCATAAATGGTAAGAGGCTAAAGAATTATATGATAGACTCTAAAGCATCAAATACTATCATGCTGACAAAAATAATGAAGTCATTAGGACTGTAGGTTGATTATCCTCATGGGATATGTCAAGAAATGGCTCTAGAGAGGTACCTATCATAGGTACCATCAAGGCTCTGCCTTATAGACTAGCTGCATGCCCAGAGAAGATGCTAACAATGAGTGTCTTAGTAGTAGATATTCCACCTCAGTATGGAATGCTCCTATCAAGGAAATTATGTGCCTCAATGGGAGGAAGCATTCAATGTGATCTCTCATCAACCTTTGATATTACTGGTCAAAGTGTCAAGGTATCTAGAGAAATAAGAACCCCTCACATGATTGAGGAAAGTGATGGTAGTAATATGAACTATTTGTTGGATACTGACATTGGATCTTTCCAAGTCCAAGATGAGAAGGTTGGGGGAGAAAATTAGTGTGTGTTATTTACTGAAGAAAAGGATAAATTGGCAAACAATTATGACTTGTGGAGAATGTACTTTGATGGCGCAAGATCGAAGGAGGTAGCAGGTGCAAGAGTTATGTTAATAACTCCTAGTGGTAAGACCTACAAGTTCTCATTCACTTTTCTATTCACATGTACTAATAATATTGTAGAGTACAAGGCCTTGTTGATTTGACTAAGGTTAGCTTCAAGATACAATATAAAGAAACTCAGGGTAATTGGAGACTCTAAATTGGTAATCTCTCAAATAAGATCTAAATATGCTTCAAAAAATCAGAGACTAATGCAGTATAGGAATGTTGTATGGGATGAAATAGAGAATTTTGATGCTTTTGGTATTGACTGGATGGATAGGAATAAAAAAAATGGCAAACTTGTTGGCCAACATTTCTTTACGACTAGAAGATATTACTTTTGCAGGAATCTCTAAGATTGAAGTTCAATCCAGGCCTTCTATCGCAGATAATATTGAAAGATGGCAAGTTTTTGAAGATGATTTAGATATTTTGAGATTTTTGTATTGTGAATCATATTTTGGAAAAAAATAAATGGATTTCAATTGGTATGTAGAGACTGTGGATGGTAAGGATAATGTTTTTGGCATAGAAGTCTTGCAGATGAAGTCAAACAGAGTTCCCAAAGGATTGGTTGTGCTTGAAAAGGATTTCGACAGTAAGGGAAAGTCCTTTTCTACAAGGACTCTAAACAAGACTAAGGACTTGTATGAATTTAATTTGGGGATAGATGAATATCCTAAGAAGGTGTACATTGGTAAAAATTTGTCTTCTAAACTCAGAGAGTCATTGGTTAATCTTCTCAACAAATATAAACATGGCTTTGCATGGTCTTATGATGACTTGAAGGAATATATAGAGGATATTTTCCAACATGAGATTCCTTTAAAGGAAGGCACAAAACCTTTCAAACAGAAATTAAGACCTATCAATCCCACCCTAGCACCCAAGATGCAAGAAGAATTGAAGAAGATGAGGGCTGCTGGAATAATCAAACCAATAAGACATTCAACATGGGTATCAAATTTGGTACCAATAAGAAAGAAAAATGGTGATATCAGACTTTGTGTAGCCTTCAGGAACTTGAACATCAATTCATTAAAGGACAACTATGGGTTTCCTAACATGGAAGCTATGGTACAAAGAGTTACTGGATCAAAATGGATGCCTATGTTGGATGGATTTTCAGGGTACAATCAGGTCATGGTCAAGGAATCAGAGAAGTTCAAGAATGCATTCACCACACCATGGGGAACTTATGTGTATGTAAGAATTCCTTTTGGATCGACAAATGGTGGGGAAACATTTCAAAGAGCCATGGATGTGCCATTTGTAGATTTTATAAATGATTTTCTAGCAGTATACCAAGATGACCTTACTTCTTATTCAACAAAAGAGGAACACCATTGTGGTCATCTTGATAAATTTTTAATAAGAGCCTTGGAATATGGGGTTTCCATTAACCCAAAGAAGTGTGTATTTGGGGTGACAGAAGGAAAGCTTTTGGGGAACATTATGTCTAGAGATGGAGTAAGGTTTGATCTTGAAAGGATAGATACAATTGACAAGCTCCCTCAACCCAAGAATGTCAAGGGCATTCAATCCTTCTTTGGACAGGTAAATTTCTTGAGGAGATTTATTACTAATTTTTTTGAAACTGGTATTCCAATCTCAAGGATGATAAAGAAAGGATCCAAGGTAGAATGGGATCAAGATGCACACATGGATTTTTCACATATCAAGAAGGCTATCAAGGATGCTCCAGTCCTAAGAATACCAAATTATGGTAAGCCTTTGCAAATTTTCTCCTTTTCTTCATATAATATTGTTGCTGCAATATTATTACAAAAGGATTCAGAGGGTTTTGAGAAGCCCATTTCCTTTTTGAGTAAGTCCTTGCAAGAAACAAAACTTAAATATCACATCATGGAAAAAAAGCTTATGCTTTAGTCAAAGTTGTTAAAGATTTTAGGTGTTATTTGGTAGGGGAAACTATATTTGCTTATGTGCCTAGTGCTAATGTGAAAGATATTTTATTCCAATAGGAAGTGTCAGGGAGGAGATGTAGATGGATAAACAAGATTCAGGAATTTAACATTGATATCTATATTACAAAGTTGGTTAGGGGTATGGGACTTGCAAAATCATGGCCCAAAGTAATTTGGATGTCAATCACATAAATATGTTGGAGGAGGACCAAAGGCCCTATATTTGTGATATGGATTGTTGTGACTGGTATAAGGATATTGTTGGATAATTGCAGAAAATGGTTTTTCCCCTTGACATAGATGAAAATAGGAAAATGATAGTTAAGTTGCATGCTGTTAAGTATACAATAATTCAAGGACAACTATGGTGGAGGAGAAATGATGGAGTACTACTCAAATGTGTGGATTTTGATAGATCTAAGAGCTTGATGGAACAAATGCATGATGGTGCATGTGGAGGCCATTATATGGCTAAGACTACTGTACACACAATTATTAGATCTGGTTTTTAGTGGCCAACTATCTTCAAAGATTCCCATAGTTATATTAAGAAATGTGATGCTTGTCGAAGATTTGCAGGTACACTCAAGTTTGGGGGAAATTTTCCTTTGAAACCTGTTATAGTAGAAGAACCTTTTTAGAAATGGGGAATGGACTTCATTGGTGAGATTTCAAACAAGTCAAGTGGAGGTCATTCATGGATTTTAGTAGCAACTGATTATTTTACTAAGTGGGTTCAAGCAATCCGCACTAGAAGAGATCCTACTAAGGCTATGATTGATTTCATGCTGCAAAATGTCTTGACTAGATTGGGATGTCCAGAGCATATTGTGGTGAGTAATGCAATGTGATTTAGATCAGAAGAGTTTAGTGCTTTCTTCTAACAGTATGTGATCCAAATCTCTTATTCATCCCCATATCATCCACAAGGGAATGACTAGGATGAATCTAGAAATAAAAGTTTGATCAAAATTACTAATAGGATGTTGGATAAGAACAATAAATATTGGGATTCAAAATTGCAGCTAGCACTGTGGGCCAACAGAGTAATAGTCAAGAAAGCTATTGGTTGTGCACCTTTTGATTTGGTGTATGGTATTCATGCTAGGTTGCCTCAAAACAATCTATTGCAGATGTACAAATTTTTCCAAGAGCATGATGAAGAGATGGAGGATGATATGAGAATTAGAATGGATGATTTGATACAACTAGATGAATCAAGACATGATGCACATTACAAGAATGTTCAACTAAAATTGTAGTATAAGAATTTGTTTGACAGAAGAACAACTGTCAGGAGTTTGGAAGTTGATGACTTGGTCCTGATGTGGATTCCAGACTTGAAGATAAAGGAAAACATAGTAAGTTTGATCCTATTTGGCTTG
The DNA here is from genome assembly GCA_018584345.1 of Thuja plicata. Taxonomy (NCBI): domain Eukaryota; kingdom Viridiplantae; phylum Streptophyta; class Pinopsida; order Cupressales; family Cupressaceae; genus Thuja; species Thuja plicata. The sequence continues at coordinate 2,080,828 of MU227775.1, forward strand.
GACCATATATTATTGACAATAAATGAGGTTCAAATTCTTATATTCTTAAAGATCTGGTTGGAAATGTTTTTTAATTCCCAGTTCATGGACAATTCTTAAAATTCTACTTCTCTTGAAGTCTCAAATCCATGAACAGTAGGTTGTAAATAGGTCTTTGTACTTTTAGGGTGTGTGTTTTAGGTTAGCTTTCTTTCTAGTAGGTGGTCTTCTTGTCCCTAAGATTCTAAATCCTTGCCATGCCTGCCAAAGGCATGCATCCCTAGATAGAACCACTGTCAGCCCTTTTTTGAAAAAAAAATCTGGCTATGTCCTTTGCTCCATTTTTTGAATTTGTTTTAGGTCTCTGGCCTAATACACTAAGTCTTTGTGCAAGGTTTTTGTCTTAAACCCTAAACCCTCATGGTTCGTTCTAATTTTAAGTTACTTTTTTGATTCACTTATGTCAAGTTTTATGTCATGTGCACTTTTTTAGGCCTTTATCTATTAATCTCGTAACCCCAACCAAATATTCTTTTTCATTCAATGGTCAAGCGCAGGCCATCAATCAAGTTCTCTTTAAGTTTTCATCTCATGGTTGGTGTGTAATCTTAGGATAAAAGTCAAAGTCATGGAATATTTGGAGATTTCATGCACACCGTCAATCTTGTTCACTCTTGGTCTTGATCATGTGGTTGGCAAGTGATCACTAGACAAAGGTGATGTCAGCCATTTTATTCAGAGATTAAGTGAGGGCCATACATCTTGTTATTTTCTTGGTTTCATCCTGTGGCTTGCGTGTAATATTGAATTAAAATACGAGTTAAGTTTTTCTTTCAGCGATTCAGAGACTCAGTTATCGTGTGATCTCCAGATAGACCCAAGGTCAGAGAAGGGCTACTTTTTCTCTTTGGTTGTGTGATCTTGTAATGGACTCAGGGTTAATTGAAATGTTTTGAGATTAAATGAGGATCATTGCTCTTTCTAGAAATGTGTGGTTCATGATAGATCTCAAAATTAAATAACCAAGTACAAATGTTTTCAGAGACTTAACACAGGCCGTTGATTTTGTTAAGTTCTTGTGTTGATCGTGTGGCTTGCACATGATCTCAGAACAAACTCGAGGGTTAAGAAATGATCTAGAAACCTGGATATCACGTTTATCTCCCAATCTCCACATTTAACTGCAATAAAGGTTAGGTTAAGTCAGACAAAGTACATGTTTATTCAGAGATTCAATGCAAGTCATTGATCAAGTTCTATTTTTGACATGATCGTAGGGCTGATGCATTATCTCATAATGTAACTTGTGTATGTGATAAAATTGGCCTTGTTATTCAACTATACACTTCAACATAGTCCTTTCTCATCAACCACATACAGAAGTGAATATGAGTTATTCATCCTGCAGCCTGTATGATTCGACTTGTTGCCTTCTATCTAGATGGGGTTTCGAAATAGCTCTTAGAACGAGAGTCTCACAACCATAAACCGATCTAAGAATGAAGGATTTTTCTCCATCAATGCAATGCAAATGCAAGATTAGTCTAAGAATTGAAAGATGCAAGATTAATCTAAGACATGATTTCAATGCAATTATTCTAAGAAATTAAAATTATTCTATTGCAAATGAAAGATTTTAACTAGAAATGAGATGATAAAATGTAGCAACAATTCAGTATTCTAACAATGCATATTTTCTCTAGGGGTTTTGAATGAGGAATGAGAGTTCTTTTATAGACTCAGAGGTGATCAGAATAGAAAGTTTCCTTCTTAAAATAAAACAGATAGAAAAGCCAGTTCAAAATAGAAAGCTTTATTTAAAAGAAAACAATAAATTGTTTTCCCCTTGCTTTAACTGTTTTCTTTTTTATTTTAACTATTTTATTTATGATTTTAACTATTTTCTTTCTCTTTAAAGCACAATTATTTCAAAACTTCTATTTCTGAACTGAAGAGAAGATTTTTGAGAGAATATTTAATTAAATAAATAAAGTATAACCTCATAAATATGTTTTTCTCAATTATCTGAATATTTAAATTTAATTATTGAAATGAGGATATTTATTTAATAATTAAATATTATTTAATAATTAAATTTTATTTAATTCCTTTTTATGTGTTTTACCTAAAAGGGGTGAATTTGATTTAGTTAAAGTGCTAGGACTTTATAATTAAATTAATTCGATCATAAGGTTTGTTTAGCCAATAGATATTTAGGAAATAAATATAATGTGTGATTAATGTAGATTTAGGATTTTCTGCATTTGACACTTAGGTTGAGTAGAGTCAGTCAAAACTCAGAATTGCCTGGTACCATAGGACTTTGACGATTCAGAAGAATGAAAAATGCAACAAAATTGGTTAGGGTTGCAAGATGCCAATTTTGGGGTGTTAAAAATTGAGTTAGGAAAAGTATTCAGTGGCTTCGAGTTTCCTTTAGTCAGTGAATCTCCAGATTTAATCATTGTTAAGAAAGGTAAGTCAGAGTTCAGGTGGAGTTTGCATGGAGGGATTGTGGTCATTGCTAAGAGCAGAGATCTGGGGTTGGCATTTAATCTCATAAAGATTTGATGAAGTACAAAATTATTTAGATACTTAACAAGGATCATTGATCAGAGTAGAGATGAGTGGTTGGTGCTTAATCTAACATAAAAAGATGATGTCATGATATATTTGGAGACTTAACCCGCACCGTTGATCTTGTTTTGATCCTGTGGCTCACACGTAATCTCTAAGAAAAATTAGGGGATAATTTTTTATCTCATGACTTGGAGATCCCTTCAGTCTCGTGATCTCTAGATAGGCCTTGAGTTAAGAATGGTTAAGTTCCGAGCTGAAGTTGATTTGCATAGATACGATTTGGGCCGTTGATTAAAGAAAGGATCTTATGGTTCTTGTGTAATCTCAAAATAAACACTGAGGTTAATAAAATTTCTTGCGACTTGGAAATTCTCTTCAGTCGCGTGATCTCCAGATGAACCTGAGTGAGGATAAAGTTAAGGTGAGGTTTCCAATGATCAAATCAGAGCCGTTGATATGCATGAAGATCTACGGGCTATGCATAATCTCTAGACAAAAGTAAAATATTCTTTTTCATTCTGAGATCTGGCATGAGCCATTGATTTAATCTTAATCTTGTGGTGTGCGTATGATCTGAAAATGGAAATAGGGTTAGTCAAATCATCTAGCAACTTAGAGATAACAAGAGATCTGCTGACCAAAGTTAAAGTGCAGGTTGAATACTAGTTAAAGGCTGAGGACAAAGGAAAAATTAAAATGTAGGAAAGTCTGGATAGATCATGCATTGTGCGTAACAAAAAAAAGAAAGGTGCGTGTGATCTAACCATTAAGGAATTGTGCCTTGCTTCCACGTGTCCTTCCAGTGAATGGGACCTATGGTTTCTGATCTAAGGTCAAAGTAAAGGTTAGTTAGGTTAGTTTTGTTTTGACGGTGGGCATACAACATTAAGGCCAAGATGATTGAGATCTAGTTGTAAAGGGTAAAAATGAAGATCTTGAAATGGGGTTTTTATTAATGGGGATTTGCATATAAAAGAGACCCTATGCCATATTTAACCACTTACATTTAATTGTAATGGTAAGGAATGTAAATCTGGAAATTTTTGCAAAGAATAATAGAGTAAAATATATACCTCATATTATAGAAGATCTGGAAATACCAGATTTCTCATGTTTGTGTTGGGTTTATAGAAGATCTACAACCAGATCTAGAATAGAAACAAAGAGATAGAGAAAACCCAAAAATATTATCTGGATCTGGCTCAGGTTGATTTTGACCCAAAATAGAACGTCGATATTAACCTAGAATGTCGACCTTGACATACATAGCTCTAACAAAAAATCATATTCCGGATCCCAAAAGTTTACTGAAAAGGGTATCTGAATTTGGCATGCAACTCCCAAAACAACAACTGTAGATATCTGAAAAAGGGTGTTTTTGGGTGGCTATATAGGGTTTTTCCTTAGTCAAACCCCTATTTTGGTGTTTTCCACCTCCACGAATAGCCGAATGTGATAGAATGTATGTGTGTGTTGCTCGTAGGAAGAGATTTGAATGTGCAATGCCAAGATCTAATCCTCTAGATTGAAACCTTAGCATGAATTAAAATGAGAGAGAAATGCATAGATTTGAATATGATAAATAAAGCATACCAAGCCCCTAAGGCTAAAGTACTCCTATAAAAATCACAGTTCATAGTTTCTACCCCATGATTGTATCCTTTGAATGCTTGAATGTTGAAAATAGTAGATCAATGAAGAAGGAAGGATTTGAATAATTATTCTCTTGCTTTAATGAAAATAAAAAATGGTTTTTCCATAAAAATTCTTGCTTGTATCAGGGCATCATCATATCTTTTCCTCCTATATCATCCTCTTGCATTTTTGCATCATCATTATGTCATAATCATAATTTCATCATATCCCATCGTCATGATTAATGAAGGCAAAATAGTGTGTTTGTATAGAGATCTCAAGGTAAGCCTCCTAGGGTAATTCAAGGACCCATAATTCAAATTTCACCTCAAATCATGGTCCAATCATAATCACCAACCAAGGAGGGAATACATTAATTCAAATTTTGGAGAAAACACTTCCACATTCGAATCTAGGGACCTATCTTTAAGTTTAGGATCCTGATATGATCTGGATCCTAAAGTGGGGACCAAAACCTAATAGAGGTCAAGGTTTAACTCAACCTTGACCTAGGTTAGGGTCAACCTCCACCCTGACCTAAGGTTTTACGAAGGTCACCTTAAGAAGTCTGTATGATTCCCAAGTCAACCGGGGACCTAGGAAGGCAAGAAAACATATCTAAATGTTGAGAAGAGGCACAAAGGCCTAAAAGGAGTGTGATGAAGATTAGGAGGGCCAATACATAGGTCCTCCATATAAAATAGAGTCATGGAGAAGGAAACTAAGGAGAATCCACAGGATCCTAACCCTAATTTCACTTAGAAATGCAGAATCATGTGCAGATGCATCCTAAATATAAATCTAACATGCAAGTGCACTAAATGAGGATGTAAAACCTACCAAAATGGAAGTGCTTCAATTTTAAGATGATACATTTATCCCCCACTTTATCTTAGATATGAAACTACATGAAAATGCAAGCTAAAGTATGAAAACATCATGGAATAAAAAGGATATAGCCAAGTCCCCAACATAGAGATCCTACAAGAAACTGTTAGTACTCGAAACCTGTAGAACACAAGGTTAATGAAAAAACATAGAGTACCTAAGGCTTACTAGGATGAATTTGAGAAGTGGATAAATCCCCTTATGCCCCCCTTGTTTTAGCTTACTAATTTTGAAAGGTGAAATATGGTGATAAGGATAAACCAATACACTAGATATGTAGTTTATTGAAAATTCCTTTCCTAAACCAGTTATAAGGATTCCTAACCTTCCTAAACTAATTCAAGTAGTTAGGTATCTAAATCACAATTCCAACGCTACTGACAACACAGAAAATGAAGCTACCAAACCCAAGTTATGATGAAAAGAGTGAATGTCGATCTACATGCATATGAAGGAAAATTTGAATTAACCTAAGTAAATTCAAACAAAACCCTAATAAAACCCTATTTTCTAGCTATAAATAAGAGAAGAAATCACTTACCTCCTCATTCTTTTTGTTTTTAGTGTTTAGGAGAAGAATAATAATACCAAAGAGAGAAGAACTTTGAGCGACTTGCATGGAGATCCTAAGAGAGTGCCTGGCCAGCAGACAACCACTTCCTGAGGTGAGTTCATTGTTTTGATATTAGTTTTCATAAAATTCATGTTTTCATAGGTAAGGTTGACCCTAATCCTTAAATGTTGACCCTAACCCAGTTATGTCGACCTTGAACCTTTAAGGTTGAAATTAGCTGGGAAGGTCTCATCCTTTCTGGGGATAAGGTCAACCTTGACCTAGAAAGGTTGACCTTGACCCAAAAAGGTCAACCTTGACCTGGTCAAGTGAGTGTTATAGTTGTATGATAATAGAGTTCTGATATGATGTTTTTTGTGGTGACAAGATCTTGTCCATCTCTTAGAGCACCCCTTCAGAATGCCACTGCTGATTATCAGAGAGAACTTGTCTTAGCTACATCAGAATGAGATATAGCTATTGAGAGATGTAGGAATATACTAGGTAGAAGTCCTACCATAGATGAAGCTCCATCGAGCCATGATATTAGATATGGTAGAGAGGTGGGATGATGACACTTATTACTTCCATCTTCCCTTAGGAGAGATCACGATTACACTAGAGGATGTGTATAGGATCGTACGACTTCCAGCCTGAGGTGAGCATGTTAGACAGAGAGTGCAGTGGGGTTATGATGAGATCCTCTCAGATGGGGAGTATTTTATAGGATGCATACCATAGATGAGGACCTGGGAAGATCAGATTGGTCTATCAGCCATATTAGTAGGCCTGACACCTTTGGTACAGAGAGTGATGCTATGTATACTCTCTTTGCTTGTAGTACCCAACACAAAGGGTAAAGTCTTCTCAAAAACATTCATTCATCTCATATGAAAGATGGAGAGTGTCAGGACTATCTTTTCATGGGGCAGCAACATGCTAGCCCATCTCTACCATGAGTTGTGTCAGTTAGTGAGATACCAGTGGGAGAGTCTCATAGTATGCACCTTGTTACAAGTTTGGATGTTCAAGCACTATGCATGTACATGACCATAGGGTAATCTAGTGATGGTAGATGAAAGCACACTGAGAGCCTTTTCCTACCCACTGGAAGATATCTTGCAGCACAGAGATATCCTCTATTGGAGGGTATGCCTAGACTATTTACTAGGTATTAATGTGATATAGAGACTATACTATCAAATGATAGAATAGCCAGATACGCGGTACCTACTGAGAAACTCATAGAAACATAAGCTGTTAGAGGGTCACACCAGTCACATAGTAATGTTTTATTACTATGATAGAGTGATGAGATATTTTGGTCTTACACAAGGGGTCCCCAGAGCAGTACCTCAGTATGTACACCTGACCAGATACTATCAGAGACCCGACACTATACACTGACCATCAGTAGAAGATATTGTAGATAGTGATATAGATGAGAGAGAGGGGATATAGAGGTATCCCCTGATTTTGCCTATTCAAGAAGCAATAGGGACTATATTAGATACTAGAGTCTGCAGGGAACCCACCCCATCTTCCCTGATGACTATCCCATAAGTGATCCAGGCCTTTTAGAGAGGACACACTAAGATAGTGGCATACCAAAAGAGGAGGAGGATCATAGAGATGAGGAGGATCCCACCTCCAAGGGAGATCGTATGGAGGAGTATAGAGAAGAGGAGAGAGGAGACATGATGCCCCTAGATGATGGTACTGATGTAGATGAGCCTTTTTTCCATGCCACACCACTGAGATCATGACAACCTCAATGCACCTATACAAAGACACCACCTCCAATAACTAGACATAGAAAGTGTGGAGAGAGTATTCATTCCATGTCCCCACTTTCTAGATCCTTTGGTGATGCTTAGGAGGGAGATATAGGTATGAAACATGTACTATTCTTGAATATTTAGCCCAATTTTTGAAAAAGAAATACTAAAAGATAAATATGTTTGAATTCTACAGCTAGTGTAGCAGAGTGGAGAATATTTGTATCTGAGGTCTTGAAGGATACATGTATATCCTACTGATTGCCAACTAGTGAGCTAGAGTTCTTCATTGGGCACAAAGATCCTGATAGGCATGCAAACATCTTTGCATGTGTCCAGCGAGAGCTGAGGTTATGTAGAGAGAGAGAGAGAGGAGAAATTGATGGATGACCTACAAAGAGCTCAGGAGTGTACATATGAGGTTAGCATGTTGAGGAGCTACACACAGACTACCATACCGAGATCCTCAGGCTCACATCATAGACCATAGAGAGTTGGGAGCCATTGATCCTTAGAGTGTAGAGATAAAAATTGATAGATAGGGCACTTGTGCCACATATGTATCAAAAAAAAAAAAAAAGATATAAATATATATGAACCACTTTATTTGCATAATTGGTTTTGTGATTGATTACTATATTTTCATCAATACTCAAAACTTAACAGAAATAAAGAATGAAATTGTGTATGAATGTATTAAAATATGATATGCTAAAATCACATAACTTATAAAACAAACATATTTGTTTTATAAGGGATACATAAATACACAAAGAGAGAATGATGTATTAAGGATAATAATGTTTGAGATGCATAATATTAATAGGTTCCTTAAAATGCACACCATCCATATAAGAAATTTTATAAGCACCTGAACCAAAGTCCTCAATTACAACAAAAGGTCTAAGCCAATTAAGGCTAAACTTTCCTTTTTTCACTGGGTAAAGAATTCACATTTCTTTAGTTTTCATACAAGACTAAATCACCTACTGAGAATGATCATTAAATCACCTTATGGTTATACTATTTCTGAAGTGATTTATGATAAGCCTTTATATGTTCCAAATAATTTATCCATTGTTCATCTAACATTTCCAATTCCTATAATTGTTGTTCCCGAAAAGTATCCTTGACGATTATCCCATGAAATGAAACATGTAAAAAAGGTATTTCTAATTCCAATGAAATAATAGCATTAGTACCATAGAAAATATTATAAGGAGGAGTACTTGTTGCAATGTGAACACTAGTCCTATAATCCCATAAAGCATAGGTAAGTTGGGTATGCCAATATTTTGCATGCTTATTAACCTTTTTCCTTACGATTTGTTTGATGATCTTATTTGATGCTTTGGCATGACCATTAGATTGAGGATAATAATGGGTAGAAAATCTATGTTAAATGTAATATTTCTCCAAGAATTTTGTGACTTATTCATTTTTGAAAGAAGTGCCATTATCCAAAATTATCGTTGAAGGAATACCAAATCATGCTATAATATTATTAAGGATGAAATCACAAATAACATCCGCAGTAGTAGAACGGAGAGGAATAGCTTCCAACCACTTTATAAATTAATCTATAGCCATTAGGATGTACATATGTCCTTGAGAAGAAGCCGGTGATATTTTTCCAATAAGATCAAAACCTGAAATACTAAAAGGCCATGGAGCAACTTGATTACGAACCTCACGAGTAGGAGCATGAATCAAATTATTATTTTGCTGACACTAAGAACACTTCTTAACAAAAATGAAAGAATCATGTTCCATTGTTTTCCAATAATATCTCATTCTAATAATTTTATTAACTAAAGACTATCCACCAAATTTTTTCCCACAAGAACTAGAATGAGCTTCTGCTAAAGCTATCAGAATTTTGGTTCTACCAAGACATCTTAATAGAAAAACATTATAAGAGCATTTGTAAAGTGTATCTCCTAGAATAATATAATATGATTCAAGCTTCCTAATATGATTACACATGTTCCTTTTTGTTGATTAAGGAAAAGTACCATCTTTCAAAAAATGAAAGATATGAGAATACCATTCATCCAAATGCAAATTGAAACAATCAGAGGTAACCTTATTAGAAATTTCATATTGTTTAAGAGTATGTATAGTGAATTAAAAGTCTTCAAATTTATTCTCAAGAAAAACCAAAGAATCTATGCTTTCCATGGCATCTACATGTCGATTATCTTTCCTAGGTAAAGTCTGAATCGTATAGGAAGAGAATTGTGAAAGAATATCGAGAGCCAAATATCTATATTGTGTCATTTTATCATTCTTAGTTTGATAACCTCCCTTGATTTGTTCCAAAATCAATTGTGAATCCCCATAAATTTCCAAGTTTTTAATATTAAGGGATGAAGCTTCTCGTAAGACATCTATAAGAGCTTCATAATCTACAATATTGTTAGTACAAGGAAAGGTAAATTTATATGACATGTGGATCAGTTTCTTTGTAGGAGGGACCAAGATAATACCAACACTAGAAGATGTCTTACATCTAGAGCCACCAAAATAGAATTCCCAAACATCATCTTGTTTAATAGCTAGAATATTCTCATCAAGGAATTCTATTGAAGTAAAGCATGTATCAAAATGAGGACAAGGAGCTTCAACTAAATAATCAGTTAAAGCTTGTCCTTTAATTGATTTTTGGGAAATGAAATTAAGGTCAAACTCTGTAAGTAACATCACCCACTTTGCAAGATGAATAGAGAGATCAGTCTTAGAGAAAAGGTGTTTCAAAGGATCAAATTTAACAATGACATTGACTTCAACATTCAATAGGTAATGCCTGAGTTTTTGACAAGCATAAAATAAAGCTAAGCATTGTCTTTCCAGATCAGTATATCTTGTTTCATAATCAAGTAAAGTCTGACTAATGTAATACACTGGTCTTTCCTTACCTTCATTATCATGCTGAGCCAACAATGCACTCACCTCATTTGGAGTAGCTGAAGTATACAAATAAAAGGGTTTATCAAATTGAGCAGGTTGAAAAATAGGACGATTGGCGAGATACTCCTTAAATTTCACAAAGGATTGTTTACATTCCTCATTCCAAGAAAAAAATGGTATGTTTTCTAAGTAAGGAATTGAAAGGAACATTTTTATTGGCTAAGTTAGAAACAAAGTGACGAATAGCTTGAATGTTTCCTTGTAAACTGCGTAATTGAGCAATGTTCTTAGGAGGAGGCATGTTAACAATAACATCAATCTTTTTAGTATCAACCTCTATGCCTCACTTAGAGATTATAAACCATTATAATTTACCAAAATCAACTCCAAAGACACATTTCTTAGGATTCAATCTCATATTATAACTCCTAATCCTTTCAATTATTGTTCGTAAAATAAAAACATGATCCTTTCTTTGAATAAATTTTTCTAAGATATCATCCACATAATCCTCCATAATCTTATGAATGTAATCATGAAAAATCAAAGTCATAGTATGCTGATAAGTTTCTCCCACATTTCTTAATCCAAAAGGCATCATGACCCAACAAAATGTTCCCCAATGTATTATAAATGTAGTCTTAACTTGATCTTTAATAGGAATAAAGATTTGATTATAACCTGAAAAACCATCCATAAAAGATAATAAATCATGACCCGTTGTTGAATCCACAATCATATCAATATTAGGTAATGGGAAATCATCTTTTAAGGATGCCTTGTTTAGATCTCAAAATTTAGTACACATCCTTATATTATTTTCTCATTTTGAAATAGCCACAATATTGGAAATCCATTCTGAGTAATCAATAGAATGGATGAATCCAACACCCAATAATTTTTCAATTTTAGCCTTAACTAATAAGGCAATTCCTGGATTCATTTTTTAGATTTTCTATTTCACAGGTTTAGCATTAGGTTTGAGAACAATATTATGATTAACAATCTTAGGATCTATACTCGGCATGTCTGAATATGTCCAAGAAAATATATCCTTATAATGAAGTAAAAGGGAAATCAATTGATCATGTTCATCCTGATTCAAACATTTCCCAATTTTGAACGTCTTATCAAATTCATTCACATCCACTTGGACCTCAATAGCCTCAGTTATGAGAAAATTACTCTGTACTAGAGAATCTAGTGGTAAAGGAGAAATACCCTATTCATCATGTTCTCCAAAATAGGCTTCATTATTTAGAAAATAGGGCTTCCTTCTTTTATGATGAAACATAGGTAGATCCTCATAAGCTCCTAAAAAATCTGCTAAGGCTTCATCCTCAGAAAAAACATCCAAGGTAGGTTTTTGATCCATATCGAGGAGAAGTGGATTAACCAACTTCAAATGTCCACCACATATATGATTAACATTGAGAGGAAAAGATGATGGTTTCTTATAAGGATTGAACCCTAAACCATATGTATAATCATAAATTTCATTTTCCATGGGTACTTGTATACCTTGTTCATATTTACCACATCCTTTCCCATTAAATCTTGATTTCTTGAGAAGATGATAACCAGAACCATATCTATCAGCCATATCCGATTGAGTTGAAGGAGAGACATATGTGATGATTTCATAGCAATCTGGTTTTATTGTTTCAATTGTTTCTTCAATTGAAGCAGAAAAAAAATTACTTTTTAACAACTCAGAGAGTGGGGAAGGAGTAAAAACATTTTTTCAAACCCACTTTGTTGTTTCATAAATTCCAGATTTGAAACCTTATATTATCCTACAAAAGAAGGATTAAAGTGCAAGGTTCCCCAATCATCCCCAATTAAAGAAGAAGATGAAGTTTCAATTTTTTTAACCTCAGGTGGTGGCTTAGGTTCCTTACTAGGTTGTAGAGGTTTATAAACCTTAGCATATTCTGCATTTAAGCAAGGATTCAACACATCATCCACATGTAATGTATACATCATTTTTTTATAGATGAAAATAACCTTGCAATGAAGAGTAGAAGGAACTACATGCATTGTATGTAACCAAGGTCTTCCTAAAAGAAGGTTATAATTGAGGGGTCCAGGCATAACATGAATAGGTGTATTGAGAATAACTGGACCAACCTTAATAGGTAGTGTAATAATGCCCAAAGTTTTATTTGCGATATTATCAAATCCACGAATAGGGATATTATTTGGTTTAATAGTTGTAAGATCAGCATTAATTGCCTTAAGAATATCCATTCTATAGACATTAAGCCCAAATCCATTATTGATTAATGTTCGATGAATGATACTTTGATTAATAGAAACAACAACCATACGAGCATCATATTGATTCTGCACCTCAAAAGAAGGTAAATCATCATTGATAAATACAATAGGAGGTATAGAAGGCATGCAATCTAGAAAGGAATTAATATTCTCTTGGCTAGGAGGCAGAGAAGGAAGAGTAGATAAAGATTTTTGAGAGGCCTCATGAAATGTCAGAGAAGTTTGAAGCAATTCCCATAAAGATATCTTAGCGGGAGTGGCATGTAATTGTTCATCTAAGTCATACTCCTTAAAGGAAGAAGGTAACCTAGGTGCTTGAGGAAGAACAGGTTGAGATGGAGGTAAAGAAGTTGGAATATTAGGTTGAGGATTATTTTGTGTGCGATAAGCATGTGAAATGAAATTCATGTTATCAAAGAAATCTAAAGGATCTCTAGGTTTAAACTTAATTTTTATTTGAGGACATCCTTTTACTATCAACAAAGGCTTAGGATATAACATTCTAGGTGCATCAATGTTGCAAATAGTGGAACATGAAGGTAACCATGCACACATGCTATGGTAAATGTCAATTGGAGAGGTTGTGGAGGAAGATGAAATAGGAATAGTATCAAAGGAGATCGTATTCAAAAAAATTTCATCCTCACTACCATGTGCCTCAATAGGGGATCTATCCTCTTTTGCAATAAAATCCTCATCAAAGTATTCAAAACAAAAAACATACATGTTGAACATAAAGTAGAACTACAAGCATGAAAATGTAAATGTTTTTGTATTTTCAAAGAAATTTTGTAAATTTTTTGAAATTTTGAAATATAAATGCAAGAGCATAAAAGAAATGCATGTAAAATATAATCATAAAATGTAAATCTAACACCAAAAAGAAAGAGTTGTCTATCGCGGGTTCACCAAAATGTAAAGGGTAAAAATGGAGATCTTTAAATAGGGTTTTTAACAATGGGGATTTGCATATAAAAGAGACACTATGCCATATTTAACCACTTACATTTAATTCTAATGATAAGGAATGTAAATATGGAAATGTTTACAAAGAATAATGGAGTAAAATACATACCTCTTATCATAGAAGATCTAGAAATACCTAATTTTTGATGCCTGTGCTGAGTTTATGAAAGATCTGCAACCGGATTTGGAATAGAAACACAAAGATAGAGAAAAACCATAAATATTTTCTGGATCTAGCTTAGGTCAATTCTGACCCAAAATAGAAGGTTGATTCTGACCCAAAATAGAATTTTGATTTTGACCCAAAATAGAATGTTGATTTTGACCCAGAATGTTGAACTTGACCTGCACAATTCCGATGGAAAATTTATTGTTGGATCCTGAAAGTCTACCAGAAAGGGTATCCAAATCTAACCTAAAACTCCTGAAACAACGACTGTAGATATCTAAAAAAGGGTGTTTTGGGGTGTCTATATAAGGTTTTTCCTTAGTCAAACCCCCATTTTAGTGTTTTCCACCTCCACAAATAGATGGATGTAATAGAATGTATGCGTGTGTTGCTCGTAGGTAGAGCTTTGAATGTGCATTGCCAAGATCTAATCCTCTAGATTGAAACCCTAGCATGAATTGAAATGAGAGAGAAATTTATAGATTTGAATATGATAAAGAAAGAATACCATGCCCCCAAGGATAAAGTACTCCTATCAAACTCACAATTTGTAGTTTCTACCCCATGATTGTATCCTTTGAATGCTTGAATATTGAAAGTAGTAGATCAATGAAGAAGGAATGATTTGAAGAATTATTTTCTTGCTTCAATGAAGATCCACAATAGTTTGTCCATAAAAATGCTTTCTTGTATCAAGGAATCATCATATCTTGTCCTTCTATATCATCCTCTTGCATTCTTGCATCATCATTATGTCATAATTGTAATTTTGTTATATCCCATCATAATGAATAATGAAGGCAAAAGAGAGTGTCTATATAGAGATCTGAAGGTAATCCTCCTAGGGTAATGCAAGGACCCATAATTCAAATTTAACCTTGAATCATGGTCCAATCACAATCACCAACTAAGGAGGGAATTCATTAATTCAAATTTTAGAGAAAAAACTTCCGTATTTGGATCTGGGGACCTATCTTTAAGTTTAGGATCCCGATATGATCCGGACCTGAAAGCAGGGACCAAAACCTAACAGAGGTCAAGGTTGACCTCAACCTTGATCTAGGTCAGGTCTGACCTTGACCCTGACCTAGGTCAAGTTCAACGTCAACCCTGACCTAGGTCAGGGTCAACCCCAACCCTGACCTAGGTCAGGGTCGACCTCAACCCTGACCTCAGGTTTCAGGCAGGTCACTTTAAGAATTTTGTGAGATTCCCAGGTCAGCCGGGGACCTAGGAAGGTGAGAAAACATATTTGAATGTTGAGAAGAGGCACATAGGCCTAAAATGAGTGTGATGAAGATTAATAGGGCCAATACACAGGTCCTCCCTAGAAAATAGAGTCATGGAAAAGGAAACTAAGGAGAATCCATATGATCCTAACCCTAATATCACTTAGAAATGTAGAATCAAGTGTAGATGCATCCTAAATGAAAATATAACATGCATGTTCACTAAATGAGGGTGCTAAACCTATCAAAATGGAAGTGCTTCCATTTTAAGATGATACACTAGTATTCAAGGCATTGCACCTACACGATGCGTGGTAGGATTTGTGTTGGGCTTGGTTAACTTAAAGTTGATCGATGGTCATGTTTTAAAAATTGAGAAAGGACTTGATCTTGGTCATTGATGTGTTTAGCACTAGAAAGATTAGTCATTGTAATGGTAATTTTATTTTTTAAAGGTCTTTGAACATTTTTTGTCAAGGTTGCATATTCTCAGATTTACAAGGGGGTGGCTTGAGGTCTTCTTTTCCCATGATTAGTTTTAAAGGCTTCATTTGAGTGGATGGGGATGTTTTCTATGGTCTTGGAAGCATTCAATGCAGCATGGTGGTCTCATATATTTTTGGTCTACTTCCTATTTTGGGATGTTTCTTCCCATGCCATGAGTGCTCTTCCTTTATGACATTAGATATTTTCTTGCGACTTGAGTGATATATTGGATAAGATCTTTTCATGATCTTTTAGAGAAAGATCAGCCAGGAAGAAGGACTCTTCTTAATTGCTAAGAAGGACTGTTGTATGAAAAACCCCTCTTCTATGGTTTTCCTTCTCCTATTTATCCCTCTATTTTATCAGTTGTAAGGGTTCCAAATTTTTTGGCTTCTAAAGTGTGAATCCAAGGTTTTAGTTCCAGGGATATAGAAGATTCAAATTAGAGTGTAATTCATGATAAGATAGATAATTCTTTGATCTTTTGCAAGTTATTATATGGTGTAATCATTTGGTTATATTGTTAAAAACTTTTGACTCATTATACTTAAAATAAGTGTCTCAGTTTCAAGTCCCTCCTTGGCTTTCATTGTATGAGTTTTGGATTTTATAATCCATTACATAGAGTTATCCATGTATGTGTTCTATTCCATAGTTATGATTTAGGATTAGATTGAAGTATACTTTAGATAGAACATAGATTCATTTGATGTATATGCATAAGGATCTTATAAGTAAGTGTATGATCTGAGATATTTGTGTTTATGGATATGAGTCTTGGTCAATAAGTTGTCTTTTGTTTCAGTATTTGAATTTAAAAGATTTCCCAATGGATAAGACACTGATCAAGAGCTAGTTTAATCTTTGTTGATGCATGTATGATAGAGTTTGGTTATGCTTTCCATTTTAAACATCAAAACCATATTCAAGTCTCTATTATTTGTGGTTTGTGTTTGTTTTCCTATATGATAATAAAGAGTCAATGAATGTCTAGTTAATGTTCAACACTTTCTTATCATAGATATATTGTTAAATCCATAAGTAAGTGAAGATTTGTAAAAGTTATATCAAATATGGATTAGGTGCACCTACCTTGGTTTAATAGAGCTAGAAGTGAAAAGGGAAGTCTTGTCCCTATAGTTGGTCCAGTTTTCTTGCAAAGATTTCATACTTGGAACTAACTTCTCCTAGCATCAATATCAAGGAATATTGGTAGCTTTAAGTAGCATAAACGTTTTCAAACACCAACATATTGATTGCATAGTCATTATAATATGGAGTTATCATGAAAATATACCTTATTTTGACAAAGGTTGAATATAAATGATCAGGTTGTTTAGCAGTGAATAGTTGAATAGGATTGTTCATTATATTCAGATTGATAATGTTGATTATCAATATGTTATCAGTTTGCATGTCAGTTTATATTCTTATTTTTGTGTCATCATATAGGAATCACATTTGTTATGAGATCAATAGTAGCATGAGAATCATTTCATCATTTTGGATACACTTTCAATTTGTATTCATTGGCATCATCTTCAGATTTGGTTTGAATTAGTATATGTAGTTTAATACATTTGACTATTATGTTTTGGTTTGAGAGAGTTGATTTAATAATATACATTATTAGTATCATAAAAATATGATTTCTTATGAGATTTATATATGGTGATGATAAGGTGGAGTTAACTATTCATTTTTTATATTTATGAAACACATGTTTGTAACCATGACACTTAAAAGTTTGTTAATAGGTAAGGCCTTTTGGTTATCCCCTAGTACCCTTCATATAATTGTGATTAAGCTTAGTGTATTTAATGCCATTCTTATGGACATTTTGTATGGTAAAAGATAAAGTTTTTAGTTACGCCATTTTTACATTCATATCATAAATAATTATGTAACTTTTGGTTACCTTTGCAAACCCTAGCTCTCTCGAGCTATGGCTCTACCCGTTAGGGTACGACATTTGGAATCATAGTTATAGTTCTTTGATCCATCAAATTAGTTGTAGAGATAATGGTAATTTCATGGGTTTTAATATATGTCTACTAGGATGAATGATTGATAAGTTATTTTGAAATGGCATGAAGATTTCCATTCACAGATTAAGAGGGATTCTAATGAGCTTTGACCATGTGTATATGTTCTATTACCTTAATTTTTTTTTTATCTAAGTTTACGTTTTTTTTTATCGTATTGCATAACTAGTTAGTAGTTTTTCATTGGTCAAGTAATGTTTTTTTTAATGGAAGTATTTTTATCTTTGATTAATTAAGTTTTGTTATAAATTTGTTTATTCAAACCCTTTTATGGTTTGTTAATTGTGAACTCAAGTGTGTGAGTTCAATCTTGAGGTTTTCATTTTTTATCTTTATACCAAATGGTTCCCTTTATGTATCTATCATATGGGTGTTTGTTTTGATCATCTTAAATTTTTATCAAATGTTACTCTAACCCGACATGTTTACTCTTATTACCATTTCTATCAAGGGTTAGTGGGAAATAATGATCTCCTTTTACTCATGACTTTGATACATGTTTTTGGTCTTCATTATTTAAGTTTTCATACATGTATAACCATTTAAAGAATGTTGACAATCATGTCATTCATGCATATCAAACCCAACTATAGCTAGTTTTTATTATCATAATTATTTTGTTGATTTACATGTGTTACTGGTTTTTGTTTCATCATAGTTATGTTTCCATGATATATGCATGGTCTTTGTTGTCATACTAAAGTGTGAGTCATAGTTTATTTTGTGGAAAGGATTATATTTCTTAATCAAGGTTTGGTTTAAGATTGAGTTATATAAAAGTATTGGTAACAATGATTAAGGTTTTTGGTTTTGAAAAGAACCTATAATAGGAAGTAAAGTAAGAATCATAATTTTTTATTTTTTAAAATTTATAAATATAGATAATTATATATTATTCATTTGGTCAAAAATTAAGTACTATTATGAAAGAGATATTTGTTGTTTATATTCAAAAGAATGACATTAAAAGGGTTTTGATCAAGGACTAGTAATTAGTGAACATAGATGTTGAATTAAAAACATAATATGGAAACATTCTTACATGTCATGAGACATTTGTAATCAGTTGTAATCAATTCCTTTATCAATTTTGCATTATTTTTTTATCCTATATATTGAGCAGTAAAAGATTGATTGACTATGCCGACAGAGAGGTATTTTGGTCTTTGATGAAATACATTCTTTTTAGTTGTGCACAATCAGATACATTGATCAGAAATACTTGATTGATAGGATAGTTATTATAACTTATATTATATATTATTCAACATGGAATTCTATGTGTTCTCAATAATATATGATAGCAGGGTATAGAAACTATAACAAGATAAGATTTTATGACTCTATATGTATGGAAAGTTGTAATGAGTTGTAACAACCAGTGAGGCATAAAAGATTATCAATGAGATAGCATTTTCAGTGAGAAAATTGTACAATCAATGAGACAAATTATAAAAAGATATTTCAGATTAAGCCAATGAGGCACTTCAAGTGGTTTTATTCCCCAATAGGGTTTCCACTCAGGACATATCTTGTGTTACAATTTTATGTGCATTTTTTCTTTATATTATTGTCTCCATTTAGTTTACCTTAGTTATTGTTTTAATTGGATTTAAAAATTGATCCAGTATTCTATATCACTGATTCACCCCCGCCTCTCAGTGATATTTTACTCCAATTGGTATCAGAGCCAACTCCTTTCCTTAGGGTTTCCTGGTTAGCGAATAGTTTCAATGACTAGTCAAGAAGGTTTTTTAGGCTTTAGAGCACCTCTATTTGATGGAACAGGTTATGCATTCTACAAATAAATAATGAGACATCATTTTAAGTCCTTAGGTTTTGATTTATGAGAAAAAAAAAATCTTCCTATAGTTAAATATCTCATCTATATAATTAAGATGAGAAAAAAGCCTATGAACATGATGAAAATAAATGTAATTCAATTTTGTGTGGTTTGTCTAATGATGCTCTAGTCGAAGTAGTGGATTATGAAACTGATTTTAGTTTTCAGTAAAAGTTTTCCAATATTTATGAAGGAGACAAAATAGTTAAGGAAGCTAAATTACAGACTTATATGGCTAGATTTGAAAGTCTCAAGCTGATTGAGGATGGAAATATATTTGATTAATTTATGCGTGTCTCTAATGTTTTCAACTCTATTCAGGGGCTTGGTGAAACTCTAGAAGAAACCACTATGGTCAAGAAGGTGTTTAGATCATTGACATCTAAATATGACTCAAAAACTTATATGGTAGAGGAAAGATATGCAAATAAGGAAACACTTGATACTCTGCATGGAATTTTAACTACATATGAAATAAGAATTACTACTGATCTACCTAACAAACAATCTGCATTCAAATATGCCAAAATAGAAACAAATTCTTAATCAAATCAAGCTGGTAATTGTAATCACCCAAAATTTGTCTTCAATACTATAAGCCCCTAATCTTGATTAATCAATCTTTAACCATCAAAGTCTTAACCAAAGGAAGTTTTTTTATCAATTCAACCTAATCTGATCACTAGGCTGTATTTAATCACTAAATCAATTAAAATATCAAATATTAACATTATCTGACAATTATATCATTTTAATCATATTTATTTATTAAATATCCTAGCATATTTATTAAATAAATTAATTTTCCATTAAATCATAAAAAATGGATTAATTTGAGTAAATAATTAAAATTTTGAGAAAAGGGAAAGCTGAATAAATCAAAAAATAAATATGGGGTTGAAAAAGGAAAGATGAATAAATCAATAAGAAAAAAATTCAATATAGATTATCTCAATAAATCACTAAAGAAAGCAGCCAATCAGCTCAAACTCACATGGATTGTGCTAATTCTAGGAGAATCTTCACCACTCCATATTAGTCAATCTCAACCATCGCTTTTATCTAAGTTTTCTATGAAATCATGATCTCACCTCTCAAATCATATACAATTAGAGAGAAACACAATATACGATCATCTAGGAGAATATTGCAATTGAATAGTATTTTTATCATGCTATTTTTTCTTGATTTATCTTGCATATTATATTATAGCATTAGAGCATAGATTTCATCTATCTTAATTTTCTTATTGGTTTGCATCAATTTAGATTAAGTTTTCATCATATTTTCTTTAGAAAATATCTAAAAACATAGATAAATCATGCATTCATTTAAATCCTTCGTCTTGGTGTAGTAGAGTCACTGGTAATACTTGAAAAACCTGAGAGCAATCATACTCACATCCTTTAGGAGGAAATATATTAATTTAGTATCATTTATATGTCATTATATAATTTCATTTATCTAATCATGCATGTAATGATCTATTGAGTGTTTGTGACAAATAGGTACGCAAATTTCACACACAATTTTTGCGGCCACTTTGGGGCTAGACATCAATTTTTGGATCACTGAGTTTGCTTTGCTGACTTGTTTATGCATGCAGGTTTTCAAAGATTTCTTCATATCTCATAAACAACCTAGAATTTTTCTATGAAATTTTTATT
Organism: Thuja plicata; assembly: GCA_018584345.1. Classification (NCBI taxonomy): domain Eukaryota; kingdom Viridiplantae; phylum Streptophyta; class Pinopsida; order Cupressales; family Cupressaceae; genus Thuja; species Thuja plicata. The sequence continues at coordinate 2,101,836 of MU227775.1, forward strand.
GTAGGTTGGGGTTGACATAATGAGTCTACAAAAATGAATTCAGATTTTTCTTATCACTTTTCTACAATTTATAAAAAAATTTTATGGTTTTTATTAAAAAAAAAAATTTGGACTCAAATCAGAGAATTTTTCTAAAACTCTTACATTTAGAGAAAGTTCTTAAAATTTTTGAAGGGCTCTATTCTTTGTTATTTTAATTTGGATAAACAAAAATGGCCGAAAAAAATAGATCTTTATGCATGCAAGGTTTTCAAAGATTTAATCATATCTTCTAAACGAATTTAAATTTTTCTGTGAGATTTTTATTGTAGGTTGGGATTGATGTTTCTACGATTTATAATTTTTTTTTGTGAATATTCATAAATAGTTAATTTTAGGTGAAAATCAACAGATTTCTTTGAAAATTTTACATTTATGGATATATCTTAGAAATCTAAATGGGGTCTATACTTTGTGTTTTTAATTTTGATGAGAAATAGTTTCCAAAAAAGTAAACCTTTGAAAACTGGTTTGTTTTGATAAATCGGATCCCTAGGGCACAAATGAAGGATTTTTTTCAAAAATTCTTACATTTTTGGAAAATTACTAATTTTCAAAAGGGGTTACTTCTTTCCATTTCTTTTCTTCATGTTTTTGACCATTCTTCATGTTTTTTGATCTCGTGAAGGTTTTCCTGATCGACGAAGCTTAATGAATCATTTCTCAATAATTTTTCATTGTTGTCCGACCTAATTGAGGGATCTTGATTCATATTTTATTAATTGGAAGTAGATTTTGATGATTTGGGTCCTAGCCTATTATTTGTAATATGTTTTCTTTCTTATTAGGAAATGTAATCTTTCTAGGCTAACATAATATTTGTTAAGGCTTTATAAGATTATGAATTTGTTCCTAAATGGGAAGAATTCATAAGATTATCTTGTTGTAGTTGTAGCTAAGTATTTTGTAATATTTTTGAATGTAATCAAGATTGTATGCCTGGTATGTATGAGTGCATGTTATAGATCCATTGTATTTGAATTTATGACAAAAATAAAGAAGGTTGATCTCTCATATCTCCCTATTATTTCTCATTGTTTCCACTATGTAATTCATGCTGCAAGGATTGGACAAATATCTTTGAGTTCCCCACCCTTGACTACATCATCCAAGAATTAAGACTGAAAGAAATGTTTACAGTTTAAAAGCTTTTCTAACATAAGAAAATGATGAAATCTGTCTGGCAAGTGAGATTGATGAATGATAGAGACTCGGTTAGTGTGCTTGCACAAGATTACTAGGACCCTAACTGTTCCTAGTTTTCCCAAGACCCTAATATTTCTTCTACAATCTTCCAGTTCCATACTTATCTAGTTTAGTACCTCTTCAACACCTCTCTAAGAGATGATAACCATTCTGCTTCACTAGGGGTGACTACCAACATGTCTTTCACCACTTCTTTGATGCTTCTTAGATGGCTCCACGTGTATTTTTGGCTCCTCTCCTTAGAAAATGTTTGAAGGGGATATAATTCATTCTTAGACAATTTCTTGAACTTAATTTGACCCCATTAGAATAGGGTATCAATAATTTTACAAAATATTTCTTAACTCTTAGTGAACTTTGTCGTTTAGGCCTAATACTCCTTCTAGCCATATTTGACTAGTTTTCCCACTTCTTTCAAAACTTTCCCAAACAATGCCAAAAAAATATGATATTTAGATACCCTTTTCCAAGGCATGAAATCTTTTTTAGGTCTTAGGGCTCTGAGGATTCCATACATTTAATTCCTAGAATTTAGGGCAACTAGGGCTAATTGGGCTATTCTGGACCAGTCAAGTGACTTATTCTTGAAAAATTACTCAAATATATTGGGAAAGTCCTAAGCTCCTTATGAGGTCTCTATATAACCCCAATGTTCACAAAACCATTCTTGGTTTCACTCTACAAATCATATCCCTACATTCAAACACAAATTGATCACTGACAAGCACCTAACCGGATGCACTAGACTCGCCTAGGGCTTGTCATTAAAAATAGATAAAATTATTCTCATAGCTCCCCCATTCATATTTAAACTCTAAAAGGGCTCCCCTTGCATATCCTTCAATTCTGTGATGAAATGCATGGTTGGGTTCTATGGGGGAGCCATTTTTCTCAAAATTGTCTTGACAAAACCAGTAAACTGCTGACTAACAAAAGATTTGACAAAACTAAACTACTGAACACTAAGAAAATTCAAACCAAATAAAAATGTACTCTAACTAGCCTAAATACAAGAATACAACTTGAGATTGATTGATTCAATCCATTAAAGAACACTAACAATCAACAATAAGCAATAGTGCACGAGAACACATAATACATAACAACTTTCAGAATTTGAAATCCTTCTCCACATGAGATAACCTCAGGAAATGGGCCTCCTAATGGTTTAATGTGATTTCAACATGTTTTTGGGTGGTTAAAATAAATACCCTACCTCAAACATTGAATGTAATCAATTCTTAACAGTGTTGTCATGCAACTTTGCAAAGTTGCAAATGTTGTCATGACATCATTTTGACAACTTTTTCAATATTGCCTCTAACATAGTTTTAAGACCTCTAACCTATAGAAAATTATTTAAAAACACCATAGAGGCCATTTTAGACTCAAATAAAATCTCTCCTAATCCTTCTAGGCTTTTAGACCCAAATTCCCAACTTTAGGCTATAAAAACACTAAACTCTAACAAAAGAAAAAAACAAGTAGAATGGATTGAACCTAGTCTAATCCATTTAGAAACTAACTCACAAGACCTCCTAAGGCCTAAGTAAACACTCCTGACCTGGCTAGGGTCAGTACAAACCATAACCAAAACTTCAAACTAGGAGTTATCCTAGGTTCTTCTGCACCATTCTCCCCAAACAAAAAGATTTCAATCCACCATTGGATTGAGAAAGTTGGAGTATATACCCAACCTCTTGAACTCTCTCTTTGATCCAATTAGCCTTTGCATCTCCTTGGCCATGCCACTTTACCAGATGCTCTTTGTAAGTCTTTTGTCTAGTATGTTTGTAGACCCTTGAATCAAGTACCTTTTCTTATTTCTTTGATGGTGTAGGGGTTAATTGCAGGTCCTCCACTTCTCAAATGACTTCAGTAAGAATCTGATTGGGATCAAGAATAGTACCCTTGTAAAGGACCAAATTTTCAACATTGAAGACCAAAGATAATCCAATATCCTTTGGAAGTTCAACTTTGTAAGCATTATTGCCATATTTGGCCAGAATAGTGCAAGGTCATATTATCCTCATTTGTATTTTGTTTGGAACTCCCTTCTACAACCTTGCCTTTTCCAAATGGACCATTACAAGATCCCCCACCTAGAATTATACATCTTTCTTTCTTTCATCCACCTTTTGCTTTATCTTTGTAGTGTTCATTGTCAATGTCTTTCTCACTAATTCATGTACTTATTTCATGGAGTGTGCAAATTCCTCTACATAGCTAGTCCCTTTGGATCCATCCTTTAACTCTCTAAGTTCAAATATCACTCTAGGATGTAATCCATAAACAATTTCAAATGGACTCCTTCCAGTTGTCCTGTTGACTTTGTCATTATAAGCATACTCTGGCTGTCCCAAAAGTTGGTCCCAAGCTTGACCATGTTCCTTAGTGAGACACCTCAATAGGTTCCCTAGAATCCTATTCACTACTTCAGTTCGACCATTTGTCTGAGGGTGATATGTAGACCCAAAGGATTGATTGGTTCCCAATTTTTTCCATAGTGTCTTCCAAAAGTGACTCATAAATTTTGAGTCTCTGTCTGAAACTATACTCAAGGATAACCCATGGATTCTCACCACCTCCTTTAAGAGAATATGTGCAATGTGAAAAGCATCATTAATAATATTACAAGGGACAAAATGTGTCATTTTGATGAATCTTTCTGTTATGACATATATACTATTGAATCCTTGTTTTATCCTTGGTAATCCTACCACAAAGTCCATGCTCAAGAGTTCCCAAGGTCAACTTGGAATGGGGAGAGGTTGATAAATGCATGCATTGAAGGATGTGCCCTTGGCTTTTCAACACACTACACAACACTCCACATACTTTCTAATGTCTAGACTCATTCTTGGCCAAAAATATAACTTCTGCACTAGCTCTTGAGTCTTATTGACTCCAAAGTGACCACTAAGTGCCCTATTATGATTTTCTTGAATCAAATTTTCCCTAATTGATCCCCTAGGGACACATAACTGACTTCCCTTCAACAAAAAGTCACTTTGCATTGTATATTCAAAAAAATCACCATGGAAATGATTCTTACATTCTTTACATATCTTATATATCTTTGTAAAGTCTTCATCCTCTGCTTACAAGTCTTTAAAACTTTCAATGCCTATGCTTTGCAATTGCACTTCTTGTACTGTCAAAATTCTCCTACTAAGTGCATCAAATACTTTGTTTTATAGTCCCTTCATATGTTTGATGTTGAAGGTGTAAGCCTACACGTACTCCACCCATTTCATGTGTTAGTGACTGATCTTGTCTTGGGAGTTCAAAAAACTAATTGCTTGGTTGTTTGAATACACCACAAATTATTTAGGAAGCAAATAGTGCCTCCAGTTCCTTAGTTCTTGGAATGGAGCATACATCTCTAAGTCATAGGAAGAGTACTTCCTCTTTGAATCATTGAGCTTCTCATTGTGAAAATCCACTAGCCTTCCTTCTTGGCTCAAGACAACCCCTATAGCAACATTACTTGCATCACACTCAGCTATAAAGAGTCTCTCAAAACTTGGGAGTGTTAAGATATGATGCAAGGAGGGTCTATACTTAGGGTTTAGGACACTCCAAAGTACCAAACTAGCTTGCAGATACAACAATATGGAAGAAACAACACATAGAGTGAGAGAAGAAAAAATAGATATCTTTTCATTAATTGATCAAACACATTACATGCCAGGCTATAAGGCCTTCCTAGTTTTGGCCATATACATTCAATGAATTATAGAATGATCTTCATACATGTGAGGTCATCTACCTACCTTTCAATATCTCCACAAATAATCTTCTATCAAAATCTACTATCCTCCAAGAACTGCTTACTAAACTAAGAATAAGTAAACAAATATATACAAGAGTTTACCAAAGAGGTTGGCACTCAAATTCCTAAGAGAGACCCAGATTTAGGTTGAAACAAATCCCAATGAGAGACCCCACATTAATTACACCATAGAAATAAAATGTAGAAGTTAGCTAGCTCAGGATAAACAAATTGGGAAGAGCATCACCGAGCAACATCAATCACTCGGTAAGATAATACTCAAGCAACATGGATGACTCGGTAATAACATAACCGAGAAACAAAAAACCAACTTGGTGAAAGCATAACTAAGCAAAATAAAACTAAAACACATTGAGACCCGTCGATAAAGAAAGATAGAAAGAGTACTCGAGCAATAGGGTAACTAAGCACTTCACCAAGTAGCCTCCAAACAAACTAAAGAACAAAAGAAAACATATTTTTGGTTGAGCAGGATAGCCAAGGACCTAAGATGCTCCTACATCAGACACCTAGGGTTAAAAGAAATGATTCCTTGAATCATATATTAGGTCTAACCTAAAATGAATCCAACTTAGATTGAGAAATCCAAGATGAGTCCTCAATTGGTCTGTTCTTCAATTTTATTAGATACTCCATGTATTCCTTTCCTCTTGTACTCCTTCCAAATATCTGTTTCAATATTTGTTCAACTTCCTTTATCTATTTCTTAGGATAATCACTTGGTACTACCACTTCTTCATCAGGTTCATGATATTTATACAAGTCTAAAATATTGAATATGGGTGATATATCCATGTCATCAGGCAATTCCACTTCATAAGCATTTCCATTGTCAAATCTTCTCAGTATTTTGCAATGACCAAATTTCTTCATTTTCAATTTACCATATGTTCTAATAGGAAATCTACCTTTCTTGAAATGAACCATTATAGAATCACCAACTTTAAAAATGTTATGTGTTCTTGATCTATCTGCACTATCCTTATATTTCTGATTACTTTTCTCCAGCTTCTATTTTACATCCTCGTACAATGTCTTCATGAATTCAAAAAATTCTTCTTCTTCAAGACTTGTTTTCTCTTCTCCAGCAATGTCTCTCAAATTTGATATACCTCTTGGTTGTGTTCCATGAACAATCTCAAAAGGTGTCTTTCAAGTACTTCTATTTACGTAACTATTGTATGCAAACTTTGCTTGTGCCAATATTAAATCCCAATTACTTGGTGTGTCTCCACATATGCATCTCAACAAGTTACACAAACATCAATTTACAACCTCTATTTGTCCATCAGTCTGTGGATGAAATGTAGAACTATACTTTAACTCAGTGTCCAACTTCTTCTAGAGTGTTTTCCAAAAATATATAACAAATTTACTGTCTCGGTCAGAGATGATACTCCTCAGTAATCCATGCAATCTAAAAATCTCCTTAAAGAAAATATCTTCTATATGTACTACATCTGATGTTTTTCTTCATGGTATGAAATGTGTCATATTATAAAATCTATCCACAATAAAAAAATGGAATCATTAACTCTTTCTTTCCTTGGTAAGCCAAGAACAAAATCCATGCTGATATCACTCCAAGGTTTCTTAGGAACAGTAATCAGTGTATACAAACTAGTATTTTGACTTACTCCTTTTGTAACTTGACAAACTCTAGATCTTTTCACAAATTTCTGAACATCCTTATACAACTGAGTCCAAAAATACCTTTCCTTTAGTAAACTCAATGTTTTATCATTACTGAAATGTCCATCCAATCCACTACTATGTTTCTCCTTAATCAAATTAGTTCTTATTGATCCTATGGGTATGCACCATTGATTACCTTTGAACAACATATCTTCCTAAATGAAATATTCTTCATACTTAATTGATTTGGAATAGGTGCTCTACACATTCTCCACTACGCAGAAAAATCAGGATCATTTTCATACAAATTCTTCATATCATAAAAACCAAGAACTTCAATTCTCATTTCAGTCAACAAAGATATTCTTCTACTTAATGCATCAACAACTCTGTTACAAACTCCACTCTTATTCTTTATCACAAATGTCAAACTCTGTAAATACTCTACCCATTTCATATGTCTCTAATTCAACTTATTCTGACTACCCAGATATTGTAAATCCTTATGATCAGTATACAACAAAAAATCATTTGGCATCAAGTAATGTCTCCATTTCTTCATAGATTGAACAATAGAATATAATTCTTGATCATAGATAGAATATTTCCTTTTAGCATCATTCAATTTTTCACTAAAGAAAGCAACAGGTTTACCTTCTTGAGTCAACATAGCTCCAATTGCACTTTCACTTGCATCACATTCAACCTGAAATACCTTATTGAAATCAGTTAAGGCTAATACAGGTAATTTAGAAACCTTTTTCTTTAAAGTCTCAAAACTCTTATCAGCTCCATGTGTCCATTTGAATTCTCTTTTGTCTCATCTCATTGTCTTAGTCATAACATTACAAATAGAACTAAAATTTATGAAAAAAATTCTGTAAAAACTTGCCAATCCATGAAATGATCTTTACCTCACTAACATTATCAGGTGTAGGCCAACTACGTATAGCTTCAACCTTCTTAGGATCCATCTTCAAACCATATCTTGAAATCACAAAACCCAAATACGCCAGTTCAAATTTCATAAACGAACACTTTTTCATATTTATCAACAAATTTTCCTCTTTCAATATATGCAACACTTGTCTTATATGTATCAAATTTTGTTCTCTAGTCTTAGTGAATATTAGAATATCATCCAAGTATACAATCACACATTTATTCAATAATTTATTCAAAACTTCATTCATTAACCTCATAAATGTACTCGGTGCATTAGTTAAACCAAAGGGCATAACAAACCACTCATACAAACCTTCCTTTGTCTTGAAAGTAGTCTTCCATTCATCTCCTTCTATGATTCTGATCTAATGATATCCACTCTTCAAATCAATTTTGGTAAAATATTTTGCTCCACTTAAACAATCCATTATATCATCCTTTCTTGGTATAGGAAACCTATACTTCAGTGTGATCTTATTGATTTCTCTTGAATCAATGTACATTCAACATTCTCCATTCTTCTTAGGTGCCAACATAGCTGGTACTGCACATGGAATCAAAGTTTCTCTTATCAAATCCTTGTTCAATAATTCATGAACTTGTGAGTTAAGCTCTTTATTCTCAGTTGGTGTTAATCGATGTGGTGCTTTGTTCGGTAAACTAGCTCTAGGAATTAGATCCATACAATGACTAATATCTCTCATTGGTGGAAAACCATTAGGTACATTATCTAAAATGATCTCCTTATACTCAGTAATTATCTTCTCAACTTCTGTAGGAATTTTATCTTCTGTATTCTTACTTGGTTTGTTAGGAATCAAAGCATAGCAAACATCATTTATTTTCAAATTCTTAACAAACTGTCTACCTTCAATCAAAACAAATTTCACAAATGTAAATATCTCACCAATAGATTCTTCAACCAAAGGTAACAAGATTTTTTTCTTACCATTAGCTTAAATAGAATATCTATTCCATCTCCTATCATGTATAACATCTCTATCATCCTACCAAGGTCTATCTGGAAACAAAATATTACAACAATCCATTGGCATAATATCACACAACAACTTATCATAATAATTTCCAATTTTTAGATATATAAAATATTGTTAACTCACCATTAATGTGTGTTATTACTTGATCCATTAAATCTGATAGGGCTTCGGGTGCTTCAATCTTTCTAACTGCAATTTTGTGACCATTTCCTTAGATGCCAGATTCTCCAAGCTTCCACTATCAATAATCACCTTCCAAACTTTGTCTGCAACTCTACATCTGGTCTTGAACAAAATTTTCCTGACAGGATCTTTCTTATCTTTCTCACTTCATAGTATCCTTCGGATCATAAGATTTCCTTCCTTCTTAGGTTCATTCGGTGACTCCTCTTGCACCAAAGCATTTATTTTTCTACCAAATTTCTTGCATGGATGTGTAGACTCAAAAGACCTATGTCCTTCTTCACCACAATTGTAACAATTTTCTTGGAACCCTCTTCTACTATAACCACCTCAAGAATAATTTCATCTTCCTTGGTATGAACTTCCACCTTTCCATTTTGTCCTTCCTTTATCTTGAGATGTGTCTAAAATTGACTTGTCTAGTTCAGATCTACTATTTTTACAATGAGATCTACCTCTTCCTCTAGGAAATCTACCACATCTACCTCTTTATCTTTTTTCATATCTCTTGTTCAATTTCTCCTCAACTTTTAGGTCAAACTGATATGCCTCTTCAATGCTTTCCATCTTGACCAAATTGATCTCATCTTGTATGGAACTTCTTAATCCATTCAGATATCTTGCTATTATTTTCACTTCATCTTCAACATGTCCAGATATGATGTCTAATCTATAAAATTCTTCAGTGTAATCTTTTACCAAGCTATCTTTCTACTTTAAAATTTGCATTTTCCAAATTAGGTTAATTTGGTAATCACAAGGTAGAAACATGCCTTTCAATTTGTTTATCATCTTATCCCATACCTTGATTTTGTCTTTACCTTTCTTCTTTCATCCAATTGCAGATGCTTCCACCACAAGGATGCATGTCCTTTAAACTTTGTGCTTGCAATATTTACTTTCTTTTCCTCTAATACATTTTCATACTCAAAGTACTATTCCATCTCAGTTATCCAGTCTATCAATTCAGAAGAATCCAATTTTCCACTATACTCAGGAGGATTAAATTGAGGTGTGGATTTGAAACTTGTCAAAGCTTGCAGGAATCTCTCTTCTTCCTTATCCATAATAGGTGCAGGCGCAGCTTCACCTTGAACATCTTCAAATTCATCATCACTAACATATTTAAGATATCTTCCCCTGCAATGGGTTTTTTGAACAACTTCCAATCTTGCATCCATCTATCTTAACATATCAGCTAGACTTGGTCTGCATTTCCTCTCCCATGAACCATCTTGAATCCCTCTGCAATTTTAAGTCAGATCATAATCTGCTACCCCACAACAATATCAACCGACTAGGGTTAGGTTTTACAAGAAGGAACTTAGATCTAACCTTCTTTCTAATACAACTTGATGCAAAGAGGGTCAATACTTAGTGCCTAGGGCACTCCCAAGTACCACACCACTTGCAGATACAAAAATGTGGAATCAAAAACACACAAAGAGAGAAGAAACAACATATATCTTTTCATTAATTGATCAAACTCATTACATGTTGGGCTGTAAGGCCTTCCCATTTTTGGCCATATACATTCAATGAATTACAGAATGATCTTCATACATGTGAGGTCATAGACCTGCCTTTCAATATCTCCATAGTTTATCTTCTATAAAAATCTACTATCCTCTAAGAACTTCTTACTAGATTAAGAATAGATAATCTAATATATACAAGAGTCCACCAAAGATGTCAGCACTGAAATCCCTAAGAGAGACCCAAATTTAGCTGGTCAACACAAATCCCAATGAGAGACCCCACATAAATTACACCATAGAAATTAAATGTAGAAGTCAACCAAATCAGGATAAACAACTTGGTAAGAGCATCATCGATCAACAAAAATCACTCAGTAAGATGATACCCAAGCAATAGGGATGACTCGGTAAGAACATAACCGAGAAAAAAAAACCAACTCAGTGAAATCATAACTGAGCAACAGAAAACCAACACACACCGAGACTCAACGATAAAGCAAGACAGAAAGAGTACCCAAGAAACAAGGTAACTGAGCACTTCACCTAGAAGCCTCCAAACATGCTAAAGAACAAAATCAAACATATTTTTGGTTGAGAAGGATTGCCAAGGACCCAAGATGCTCCTACATCAAGATAGGTTGAGTGGCTATCTTTTTCTTCAACAATTCAACCCCTAGTTAGCTTGTTCATTCCACACAAACTTGATTCTCATCCCACCGTTTATGGTATCTAACATGGGAGCATTGATAGCACTAAACTTCTTGATTAATTTCCTATAGTATTGAGCTAAGCCATGAAATATTCTCACATGTGTTACATTTTTGGGGGTAGGCTAGTTGATGATAGCTTCTACCTTTCTTAGATCCATCTTAAGATTCCCCTGTGACAACACAAAACCAAGATACACTAGCTCCTGCTTCAAGAACTCACAATTGTCTAGATTTATCATTAGCTTTTCTTCATGCAGTCTCTTAAACACAAATTGCAAATGCCTTAGATTTTCTTCTTTAGTCTTACTAAATATTAGGATATAATCCAAATATACTACAACAAACTTACCAATTTATTCTTTTAGAACTTTGTTCATAAGCCTCATGAATGTGGATGGGGCATTTGATAGCCCAAATGGCATTACAAGCCACTCATACAAACCTTCTATGGTTTTGAAGGAAATCTTCCATTCATCTCCCCCCTAGACCCTAATTTGATGATAACCACCCTTTAGGTCAATATTAGTAAAGTACTTCTCCCCTCCTAAATAGTCCATTAGGTTTTCTATCCTTGGGATAGAGAATCTATACCTAATGGTGATTCTATTGATGTCTCTAGAATCAATGCATATCCTCCAAGTTCCTCCCTTTTTGGGTGCTAGGATAGTGGGAACAACACATGGGCTTATACTTTTCCTAATGAGGCCGTGGTTTAGGAGCTCTTGGATTTGCTTGGAAATCTCCTCATTTTGTTGAGGGGTCATCTTATAAGAAGATTTATTAGGAAGGGTGGCTCTAGGAATGAGTTCTATTTGGTGGATAATATCTCTCTTAAGGGGTAGAGTATCTGATTGTTCAACACTTACAATGTCTTTGTACTCCTTTAGAAATTCTTTCACTTCTATAGGAATCTCTGTCTTCTTTACTGTCTTCTTGGCTCCAAAACCAATTCATAGCCTACTCCCTCTCCTTCTTCTAGAGCTTCTAAGAAATATTTTTCACTTACCAAGAGAACATTAGGGCATGTGGGCTTCACTTCTCCTTCTTCTAGCAGTGACTGGATTTTTAAACTCACACCATATTTCTTGAAAGAATATGCATTCTTAGCTCCATCATGCATATCTTGTTTGTCAACTTGACATGGCCTTCCTAGTAAGAGGTGACATGCATCCATAGGTATTAGATCACACAATACCCTATCTTTGTACCTTCCAATAGAGAAGTCCACCCATGCTTGGTCATTCACAAGGACATGTTGTCCTTATTTGTTCAACCAAGTGACCTTGTATGGATTTATATGTGGAATCCTCTCCATTTTCTGTTTGCTAACTGCCTCCTCTGACACAATATTGGTAGTTTAACCTGAGTAAATGATGATTTAAAACACTTTACCCATCATTTTGTACTTCACTCTAAATAGTGATCTTCTTTGGCTTGGTTCTTCTCTCATTGGTTCTTTAATTAGTGTTCTTCTTATCATTAAATTATCTCCCTCTTCTGACTCTAAGCATATTTTAGGGTTTTTTTTACCACCACTAGATTCTTCTTGAACAAAATTGACTCTCTTGTCACTCCCTTGGGAAGTAGAGCCTTTCTCTGGACACCTATAGTCAGGGTGTCCCATTTGGTTGCAATGATAATACTTCATTGTTGAAAAATAGGAACCTCTTCCTTGTATAATGTTCCTTCCTCTCCAATTACTATTATAGCATCTTCCTCTATTGAAGCCTCCTCTATATGAGCTTCCCTCTTGCCATTCAGTCAGTTTAGTATCTCCTTGAGTCTTTGATTCTGAACTTCTACCACCATATCTTCCTCTCTGGCCTCTGCCATCTCTTCCTTTTCCTCTACCTCTAGTATTTCTTGAGTCTTATTTCTTTTTCAACTTTTCTTCCATCTTAATTGCAAGTTGGTGGCACCTTTGAACTGTGGTAGGGGTTAGTAGACTCGATTTATCTTGGATAGTTCACCTTAAACCATTGAGGTATCTTTCTACCTTCACACTTTCATCTTCTACAACTCTTGAAATCATGTACAATCTTTGAAACTCCTTGGTGTAAGAGTTTACATCCAATTTTTTTTGTCTTAAACTTTGTCTTTTCTTATGCAACTAAATTTCATAATCTTCTTGTTATGTATGTGGAGCCTAATCAGATTTAGGTTCTTTCGGTGTGGTTTCCCCCTAGACTTATCTATAGGGGTTTGGGGGCAGCACCCCCAAGCTCAGGGTCAAGGGACACAGCCCCTTGCGGGGTCCTGGGGTAGCGCCCCAGGCAAGGTCAAGGGGCAGAGCCCCTGATGGGGTAAAGGGGTAGCGCCCTTTGCAAGGGTATTTTCATAGCTTCCTGTGATGGTATTGAGTTGTAGGTTTCAGATTGTAATCACTAGATAATAATAAAGACATTGGACTCACTGTTGGTGGACGTAGCCCAGGGATTGGGTGAACCATGTTAAATCTTTGTGTCATTGTGTTCTCTTCTGTGCGTAAATATTTACATTTTTCTGCTTATTATTCTAACACTTCTGGCACATATGCCTCTCTAATTTTAGCTACCATACCTTTCCTAGTAGCAATGGGTTTCTTTCCTTCTTTCTTCATCTCATATTGGATTAATTTCCACCAAGTGACTACAGAACCTCTAAGCCTTTATTTTTCCACTTTTAACTTTTGGGCTTCTGTTATCCCATCACACTCAAAAATGGTTTTCAAGTCCTTCAATCTAGTCTAGGACTACTTCTGGTTCCACTTTCCTACTAAAGATTGGGATTCCCTCCAATGCCTTTCCAATTAATGTTCTTTGGTGAGGACAGGGTCTGGTTCAGGGACCTCATCATCTATGGCTATCTCTTTACTTTTTCTTTCAACTTTATCCTTGACTTCCTTAGTATTCTCTTCCACTTGATCCAATTTATACTCTAATTGGGCCAATCTATCTCTGAGAAACCTATTCTCTTCTTCTTCTTTCTCATCCACTTTCTTTGCAAGTTCTACATTGGTCACCATTTTAGACTCTCCTAATGACTCTATAGGTTAAAACATTCACCGCAATCCTAATCTTGTAGGCTTTGATACCAATATGATAGAGAGTCCCTTAGTGTGCTTTCACAAGCTTACTAAGACCCTAACTATTCCTATTTTTCCCAAGACCCTACTCTTTTTTCTAGGATATTCCAATTCCTTAATTGGCTAGTTTAGGACCTCTTCAATACCTCTCTTAGAGATTATAACCATTGTGATTCACTAGGGGTGACTACCAACATGTCTTTCACCACTTCTTTGCTCCTTCTTGGATGACTCCAAGTGTCTTTTTGACTCCTCTCTTTAGAAAGTGTTTGCAGAGGATATAATTCATTCTTAGAAAACTTATTTAACTTCATTTAACCCTATTATAATAGGGTATCAATACTTTCACAAACAATTTCTAAACTCTTAGTGAATTTTGTCTTTTAGGCCTAATACTCCTTCTAGCCCTATTTGACTAGTTTTCCCCACTTCTTTCAAAAATTTCCCAAACAACCCCCCAAAAAATATGATATTTAGATACCCTTTTCCAAGACATGAAAGATTTTGTAGGTCTTAGGGCTCCAACATCCCATACAGTGGATTCCTAGAATTAAGGGCAACTAGGGCTAATTGGGCTATTTTGGACCAGTCAAGTGACTTATGCTTGAAAAAGTACTCAAATGTATTGGTAAGGCCTAAGATTCTTATTAGGTCTTTGTATAACCCAAATGTTAACAAAACCATTCTTGGTTTCACTTTTCAAATCATATCCCTGCATTCAAACACAAATTGATCACTGACAAGCACCTAACCAGATGAATTGGACTCACCTAGGGCTTGTCATTAAAAATAGATAAAATTCTTCTCAGAGATAATACATTCATATTTAAACTATAAAAGGGCTCCCCTTCGATATCCCTCAAGGCCATGATGAAATTCATGGTTGGGTTCTATGGGGGAGCCATTTTTGTCAAAACTATCTTGACAAAACCAATAAACTGCTAGCTAACAAAAGATTTTACAAAACTACACTGCTAAACACTAATAAAATTCAAAAAAAAAAAATGCACTATAAATAGCCTAACTAAAATAATCCAATTTTATATTGAGTGATTCAATCCATTAAAGAACTCTAACAATCAATAATAAGGAACAGTGCACAAGAACACATAATACAGAGCAACTTTCAAAATTAGAAATCCTTCTCGACATTAGCTAGCCTTGGGAAAATGGCCTCCTCATGGTTTAATATTATTTACACATGTTTTTATGTGGTTAAAATAAGTACCCAACCACAAACATCTAATGGAATCAATTCTTGACAATGTTGTCATGCAACTTTGCAAAGTTACAAATGTTGTCATGACAACATTTTGATAACTTTTTCAATATTGCCTCTAATATAGTTTTATGACCTCTAACCTATAGAAAATAATGTAAAAAAATCATAGAGGCCATTTTAGGCTCAAAAACAATCTCTCCTAATCCTTCTAGGCTTTTAGACCCAAATTCCCAACTTTAGGCTACAAAAACACTAAACTCTAACAAAAGCAAAAACAAGTAGAATGGATTGAACCTAGTCTAATCCATCTGGACACTAAATCATAAGACCTCCTAAGGCCTAAGTAAACACTCCTAACCTGGCTATGGTCAGTACACTCCACAACCAATACTACAAACTAGGAGTTAGCCTAGGTGCTCCTGCACCAGTGAATGCTCTTAAAATATTATTATAATTGATTGTGAAGGACAACTAATTGATTCAAAAAGAGAAATTAAAAGTATTAAAGAAAAAATTAGGAAATTGGAACTTGATCAAGAAGAATGCCAGTATAAAAAAATGAGTTAAATAGAACAAATACATATATTTTCACTAAAATAGAAGAAGCTACAAGGGCACATTTGAATTTAGGACAACGACTTACCAAAATGTGTAAAGAGTATGATAGTCATGTTTCTTGGTTAATGGAAAAATTACCTAAGTATATTCAAAATTCAAATTTTATGGAAGAAAATACATAGAATATGATGAATCATTTTATGTTAGATAGTTCATATCAAAAGATGCATGTATTTGGTTCAAGCCAAAAGATCAAGCGGTCTTCTATTATGTAACCAAATGTATACTTATGTCAAGGGAACTAAATCCTTCATCCCTTGAATGGAGATATGTAGTTTTAGAAGTTTATTTATAGAATAAAGTAATGGTGTAGGGAACCAAAGATATGTCCTTCATGTTCTTCCATAGTATAGATTAGTATCCTTTGGGATCAATTGATAAATGAGAATAATGTAATAAGCCAAGTGTAAGATCTTTTGGGTCCTAGGTGCAATTATAAACCAGGATGTCAAAATGATCAAATGGGAATAAAGTTGTGATTTCTAGGTTTCTCACTAGGTATTAGGTCATTAGGACATTTTTTGAAGCCATTTGTGGCATTACATAAGCCTATTGTGCAAAATGTGGCAAATTGGCAAAATTATCAAAAATGTTGTTTGACAACATTGACAACTTTTCAAAAAGTTGCTCGATATAGTTGAAAAGTTGTAACTTTGGTTCATAATGATTTGAATTATATTTATGACCATTTCAACTGGTATTTAGACATGTTTGAAGCCCATTCACTGGTTATCAAGGATGGTACAGACTTTTGGAAGGGTAAACCAATAAGGAATTCTGTTATTTTGTAAACAATTACTGTGTTTTCATGTTTATAGATACCGTACAGATTGGTACATATGAAAATCCACTTGATTTTGTTTTCTTATAATTCTATCTGATCATTTCCTTTGGTTTTGGGTGATTTGGTTTGGTTTAGTGAGAGAACAGTAATTTGCAAGGTCACTAGTTCTATAGACCCTAGAAACTCAAGGTAATTTGGTCATAGAGACTTAACTTGCTTTCCCACTATGGAAAAAGAATGGCCCTTTGGGGAATGCAAGTTAGGGAGGTTATCTTAGATATTCCTAAAGCAAAGAAGAAGAGGATTTTTTTGGAGGGGTTTACCACCTAGCCCTAGGTCAAATATATCTACGTGTTTGACTAGGAAAGTAGGAGGAAGAGTGGATAACTATTCTCAGTGATTGAAGAGACTTTTTCAATGGTTAGGATCAACCATTTAGAGTATAGGGAAGATTCCTAATGGGTTGATTTGGTTTCATGAACCCATTTTCAAATAGTTTATTTTTTATCCAAGCCTAGTCTAGCCAATTAGGCCTGTGGACAAAGTGAGAGTTTGATACTACAGAAGTGAAGTCATAATTCCATCTCTTGGGGTCTGAAGGAGAAGGATAAAGGGTATCCTAAAAGGTAAGGATATTGAAAATTCATTTGGATAATTTGAGAGTTATCCACCAAAAATCAAGTGAGAAAGGCTACTAGGTTGACTATCCTAATTGGAGTGGGATAGGTTGTGGCTGTTTAGGAACTCCAAAAGTGAGTGATTCATAGTGTATTAGGTCAAGGTAAGACCTTCCCATAATTTAATTGAATTCCCATATAGTTGGGATAGAAATCCTTCATTTTGTCTATTTGAGGGAATTGATCCCTAAAGCCCAAATTGGATCCAAGTTGTGAGAAGTCCCTAAGAGTCAAGGAAGGGTGTGGCATAGTAATTCCACTTGAAAAAGGATGTATAGACCCATTAGGAGTTTTTGTATCAAGGAGAAGGCCTAAGGTAGGTATTTGAGGTTCTTCTAGTCACTGAAGGCCAATCTAGGTTGTGTGGCTGATTGCTCTGCATAAAGTGGTATCAGAGCCACTAAGAACCTGATTGGAAAGAAGAAGTGAAGAAAAGATGTCAAAAAATGAGGATGGAGAGAGGGAGATCCCTCTGTGAATAACCAATGTTGAGTTGGCCAAACTGGTCAGGGAACAAATGGCATAAAGCAAGGCAGTAAGAGAAGAGAACAAATCCATGAAGAGAGAGTTGGATAAACTGAGAGGGAAAGTAGATAGATGTCATAAAAAATTTCCTTGGAAACTTACTGAGATGTCTAAAAAAATACCATGGAGCCACATGGGATGCACTAATACCACTGGTATAATTTTCCTATAATGACTTAGTGAATAGGAGCATAGGTCATAGCCCATTCCAACTTGTATATGGGACACACATTAGAGGTGTAATGAAATTAAGAAATATCAGTAGTATGGAAAGAAGGAGTGCACAAGTAGAAGACTTTGTAGATGTTATAGAGGAACTTCACCAAGAATTTAGGAAAAAACTTGAACAAACTTCAGGTAAGTACAAAGAGATAAGAGATAAAAGAAGGGATGTGCAGGATAAGGTAGGGGACATGGTGATGACCCACCTCCGAGTAGAGAGACTTCCTAAAGGGAAGTATACCAAATTGATGATGAAGAAGATGTGACCCTTAAAGATATTGCAAAAATTTGGCAAAAATGCCTATAAAATTGATTTACCTCCAGACATTGGATTGTCTAACACCTTCAATGTATGTGATATTTATGCCTATAAAGGTTATGATGTTTGTGATGTAGGTCTAGAAGGAACAGAGGAAGCTGCACTACTTCAACAAATTCCTCATCCAAATCAACATGAATTTGAAACCCTATTGGACACAAGGGTCAGTAAACAAACCAGGAGGAGAGAATATCATGAGTATCTAATCAAGTGGAAGGACAAGCCATTGGAAGATGCTACATGGCTAACAGAGAAGGACATTGAGAAGATGGTCCTCCAAATTGTAGACATTACAACTCAAGGGACTTGAGTTTTAGTAGCCTGAGGTGTATGGTGTAGGTAACCAAATCTATTTCCTTCATGTTCTTCCCTAGGATAGATTAGGATCCTTTGGGATCAGTTGATAAATGAGAATAATGTAATAAGCCAAGTGTAAGATATTTTGGATCCTAGGTGCAATTATAAACCAGGATGTCAAAATGATCAAATGGGTATAAAGTTGTGATTTATAGGTTGCTCAATAGGTATTAGGTCATTAGGAAATATTTTGAATAAATTTATGGCATTACATAAGCCTAGTGTGCAAAATGTTACAAATTGGCAAAATTGTCAAAATATTGTTTGCCAACATTGACAACTTTTCAAAAAGTTGCTCGGTATAGTTGAAAAGTTGTAATTTTAGCTCACAATGATTTCAATTATAGTTATGAATATTACAATTGGTATTTAAATATTTTTGAAGCCCATTCATGGGTTAGCAAGGATGGTACATACTTTTGGAAGGGTAAACCAATAAGGAATTCTGTTATTTTGTAAATAGTTATTGTGTTTTCATGTTTACAGATACTCTACGGATTGGTAGGGATGAAAAATCCACTTGATTTTGTTTTCTTAGGGATCTATCTAATCGGTGACTTTGGTTTGGGGTGATTTGTTTTGGTTTGGTGAGAGAACAATAATTTGCAAGGTCATTGGTTCTATAGACCTCAGAAACTAAGGGCAATTTGGTCATGGAGCCCTAACTTGCTTTCCCAATATGGAAAAAGAAAGGCCCTTTGGGTAATAAAATTTAGGGAGGGTATCTTAGAGATTTTTGAAGCAAATAAGTAGAGGAGTCTATTGGAGGGGTTTACCACCCAGCCCCAGGTCAAATATCTCTATGTATTTGACCAAGAAAGTAGGAGGAAGAGTGGATAACTATTCTTAGTGATTGAAAAGACTTTTTGAATGGTTGGGATCAACCATTTAGAGTATAGGTAAGAGTCTTAAGGGGTTGATTTGGTTTGATGAACCCATTTTAAAATATTTTCTTTGTTATCCAAGCCTAGTCTGGTCAATTAGGCCTATGAACAAAGTGAGAATTTGATGCTACAAAATTGAAGTCAGAATTCCATCTCTTGGGGACTGAAGGAGATGGATAAATGGTATCCTAAAATGTAAGGATATTGACAAGTAATTTGGAGAAGTTAAGAGTTATCCACCAAAAACCAAGTGAGAAAGGCTACTAGGTTGACTATCCTAATTGGAGTAGGATAGGTTGTGGGCATTTAGGAACTCCAAAAGTGAGTTATTCCTAGTGCATTAGGTCAGGGTAAGACCTTCCCACCATTGAATTGAATTTTCATATAGTTGGGATAGAAATCCTTCATTTTGTCTAGTTGAGGGAATTTATCCCTAAAGCCCAAATTAGATCCAAGTTGTGAGAAGTCCCTAAGAGTCAGGGAAGGGTGTGGCATAGTAAGTCCACTTGAAAAAGGAGGTATAGAACTCTTAGGAGTTTTTGGATCAAGGAGAAGGCCTAAGGTATGGATTTGAGGTTCTTCTAGTCAAAGAAGAGCAATCTAGGTTGTGTGGCTGCTTGTTCCGCATCAAGTAAGTTTAGGTCTTTTTGGTCATAATTTATGTTGTTATATTAAACAAAATTACAACTTCTTCAATTTTATTGATTATTAATGTCTTGGTAGTATTCTTAAAAACTATCACATGTCTATTTATTATTTTTGAATTACTATCAATATGTTATTGTAATTATTAAATTTGTAAGTCAAAGTTTAAAATAGCATTACTTAAGTATATCACATCAATTGAGATTAATGCTAAAAAGTAAGCATCACCTTTAGATCTCAATGTATCTTCAATACTATTTTGATCAAATGTTATATTTATAGTGATATATGTGCTTGATTATAATCATTCTGTTGATTTGCATCAACACCAATATTGGGAGTTGCTTTGATTACATCAATATCTTTGAGAAGAAAAGTTGATAATGTTTATGACAGTATAATGGTTGATAATATTATCATACAACAAAGATTTAATAAGTAAATTATTCAATTTCTCAATTTTTTGTTATTATTCTAGTATTGGATTCTCTCCTAAGGATGGAAAGAAATAAAGTTTATGTGCGAAGAGTAAGGGGAAGTTTTATATACTTTATTTTGTATCACTCCTAGCAGATAGATCTCACATATAATTAATAAATGAGATTTCAGTTAGTTTCTTCAGTTTAACAGTTCAAGGTTGATGATAATCCATTTTAGATTAAATTGAATTCTCTACATTAAGTATTTCATCTTGTTCACAATCTATGATTATGTAGCTGGTTTCAGTTTATGTTTATGGCATACACTTAATGATATGACTTGTTTTTTACAACTAATCATTAATGGGATAAAAGGCAGTATTATGATTGATTCTTTATTCTACCAATAATATATAAAATTATAGTGTTCTTATGAGGATTATGGGATTATTCACTTACTAATGATCTTTTGAGAATGTATTTTTTATCATAGTTTGCAGGGATGTGTATGATGCATTTTGATGGTTCAGTGACAAATAGTTTCCTTCTCTACTTTAGGTATACAGATTCAATACTTTGGTTTTGAACATTGTGTTATAATAATTGAGAGTGGGGGGGGGGGGGGGGGANGGGTGAATAAGTGGCGTAACAAATTAATCCAATAATCCAAGCAAAACTTATATCACATATATAATACCTCTATATTTCATTCCTTCAAGATGTATGCCTTAATTAATTCTAGAAAATATATATTGCTTGGTGAATATACCATTTTATCTTTTTCTAAGCTTTACTGAATAGTAGCAATCAAACTTAGTGTTTACCGACCAATCCTATTTTAGTAATGTGTAAATAAAAACATCAAATAAATGAACCATATACACATTTGAAACATGAATTTTTAATGTGGAAACTCTATTAAGGGAAAACCACTTGGGTCCAATAATCCAAAACTTTTACTCTTCTAAAGTGAGCTCGGTGAAGAGCCAACCCTGTTAAAGGTTACAAACACACTGTTAAGTGTGACCTTGTTAGAATATTTAAAACTAATATTTTTTCATTTGACCTAGCATTCACTATGCTATCAACATGAGAAACATTTTGATACTCTTGAGTATGTCAATACAATAAGGATGGTTAAATCCCACTCAGTTAAGAGATTTTATGAATCAATGATTAAAATGAAACAGTAAATGATATGTTCAACAATACAACTTTGAATTGAAGATTTTTAGATCTATTTTAAGTCCATAAAATACCTCTCTAATCAATGTTCTCTTCAATTCATTTTCTCCCCTTCTTTCTTCTTTCTTCTCGGTGAATGTTGTTTCTTCTTTGTTGCTTGATGTCTGCATAATTATTGGATTTATTCTTCAGCCTGTATGATCAGATCTACATGAAGACTTCTATCTTCAACATAATTATATTTAGCATTCCTCTATCCATAATGAATTACTCGTCCCTTTATATAGACATGATTTGACCATTTAGTCTTCTATCTTTCTTGTTCTTGACTTAGATAGCTTTATTGATCCACAAATCTCACCATGTATTACTTTAATATTTAAATATTTTCTTTAGTTTTATCCTGTAGATTTCTCCTTGACAACTGTGAATAAAAGTAGCTTTAAATCTTTAGTTTAATTGGTCAATGAAAATAAAAAATCAATCAGTTAACTCTCATTATAGATCCTCCCAGCTAAGTGTTTTGTCATTTCCCAACTCTAGTTCTAATTAGTGATCAACTCTTAGTTTTCTCATTCATTGAATCTAGTTGTCCTCAGGCATCATCTTCAATTCTTCTTAGTGACCACTTCACTTATGCTTGGGGTTGCGGTACTTGGTATACACTATGACTGCTCAAGGTTCTTTGTCCATCGGTGTGCACTGTCCGTCGGTGTTTACTATCACTCGGTGTACACTAAATTTTTATATTTACTGATAACATAAAATTTATCTCTTTGGTTTCTTCAAGTCTATGACAATATGTATATGACCAATCATATTATATAAAGTTGACATAAATGAGAATACAATACATTAACTGATTTAATGTCTTGCATTTACTTTCTACAGCTTGGTGATCATCAAATTATCATCTTCAACCATTCAATCAGTTATAGTTCATCAAGCTCTCCCTTTGGCATTAATGGAAACATACTTTCAACACAATGTGAAATATTCCATATCATAGAAAACTTTTTTTTCTATAACCAATACAAATATCTGACTCTTGGTAAGCTCTTCTAGCTTAGATTTGATTCTTACAGAGTGCTTTCCCTTTCTTCATTCTTTATTCCCTTCATTGGATATATGTAGAAACTTCTGATTCTATCTCTCCCTTTCTTGTAGAATCTCTTCTCCCTTTTTTGGATAGATATGTAGTGTTAAATTTTCTGATTCCCTCCCTTAGATGGATGGTTGTTTCTCTAAATCTTTCTTGGATCTTTCTCTCCCTTTGTAGAAACTTTCTTTGAGTCTTTCTCTCCCTTTGTAGAATCATGTTCTTTCTTTGATGTTTTCTCACCCTTTGGATGATCATCATAGATATTTCATATGGATATCTCTCTCCCTTTGAAAACAATGCCAAACATAAATATATCAATGAATATATCCCTCTCCATTCCATCCATTAGCAATACAACTCTATAGTAGCCAACAATATCTCTGGTGTGTGGTTTTGATAAGTTCCTTTTTGTACTGATATGTCATTGTAGTTCATATCTTAGCTGAAAGGAAACTAAGTGTGTGGAAAATAGTTCCCTATGCTAAACTCCTGAGAAGAGGATCATCCAAATTCAGATTTAACCCTTATCAATTATAGAATTATAATACAATAACATGCATACATAGAAAAATGAGAATGACACAATGATTTACCTTGGGGAAAACCTTTTAGTAAAAACCCCAGCACTCCAAAACTTGCACAATGTATTAATCAACTATTTCCTTTTACAATACACTTGCAATGCAAGTTCTTTCAGGAGATAATCGACACTTGAAGACAAATCTAGCAGCATAACAACATTCTAACAATACACTAACTTCTCTCTACAATTTGCAACCTAGAAATGCTTATATCATGTGCTTCCCTTTCTAGGGAAACTTCCAAAGATAATCGTATTAGGGTTTTACCATTCTCTGGAAAAATAGGAACCCCAAAAGAGTGTATATTACTCAACATAATCAGTTGCCAGATGTATTGCATGTCTTCACCTATCATCAAATCTTTCACAATTAGCTCTTACAAATATTAATGACCGTCATAGGAATCCATCATAATCGTTTCAGTCATGATTACCTTACACATTGTCCAAAGTGCCGACATTTGGTAAAAAATCTCTATTCACCTAGACCAAGTTTGATCATCCTTGTCATCTTCTAAGTGGAGTGAAAACACAACATGTACACTCAACTAAATGACAGAATAGATATCAAACTTAAATACATTATTTGCAAACAATTAAATAAAAAACAAATAATATCAAATGTAAGGAAATATACAAGGTTGAGACACCTTATTCCCAACATTAGCTTGCATCAACATGATTGATCTTTTGATAAAGTGTAGGCTAATACATCTTCCAAGTCAGATTAGTGACCAGTAGACAAGGGTCAGACCCCTAGTCTCTTTCTCAGGTACTAAAATGTATCTTTTGGCAATGGCTTTGTTAATATGTGTTGGAAACACTGAGAGGGGGGGTGAATCATTGTTTGTCTATTAATTACTTTTCAGCAACTTAAACATAAATCAAACATACATAGAATGAAGCTTAACATAATAAATTTGAACACATGATATGATTATAGGGAAACCTCGATCAGAGGAAAACCCCGGTGGGAATTAGTACCCACAAATATTGTACTAGGTATAATGAACCTGTTAAAGTTCCTTTTCCCTGTTAGAAGTAGTCTTTACAATATGAGTACAATGACTTGGTTAAAGGTCTGACCCTGTTAGGAATCTTTTACAAAACCCTGTTAAAGGTATATGGCTCACTGCCCAATAGGATGAACGCTACAACCTTCTGAAAGATGATATACAATATATCAAAATGAACTGCTATGATGACACTGCTGTCTGATCAATTTCGTGTATGCGCGAATGCTCTTACTCTCTTAAAGAGCTATATCATATATTGACTTCATTATACTACACTTCTGTATCTTCCTCATACATAATAATTGACCCTTGTAACATAAATTTATATTACATACTTATATGTGCATATCCGAATAGGCGCGACCCAAAACAAAACACTAGTCAGCCCTAAAACAAAATATAAAATGCTTCTGAACAAGTCAGCTCAAGCATGTTTACTGCAATGTTAATTACATCATTAAAAACATATAAAAAAAGGTTCTTAGCCATTACATTACAAAATAATTCATGCTGATGAAAATAGTAGTTGGCTTCCATGCTCTATCTTCTGGACTACTGGTCTACTAATCTGCCTATAACTTTGTCATACTATTGTTCCACACTATGCGTGTCTGGATGTAGCATGTACATGTGTTATACAACATATATCTAAATGTGCATATGCTGACTCGATCTCTCGCACCTGCGCTGATGTGCTGATTGCTGAGTATCTCTGTCTGCCCTATTTTCATACTTATTCATTTTGTCTTTCATGACAGAAACTAAAAATGACTTTGTTGCCATGATGAAAACACAAAATGAGTCATGCATCCTCAGGAAGTCAACTTTCCAACAATATGTGTGCTAATTATTCTTTGGATTATACATATTCTAGTATCACTTCTTTCTCATGTACTTGTTCCCTTAAGTAATGATACTTGATAGCTATGTGCTTTGTCTTAGAATGCATCACAGGGTTTTTGGAAATGTTGAGAGCACTTGTATTATCACAATAGATAATCACTGGATCAAGGATTTCCATATTCATACCTTTTAGCAATTTCTTGATCCATGCAATGTTAGAGAAATTTATAGCAGCAACCACATATTCTTCTTTTGCAGTTGATTGAGATATGCATCCTTACTTTTTTACTTATCCATGTGACAATTCTATCACCCGTAAAGAATGCTCCTCCTGTTGTGCTCTTTCTATCATCTATTTTTCCAGCCCAATCAATATCTGTGTAGACTTGAAGCTCAAATTTTCCTTCTTTATTATACCAAAAACCATAGTCCTTGGTATTCTTTAGATATCTCAGAATTATTTTCACAATAGTCATGTGTGATTCCTTGGGATTAGTAGAGAATCTTGCAACTATACCAACTGCATGTGTTATATCAGGTCTAGTATGTACAACATACTTTAGTTTTCCAATCATAGATCTGTATAGGGTTTGATTTACCTTGGTAGCCTTGTCTTCCTTTGTCGATTTTCATCTGGTTACCATCAGTGTTCCAACTGGTTTGGAGTCCTCCATTTTGAATATCTTCATAACTTCCTTGATGTATTTGGATTGTGTGATGTAGATGTCTGCATCCTATTGTAGGATCTATAGACAAAGAAAAAATTTGATCTTTCCAAACATTGACATCTCAAATTATTTTCTCATTTCATCAAAAAATGATTTGCATAACATATCATTACCTCCAAATATAATATCATCAACAAAGATCTCAGCAATCAAAATCTTATCATCAGTATCTCCTTTCAAATATAGATTAATATTATCACTAGTTCTTACAAATCCAATTCTAATGAGATAAGAGTGAAGTATTTCATACCATTCTCTCAGTGCTTGTTTCAATCCATACAAGGATTTGTGTAGTCTACAAATCATGTTCCTCTTGTTAAGATCAACAAACCCTTCAGGTTGTTCAATGTATACCTCCTCTTATAGTATTCCATTCAGAAATGTAGATTTAACATCCATTTGGTATACTTTTTATCCTTTGAAAGCAACATAAGCAAGTAGAATTCTTACTTTGTATAGTCTATCAATGGATGCAAAGGTTTCTCCATAGCCAATACCTTCTTCTTGTGCATACCCTTTGCATACTAATATTGCTTTGTTTTTGTGACTTCTCCATTCTCATTCAGTTTGTTTTTGAATATCTATTTGATACCAATGACATTTTTGTCACTCAGTCTAGGTACTAATATCCATGTTTTCTTCTTCTCAATCTCTTCATTCATTGCACTGACCCATTCTTGATTCTCAAGTGTAGTATTAACAGATTTAGGCTCAAAATCACAAATCAAACATCTAGTGTTGAGTGACTTACTTCTTGTTCTCATTCCACTCTTTTGTCTCTAATGATCTGGTCCTATGGATGGTGTCTTATGACATACTTGGAAAGTACTCATTCAGATCTTTATTCATCATTCTAATAATCATCTTGACCTTCATTTTGATCTTCATCGCTCATTTCATCATTGTGAGAAATTTCTTGATTCTTGGTGTGTGCAGCCTGTTGCTCAATTGCATTATTCTGTCGCTCGATAGTGATACACTATTTATTAGGTAGAGTGTTAGGTTCTTCACTATGGACAAATTTGTTATAATATTCTGGTTCCTTTCTTCTTTCCTTGTCATTTTTCTCAGCAAATTCACCCACTTTAACATTTGCATTTTCAATGATTTTGTTAGAGGATTTGTTAAGACATCTATAATATTTTATTTTGGTAGAATAACCTAGAAATACTCCATCACTTTTGGAATCAGGTTTCCCATTTCTATCATCTTTCAATTTACAACATTGACTTCCAAAAATTCTAAAGTAACTTAAATTTGGTGTGTATCCATACCATAGCTCATAAGGTGTCTTATTGGTATCTTTTTTTAATTGAACTCGATTTAATGTATAGACAAAAATACTTACAACTTCTCTCCAGAATGTTTATGTGTTGCCTTTTTCAATCATCAGTGTTCTGGCACAATCAACAATTGATCTATTCCCCCTCTCAACAATCCTATTTTGTTGTAGTGTTTTTGGTGCAGAAACCTGTCTTGTAATTCCATGCTCATTACAAAAGTTAGTGAACTCATCAAAAATAAATTCTCCTCCTCTATATGATCTTAGACATTTTATTTCTTTTCCAATTTATTTTTCAACTATAGCTTTATAGCATTTGAACATCTTAGATGCTTCTGATTTCTCTTTCAAGAACATGACAATCATCATCCTAGAATAATCAACAATAAATAGAATGAAGTATCTATCACCATAATAGCTCTTTGTTCTCATTGGTCCACATAAGTCAGTATGGACTTGTTAGAGTAAAAAGGTATTTCAATGTTCACTTATTAATTAAACCATTATTGATTTAATTGTTTAAGTCACCTTTTTATCTCTTGTTCACTTAAGCTAAACTTTAGGCATGCAATAATTAATTATTTATAAATTATTCATGCAACCTAGGTTTCTCCACCTACTTGGTGTTTGATCTCCTTTATAAGGATTGCTCTCTTTGTATTTTATAATTTCCTCTCTAAATGAATATTTTGTCTTTCAGAACATTCTTGTCTCCAAGCTTTTCTTTTCTAACAGGTTGTTTTGCATGCAGTGGATCTTGGTGGCTAAATTCTATGAATTCTAACATGATATCAGAGCCTTGCTGTTGCAGCCCATTCTTGAGTTTTTAAAGTTTTTGGAGCTCTAAGGGTTTCAAGTTTTTTTAGTGATTTTTGTGTGGATTTAAATAGGATTTATTTTTTGGATCACTTTGAGCAAAAAATGACATCTGGGTTGCGTCCGGAATGCCCCAAAACCCCTATTTTCATATAAGGCATGTCCAATTTGGAAATAGTTAAAATATGGGCCCTCTTTTTTGCATGCATGACCTTGGCATGTTTTTTGAGGAAAAAATGCCTCAGTTTTCACACTTTATTAATTTCCGTGCTGCCTTTAAATTTAGGTGACCATTTTTTTTGAATTTGTTTTGCATGACAATTTGGGTTTCTTGGTTCTTTTCTTGTTTTGGAGGAGTCTTCAATGTTTTGCTCATAACTTGAGCAAACGGAGGCCATTTTTTTTCAAACTTGATAGCGTGAGAAAGCTATTTCCAAGACAAAGATTTGGCAGGGGTTTCATTACAATATGTTTCCATTTTACTTTCTTTATTTCCATTCAAAGAAAACCCTTCTTTTCAGCGCTTCCAAGCCTCTAGAATGAGCATACAGACTTCATTTTTTGCTCACAAACAGGTGTCGGAAAGCTCTTGATGAGACCGCTTCAAATTTGAGATCCTTTTGGAGGGAATTTTCCAGGTATTTTTCCCATTTATTCTATAGCCTTATTTCTGTATTTTTTCTTCTAGCTTCTCAATTGTACTGGGGTTTGGTTTCTCTCTGTGGGGGGTGTTTTTTTCTAGTTTTTCTGTCATTTATCTCAAAAAAACCAGAACACTCCATTACATAAAACACAAACCATTCTACATCTTCAATCTAGTTCTAAAAGAAAAAATAAAATAAAGTAGGATTAAAGTATGACATGGAAGATTCAGGATCAGTTGAGCTTCTCACACCACATAATTATCATTTGTGGAAATCTCATATGAGTAGGCTTCTCCAGTCATGCGGGTTATGGTCTTATTTGGATACTATTCAGCCCATTTTGACTTGTCCTTACGAGGTCATGCAACACAAAAACAAGATGGATGAGGCCATGGGTATACTTTCTTTGCATATTTCAGATAGTTTTCTTTTTCACCTTGATAGTTTTGATACTCCTATTTAGATGTGGGAGAAGTTTCAGACTCTCTTTGGCATAGTAAATGAGTTTCGGGTACTTTGGATCGAAGCAAAATTGACATCCATGGCTCCTAAGACATTTTCCACTATTCAGGATTTCTTAATGAAATTCAAATCTATGACGTCTATAATGACCCGCCAGGGAACCCAGGAGAACTTAACCTAAACACGACACTAAGCTCATGGAATAATTTTTTTTAAAAAAAATTTACAAACAATAATGATAACAATGCGAAAGAAACACAATGAAGTACATGACATATATGAAATACAACACATACATGATTAACATTTCTTGAGGGTTCCTTGACATAGAATTACTTAAACAAACTAATCTATGATTACAATAATAAAGAACTGACATAAAGGTTACATAATCTAAAACCAATTACATACATCTCATAAGAAATAATTACATATACATATGATGCCATAAGGTATACTACCTAATCAACATCCACTGCACAAGTCATAGGGTATGTAATAATACATAATAAATAATACAATGCATCCTCCAAAGGATGATATCCAATATATACATATGGTAAATTACACATCTCAAGTAACTGAACAAGTCTCCAAAAGACTAGGAAGATGAAACTGCAACAAGGAACATTTAAGCATGATGAAGAATCTGTCACAATCTCAATGGTAATAAGAATCACTACCACCTGACCAAGTGGAACCAAAGGTTCACTCCCACCATGTTGAGGAGAAAGTAACAGGTCCACACAGGGTATACAAACAAGGTATACATGAACTCATACTCAAATGCTTAGGAAGATCCTAGAAGCAATTTGAACCATAACAAGGGACACTAAACAACACTAGAGGTATTGACCACATAGGATAACCTAAGCTATATATAGGAAGGTGTCATCATGTATGTCGCATCCTTGAGTTAAGTCCTAAAAATCTCTTAATGGATTCCGGCACGCAAGTGACTATACACAACATCAATGACCTTTCAAACAGACAAGATCACTAATGATGCCCAAACCCGCACCTTGAAAGGGGGCAAGCATCATTTCATCCTCCATCTTAACCTATACTAGCGCTTAAGCATGGGTGAGGCATTAATCTTATTAGTTTAATCTAGTGCATCCTATTTAGATTAATTATGTTATCACTTGTTACCAATACTTACAATAAGCAAACCCTGACAGCCACTTGTGGGCTCCGGTACTTATTGCAAGCCACCTCCTACCATAGAACTAGGTAACCTACCCTAGGTTCACAAAAGAGTATCATAAAAATAATTCATAATTCAAATTGCATCCTGTACATTAAGGTGCACATAGGTTCTCAATAACTGTAAAACATCCATAATATCCTCATATGACTGAACAACTTATCATAACTAAATTAGGTTGGGTTTAGGAAATCAGGACTATGACATCATCATAAATTACAAATTAACATCACAACAGATACCATGCAAAATTACAATCCCAAACCTCTGAATTTATGTCCTAAGGGTCATCTAGCCCAACAGATACTCGAAACATGACTACATAAAAGAATACACAAATTTATTTAATCACGCACTCCAAACACATAATGAAATAATAACTTCATATTCAAAATGCATAAAATCAAATATAATGCTAACATACGAATAAACAAATTTAAGATTCCTAATCATGCAAATTCATTTACTCACTAAAATTACTATCTAGAAATAATTAAATATTCCATATTGATAAAACATTAACATCTCCTATAGATCTATTTATAAAAACAATTTATAGATACATCTAAGAAATAATTACCAATCATCAGTTATAATTACAAAATTATAAAACTCCTAGGTGTAATATAGCATTGATAAAAGTCGTCTAATAATACCTCTAATATTAACTAGGTAACACCATAGAGATCTCCGACTAATAATGAGCAATTTAATAAATTAAATTGAAAGAATAAATCCTCCTTGATTTATAAATTAATAATAATATTAATTATTTTTTTTATAAAAAAACATAATCCCCTTTTTACATATATTTCCCAATTTTAAGATAAAACTAAACATATTTAAAAAATATATATATATATATCTAAACTATATTAAATATTATCTAAACTAATTTAAACAAAATTTACTCATAATTGAAAACTAATATAATTTAATAATACTAATTCATATTAAATTAAAACTGAATTAAATAAAATAAAACTAAATTTATATCATAAAAAAGAAAAAACCAAAGTAATGGGGGGTCTCGGCCCCACCCACGCGGGCCCCACGATAGTGGGTACCGTAGTATACAGCGGCCCACTGTACAGTGGGTACTGCGTGGTCAGACCCGCGACCCACTGTGGCTGTGGGGACCGTAGCCCCCGTGGCCCACTACTGTGGGTACCGTGCGGTGGCCGCCCCACGGGGGTAGGGGGATGTGGTGGCCCCCGCCTCTGAACCACTAACAAAAAAAAAAAATTATTAATTTTTTTAATAAGCATTTTAACAATGCACTTCCAATCAATGAAAATTCATTTATTATTTTTTTTTAATAAAAATTCTGAAAACAAAATATCATAAAGCATTTTAGAATTTTGTCTTTTTCTAGGTCTTAAATTGACTGGTGATTTTTTATTTTTTATTTTTAACTCTGTATTTTTTTTTTGACAGAGAGCTAATCATTTTCCTCAAATTGATTTTTTTAGAATAGAGCATTTACAAGGAGGGTATTAATTTTTCTTCCACTATAGTTAAAACTATAGAAAAAATTAATTTATTATTTCCTAGGAGTTATAGGAAGAAATTTTCAATGAAATTTGGCCAACATAACTGAGCTATGCAAAGTTATAATAAATAATGGAAATAATAGATCTAAGGGTTTCCTAGATACCCAAAAACACAGAAATTGAAATAACACCTTCAAACCATAAAGAATTGACATGCATATAATCAAACATTGAAAAGTCTCAGAAATGTAAGATTGAAACCATTTTAAGGATCACAAAACCTACCTCCAATCCAATGCAAGAAAATTGAGATTATGCCTTTTAAGATTACAAAACCCTAAAAACCTCCAAGCACAATCAACCAAAGATTTAAAAATACAAAGATCCAAGCACATGCAACCATGAATTCTCACAATTTCTCAATCCAACAAGCAACCACAAGATTCCTTAATTCCTCCAAAGTCAAGCGCGCACACACACACACACACACCAAGATCTCAAAATCTCCAAAACCTGTTAATACAAAATGAAACCCCAATTCCCTCCTAATGGAATTCAATTTCCCCTAAACATGCAAACTCCCATGACAACACATTCAGTTAACTCCTAAAAGGACTCCCCCCGAAATTGAAAGAAAATAACAATTAATAATTAAAATATCTAATTACTTGCACAACTCAACTTTGACTCCTAAAATCAAGTTGAGATCTCTTGAGTTTGAAAATACTTTTTCAACCAAATCTTGCGAATGTAATTAATAAAATATTAATTTAAATAACTTAAATATTTACATCATAATTATCCATGCAACTAAATATTTAATTATTTAATTAAGCATAAAAGCTTATTTGCTCTAATTTCAATCAAATATATAATTAAATACTAATATTCAATAATTGCACTTTAATTAAACTTTCAATTAAACATAGGTATTTAATTTAATTTTCAATTAATTAAATACCCTATATTTAATAATTAATTACAATAATATTCAATTAAATAAATAACATGATATAACACCGACATAATCACATCAAGCACCTGAAATCAAACACAAGCAAAAATCAAACATGACTAGGAAAGGGATACATGAATTCCTATAAACTATACAAATTCAGTAAGGTAGCCAAACAGATACTTGTCCACTAACTAGGACAATCAGGTTTAGGATAGGATTTGGACCTGAAAACTATCTCTCCTCTCTTACCATTGAGATTAATGTGATAGGGCACACTCACTCCTGCCAATTCAGGGAAGACGTAGCTTGGTACCTACAAACCTGTCATCACAAAGACAAATATACATGCATATATATTATGGCAAGCAATGGTTGAGACTAGGTTATCGTGTGGATCTCGCTGAAGCAAGTAACTACGACTTTGTCCCATACCATACCAAGCACATCAAACAGTGACACAAAACATACAATGATCCATGTGCATATAAATCTAAGGTCAGTATTGTCAGAAAATCATAATCAAAATGAAATCCTAACATATACATAAGCATCATAAAATAAACATAAATCAAATACACTTAGAAGATACAACATGATAATAATGGATCAATAACATACTGAAATGTAATACATAAATATCCTCAAAATCAACTGAATTAATCACACATACATCAAAATGCCTAAAAGAGTTTGGCATCCACAAACTGAAAAGCAAACTAAGAGGTGGGTATTACAACCTCCTCCCCTAAAACTAGGCTTACTCCTAAAAGCCTGCAACAAAGATAGAGAAATCAATCTCTCATCGCAAAAAATCTAATCCAAGTCCTGAAAGACTCAAAGTGTGGATTCCTTAGAATCCTTCTCAGGACTCTGATTCAAACACAGGGGATCATCTCCTACTACTAGAATCTGAAAACTAGCTATTGGTCCATCATCAGCTCCCCTAATCAAAGAAGAATGATACACCGCTAGAAGGTGATCCAAGGCTATATACACTTCATGAGATCTACAAACACCCCCAAATATAGGATCAAGAGCCACTGGCCTCTGCCCCAAGAATGATACTGCACGCTGAGGACAATTAACCGCAATATGGTCAAGCCACCCACAAGTAAAACAAGCTCTTACACCACCACTTCCTCTAACTAAAGGTGCACTAGGCTGCTGAATAGAACCCCTAAAGACATCATGATGCATTCTCTGAACTAACTAATCAGTCCTATTGCGCTTACTACGCAACCAATTGTGATAGTTCCCTGACGAGGAACCACCACTAGTACCATGAAGGAATATCTTCCCATGTGGATACTGGTTATCCTTCAACACTGTAGGAGGATTCCCAAAGTTTCCAACTCCCTATGGATGATTACTCTTGTAACCAGGAGTAGATCCAGTAGGCTGAACTGTCTGTCTGCACTTTCTGTGCTGAATATCATGAGGATACTTAATCTGAGGACCAATAAAACTAGGAGGAATGATTCCTCCCTGCTACTGAAACTGATTACCTTTTGGAAAGGTAGAAGAACCTCCAGAATACCCAGCTTCCTGAGTATGATCACTTCTGAAAACAAAAGTAGGTTCACTAGACTACACCCCTAACTGACCACCAAATTGATCATGAGAGGGTTCCTCACCCTGTTGGTTTAGATCACCCTTTGAGTCCACATGATGATCTTGTTCAACCAACATAGCCTTATATATTGCATCCCTAAAAGCTCAGGATTTGAAGACTCTAACTCCTCCATCAGTGAGGTCATTAAGCCCTTCGACAAGGTGTTGAATCTTCAAGGCCTGATCCTAATCATCACTCACAAGAATAGCTCTAGACTCAATAGACTCCATTCCTGAAGCAACCAAAGAATCAAACAACAACTCAAACTCAAATAAAAAAGGCAACAAATGAAAATAAATAAACACAAGGCAATAGTCTCAAATACATCAGAGTTTTATGTCTATGTTTGTTTCAAGTTTTAAAAATAAAAAAAAGACAACTAATGGGCATACATATTTCCCTGAGCTCCCAGTGTAGAAACCTGGTTTTGTTACCAAGTGTAATGCCTCGCCAGGGAACCCAAGAGAACTTAACCTAAACATGACACTAAGTTCACAGAATAATTTTTTTAAAAAATGTTTACAAACAATAATGATAATAATTGGAAAGCAACACAATGAAGTACATGACATACATGAAATACAACACATACATGATTAACATTTCTTGAGGGTTCCTTGATGTAGAATTACTTAAACAAACTAATCTACGATTACAATAATAAAGAACTGACATAAAGGTTACATAATCTGAAACCAATTACATACATCTCATAATAAATGATTACATATACATCTGATACCATAAGGTATACTACCTAATGAACATCCACTGCACAAGTCGTAGGGTATGTAATAATACATAATAAAAAATACAATGCATCCTCTAAAGGATGATATCCAATATATACATATGGTACACTACATTTCTCAAGTAACTGAACAAGTCTCCAAAAGACTAGGAAGATGAAACTGCAACAAGGAACATCTTAGCATGAAGAAGAATCCATTAGAATCTCAATGGTAATAAGAATCACTACCACCCAACCACGTGGAACCAAAGGTCCACTCCCAGCGTGCTGAGGAGAAAGTAACAGGTCCATCACATGGGGTATACAACAAGAATATAAACAAGGTATATATGACCTCATACTCAAATCCTTAGGAAGATCTTAGAAGCAATCTAAACCATAACAAGGGACACTAAACAACACCAGAGGTACTGACCACATAGGATAACCTAAGCTATATATAGGAAGGTGTCATCATGTATGTCGCATCCTTGAGTTAAGTCCTAAAAATCTCTTAATGGATTCCGGTACCCAAGTGACTATACACGGCATCAATGACCTTTCAAATAGACAAGATCACTAATGATACCCGAACCCGCACCTCGAAAAGAGCAAGCATCATCTCATCCTCCATCTTAACCTATACTAGTGCTTAAGCATGGGTGAGGCATTAATCTTATTAGTTTAATCTAGCACATCCTATTTAGATTAATTATGTTATCACTTGTTACC
Source organism: Thuja plicata (assembly GCA_018584345.1). Classification (NCBI taxonomy): domain Eukaryota; kingdom Viridiplantae; phylum Streptophyta; class Pinopsida; order Cupressales; family Cupressaceae; genus Thuja; species Thuja plicata. Next base: position 2,137,952 of record MU227775.1, read on the forward strand.
AATACTTATAACAAGCAAACCCTGATAGCCACTTGTGGGCTCCGGTACTTATTGCAAGCCACCTCCTACCATACAACTAGGTAACCTAACCTATGTTCACAAAAGAGTATCATAAGGATAATTCATAATTCAAATTGCATCCTATACATTCAGGTGCACATACGTTCTCAATAACCCTAAAACATCCACAATATCCTCATATGAACAAACAACATATCATAACTAAATTAGGTTGGGTTTAGGAAATCAGGACTATGACATCATCATAAATTATAAATTAACATCACAACAGATACCATGCAAAATTACACTCCCAAACTTCTGTATTTAAGTCCTAAGGGTCATCTAGCCCAACAGATACTCGAAACATGACTACATAAAAGAATACACAAATTTATTTAATCATGCACTCCAGACACATCATGGAATAATAACTTCATATTCAGAATGCATAAAATCAAATATAATGTTAACGTAGGAATAAACAAATTTATGATTCCTAATCATGCAAATTCATTTACTCACTAAAATTACTATCTAAAAATAATTAAATATTCCATATTGATAAAACATTAACATCTCCTATAGATCTATTTATAAAAACAATTTATAAATACATCTAAGAAATAATTACCAATCTTTAGTTATAATTACAAAATTATAAAACTCCTAGGTGTAATATAGCATTGATAAAAGTCGTCTAATAATACCTCTATTATTAATTAGCTAACACCATAGAGATCTCCGACTAATAATGAGCAATTTAATAAAATAAAATCAAAAGAATAAATCCTCCTTGAATTATAAATTAATAATAATATTAATTATTTTTTTATAAAAAAATATAATTCCCTTGATATATAGATTTTCCAATTTTAAGATAAAACTAATCATATTTAAAATATAATTTTATATATATATATA
>MU227775.1:2138925-2149962 GCA_018584345.1 Thuja plicata
TATATATATATTAAAGATTATCTAAACTAATTTAAACAAAATTTACTAATAATTGAAAACTAATCTAATTTAATAATACTAATTCACATTAAATTAAAACTGAATTAAATAAAATAAAACTAAATTTATATCATAAAAAAGAAAAAACCAAAGTAATGGGGGCGTCTCAACCCCACCCACGCGGGCCCCATGACAGTGGGTACCGCAATCTGTCACGGCCCACTGTATAGTGGGTACCATGCAGTCAGACCCTCGGCCCACTGTGGCTATGGGGACCGTAGCCCCCGCGGCTCACTATTGTGGGTACCACGCGGCAGCTGGCCCCACGGCGGGCAGGGGGATGTGGTCGCCCCCACCTCCCAACCACTAAAAAAAAAAATAATTTATTAAGCATTTTAACAATGCACTTCCAATCAACTAAAATTCATTTATTATGTTTTTTAAATAAAAATTTTGAAAATGGAATATCATAAAGCATTTTAAAATTGTCTTTTTCTAGGTCTTAAATTGATTGGTGAATTTTTTTTTTTTTTAACTCTATATTTTATTTTGTGATAGAGAGCTAATCATTTTCCTCAAATTGATTTTTTTAGAATAGAGCATTTACAAGGAGGGTATTAATTTTTCTTCTACTATAGTTAAAACTATAGAACAAATTAATTTATTATTTTCTAGGAGTTATAGGAAGAATTTTTCAATGAAATTTGGCCAGCATAACTGAGTTGTGCCAAGTTATAATAAATAATGGAAATAATAGATCTAAGGGTTTCCTAGATACCGAAAAACATAGAAATTGAAATAACACCTTTAAACCATAAAGAATTGACATGCATATAATCAAATATTGAAAAGTCTCAAAAATGCAAGATTGAAACCATTTTAAGGATCACATAACCTACCTCCAATCCAATGCAAGAAAATTGAGATTATGTATTTTAAGATTGCAAAACCTTGAAAACCTCTAAGCACAATCAACCACAGATCTGAAAACACAAAGATCTAAGCACATGCAACCACAAATTCTCACAATTAGTCAATCCAAGAAGCAACCACAAGATTCCTCAATTTCTCCAAAGCCAAGCACACACACACACCAAGCTCTCAAAATCTCCAAAACCTGTTAATACAAAATGAAACCCCAATTCCCTCCTAATGAGATTCAATTTCCCCTAAACATGCAAACTCCCATGACAACACATTTAGTTAACTCCTAAAAGGACTCCCCCCCAAAATTGAAAAAAAATAACAATTAATAATTAAAATATCTAATTACTTGCACAACTCAACTTTGACTCCTAAAATCAAGTTGAGATCTCTTGAGTTTGAAAATACTTTTTCAACCAAATCTTGCACATGTAAATAATAAAATATTAATTTAAATAAATTAAATATTTAGATCACAATTATCCATGCAACTAAATATTTAATTATTTAACCAAGCACAAAAGTTTATTTACTCTAATTTTAATTAAATATAATTAAATACTAATATTCAATAATTACACTTTAATTAAACTTTCAATTAAACATAGTTATTTGATTTAATTTTTAATTAATTAAATACCCTATATTTAAAAATTAATTACAATAATATTCAATTAAATAAATAACATGATATAACACCCACATAATCACATCAAGCACTTGAAATCAAACACAAGAAAAAATCAAACATGCACTAGGAAAGGGATACACGAATTCCTATAAACTATACAAATTCGATAAGGTAGCCAAACAGATACTTGTCCACTAACTAGGACAATCAGGTTTAGGATAGGATTTGGACCTAAAAACTATCTCCCCTCTCTTACCATTGAGATTAATGTGATAGCGCATGCTCACTCCTGCCAATTCAAAGAAGACGTAGCCCGGTACCTGCAAACCTGTCATCACAAAGATGAACATACATGCATATATAATATGGAAAGCAATAGTTGAGACTAGGTTATTGTGTGGATCTCGCCAAAGAAAGTAACTATGACTCTGTCCTATACCATACCAAGCACATCAAATAGTTACACAAAACATACAATGATCCATGTGCATATAAATCTAAGGTCAGTATTGTCAGAAAACAATAATCGAAATGAAATACTAACATATACATAAGATCATAAAATAACCATAAATAAAATACACTCAGAAGATACAACATGATAATAACGGAACAATAACATACTAAAATGTAATACATAAATATCCTCAAAATCAACTGAAATAACCACACATACATCAAAATGCCAAAAAGATTTCGGCATCCACAAACTGAAAAGAAAACTAAGAGGTGGGTATTACAAGGTCCCTCTTACATAGTTATGGAAAGAATAAGATAGATACTAAGTGTATTTATCTGATACTTTCCATGATTCGTGTTGTTTTCAGATATTCTCTTCTACATTGCATTCTACCATGGATGCTTTGTGTCCAAGATTTACCATGCCTAATTTTTATGTGTTTTGTGATCATTTGACTAGTGAGTAGGCAAAGCTATTTAAACTTGACTCTCTCACTGGATCACAAAACCATGCATTGGTAGCTCACCCATCTTCAGGGAAGTAGGAGCAGAAACAAAATTCATCAACCATAGAGTCTAAGAAGGATTCTAGTTCTCAGTACTCCTTTGTCTCACCTTATCCTAAGGGGGAAAAATTGAATACATAAAGACCTAAGTGTGCTTATTGTAAAAAGGGCACTCATGATGAGTCTCGTTGTTATGAGAAGAAGGTAGATGGATATGAAAATAAAATTTCTAATTTGCAAGCTCTTCTTTAGAAGAGCCACATTGATATTACTTCTTCTTCTACTTCTCACAGATCTTATTCTTCATCATCACTTTAGACATATAGAAAGGAGATAGGAAAGGGTCATGCATTATGTGCAACTAGTATACCTCCCTCTTCTAGATGGCTACTGGATTTAGGTTCTTCACACCATATGTCATCTTCTTAGGGTTTATTCTCTTCTCTTGAGGCTTCTCCTACCCCACACATTTTGATGAGGAATAACACTGTTATGACTGTATGTGAGAAAGGTTCTATTAACATTGATGATGGTGCATTCCATGATGTACTATGTGTTCCATGTTTGTCCTCTAACCTTTTCTCTATCTATCAGATAACTCATAGTGGGACAAAGAGGATAGTTGAGTTTACTCTAGATTTAGTACACATTAGAGACAATCATTATTATTGCTATAGGGACAGTTGATCATTCTTCCTACTTGTACTCCTCTCATTTTGGTCCACCATCTCCATTGTCAGACAATAGCTCTCCTTTTTCATGAGAGCCTATTGAGGTGAAGTTAGGTCACTTGAACTTATGTATAGTTCTTGAGATCAGTGTTCTGACTTCTACACCTCCACCTCATGTTGATTTTACATCTATTCATCAGGATTCATCTTCAACTTTTCCATACATTATCGCTCTGTGCATCAAGCCACCTACTATAGTGTTGAGTACATACTTGAGGATATTCATCTCCTCTCAGATGATAGATTCAGCACATCTATTAGCCTACCTTCATTGGAGATTCCATTACAATAGTCTCATTCATTCTCTTTCGAGCATCATCTAGGCCTTCCAGTTTCTCCTCACATCCAGGGGTTTCCTCTTCTTCATCCACTGCCTTTGTTTCTTCCACAGTAGAGCCACATTGGTCTAATCATCGACACAAGGGTTCTATCATTCTGGGGGACTTTGGAGCCTCAATCCTTTCTCATGGGGGGTTGGTTGTACTTATGGTTTTGAGAGAGTCTCTCAAGCCATTATTTTTTAGCATGGTTTTTTCCATCTCTATTTGGAGTAGAGTATTTTCCCATGTGGTTTTCTCTATTTCTCCACTTTACAGAGATTTGGTTGTGATTGGGTACTTGATTAGGCCTTGTTATTGGGACCCAAATTTACTACTTTCAGTAGTTGCTTCTAGGTTTTATCTTCACCCTAAGTTTATCTTTAGGGGGGTTGTTAGAGTAAAAAGGTATTTCTATGTTCATTTATTAATTAAATCATTACTGATTTAATTGTTTAAGTCACCTTTTTATGTCTTGTTCACTTAAGCTAAACTTTAGGCATGCAATAATTAATTCTTTATTAATTATTCATGCAACCTAGGTTTCTCCACCTACTTGGTGTTCAATCTCCTTTATAAGGATTGATCTCTTTGTAATTTATCATTGCCTCTCTGAATGAACATTTTGTCTTTCAGAACATTCTTGTCTCCAAGCTTTGCTTTTGTAACAAGTTATTTGGCATGCAGTGGATCTTGGTGGCTAAATTCTATGAATTCTAATAGGACTAACTCTAGAATAGAATTAGATGTGTAGGTTTTCTCTTGAAACTAGACTTTTTCATTTTTCCTTTTTGACAATTCTTACACATGACATGGTTGGGTTTTGACATGCTCGATAAGCCTCTTACTTTCCTTTTTTTTCTTATCCTACCCATGTTGTCAAAATTCACATGACATAACCTTTTATGTCACAAAAAAAATATCTTCATTTATAGCTAATAAAAAAGTGGTCTCAATCTTATCAATATAGAATAGGTTACCTTTTGTTTATTCATCAGTACCGATCAACCTTCTTATTTCATTATAGATCTTTTCCTTTTTGTTCTCAAATGCAACTCGGTGTCCTGTGTTATTCAGTTGTGAAACTCTCAATAGATTATAGTTAAGTCCTTTCACCCAATATGCATTTTCACATCTAATCAGATTATTCAACATGATGGTTCCTTTACCTTTAAATGGACAAAGTGAGTCATTACCCATTCTTATTGATCCACCATTATAATATTCAAAAGTTTCAAAATTTTCTTTATTTCCGGTCATGTGTTGAGTACAACCACTATCAATAATCCATACATCATTTTTACTAACCTTATATATGAGTTCAGTTTCAACATACCTTTCTTCTTTGTATGAATCATCCTTCATAGCAACAAATACTATCTCAATATCTCCATCAGACTTGGTGTCAATATTTTCAGCTTTTTTCTCAACCAAGTAAAAAGCTTTCTTTCCTTTGTCCTTTTACTCTCAGTTATCTCTTTTTTCAGAGTGATGATTGCTTCAGTAGTCTCGGTCATCACTTTTGTCAAACTTATTTTCATAAGATTTGTGATTGTTTCTTTGATATTTTCTCTTGTTAGGGCATCTAGCAGCAAAGTGTCCAATTGATTTGCAATTAAAACATACCAATGGTAATTTACCTTTGTATCTACCTTTGCCTATCTGCAATCTTCTAGCCATTAGTGCTTCAATTCCATCAAGTTCTTGTTCATCACTATCACTTTCACTATCATTTCTCATAGTGTGTTTATGACTTGATTTACTTATTTTTAGAGAAGATTTGAATGCTGACTCAATAGTTGGTAAGAAACTATCGTCAAAGTTATTCATCTCAAATGAAATCAGTCTACCAATTAAAATATCTAGAGTAACATTGTTATTTTATACTGCTCTCATTTCTTGAATTCCAAACACTCCAATAGCAAAAACATGCAATAAGGTTCTCAGAATTTTACTTACCACTGCCTCTTCTTCAAGTACACCTCCTACTCCTTGGATAGCATTGAAAAATTCTTTGATTCTGCTACTATAGTGAGTGATGTTTTCTCCTTCTTTCATTCTTACCTCATCAAATTTTCCTCTTAGACTTTCAGCCTTGGCTTTCAGCGCATTTTTATCTCCTCCATATACTAGCTTGAGTTTATCCCACATTTTCTTTGCAGTGGTGCATGATTTGACATCTTCAAATTCAACATCAGATAGTAAAGAAGCAAGTTCTATCATCATAGAGTTGTGTTTATGTTTATCTCTCAATTGATCAACAGTCAGAGCTTGTGTCAGTACAACATATTCAGTATCTAGGTATTGTACGACATCATTTCCAATAATTGATAGGTGGAGTCTTATCCTACTTTTCCATGATGCAAAGTTGTCTTTGTTCAACTTAGGCACATGATACATTCATTTTACTCATCTTGTGATCTTTACCTTGAGTCTTGAAACTCTCTTCCAAGCACACTTTCTCTGATACCAATTATTAGAATAACTTAGAGGGGGGGGGCAGTAAATTAGTGGCCTAAAAAATTAATCCAATTATCCAACCAAAACTTATATCACATATATAATACCTCTAGTTATCTTTTAGTCCTTCAAGATGTATGCCTTAAGTAATTCTAGCAAATATATACTTCTCAGTGAATATATTGTTTTATCTTTTTCTACGCTTTATCGAATAGCATCAATTAAACTTAGTGTTTACCAACTAATCCTGTTTTAGTAATGTGTAAAGAAAAAAATCAAAGAAATAAACCATATACACATTTGACACATAGATTTTTAATGTGGAAACCCTGTGAAGGGAAAAACCACTTGGGACCGATAATCTAAAATTTTCACTCTTTTGAAGTGAGCTCGGTGAAGAGCCAACCCTGTTAAAGGTTACAAACATACTATTAAGTGTGACCTTATTAGAAGATTTAAAACTAATAGTCTTTTATTTTACCTAGCATTCACTATGTTGTCAACATGAGAAACATTTTGATACTCTTGAGTATCTCAATACAATAAGGATGGTTAAATCCCACTCAGTTAAGAGATTTTTTGAATCAATGGTTAAACTAAAATAATAAATGATCTGTTCAACAATACAAATTTGACTTGCATATTTTCAGATCTATTTTAATTCCATAAAATACCTCTCTTATCAATGTTCTCTTCAATTCCTTTTCTTCCTTTCTGTCTTCTTTCTTCTTTCTTCTTGTTGAATGTTGTTGCTTCTTTGTTACTCGGTGTCTGCATAATTCTTGGCTCTATTCTTTAGCCTGTATGATCATATCTGCATGAAGACTTCTATATTTACCAAAATTATATTCATCATTCCTCTATTCATAATGAATTACTTGTCTCTTTATATAGACATGATTTCACTGTTTAATCTTCTGTCTTTCTTGTTCTTGACATAGATATATTTCTTGATCCACCAATATTGTCATGCATTGCTTTAATGTTTAAAGATTTTCTTTAGTTTTATCCCATAGATTTCTCCTTGACAACTATGAATAAAACTATCTTTAAATATTCAGTTTAATTGGTCGATGAAAATAAAACAATCAATTAGTTAACTCTAATTATAGCTCCTGCCAGCTAAGTGTTTTGTCATTTCCTAAGTCCATTTTTGATTGGTGATCAACTCTTAGTTTTCTCAGTCATTGAATCCAATTGTCCTCAGGCATCATATTTAATTATGCTTGGTGACCACTTCACTTATGCTCGGTGTTGTGGTGCTTGGTATAAAATTTGACTGCTTGGGGTTCTGTGTCCATCGGTGTGCACTATTTGTCAGTGTTTACTCTCACTCGGTGTACATTGGATTTTTATGTTTACCGATAACATAAACTTTATCTCTTTGATTTCTTGAAGTCTATAAAAATATGTATATGACCAATCAGATTATATCAAGTTGACATCAATGAAAATACAATACATTAAATAATTTAATGTCTTACATTTACTTTCAGTAGCTTGGTGATCATCAACTTATCATCTTCAAACATTCAATCAGTTATAGTTCATTACATTGTTGTCCTTGTTCTAAATAGAGGGAGAAAGGTTAGTGTATTTGTCACCAAGGACAAAGGGGGAGTTTTTTTCTCCTCACCTTTGTGTCCTTGTTTCCAAACACACTAATAACTATATAATGATGCTCCTAGTTTAGGTTGATATAATATTGCATAATGATAGACTAGAACATCTTCATTTAAGATCAATTTGTAGCATATTGCATCATCATAGCATCATTAGCTTCATTCATTGTTTTAGTGAAGTTAGAAATCACATCTTCATAAGGATATCATGGATGCATTACTTATTTTTCTTAATATTCATTGTATAGTCATTACAATCGCGAGTTATCATGAGTGTATTCCTTAGTTTGACAAAGGGTTAATATCAATGATTAGGTTATTTATATTAGTGAATAGTTTAATAGGATTGTTCATTATACTCAAATTAATAATGTTGATTATTAGTATGTTATCAGTTTGTATATCAATTTGTACTTCTATTTTGTGTGATCATATGGGAATCACATTGGTTATGAGATTAGTGGTAACATGATAACAATTGTATCATTTGGGATATACTTTCATTTTGCATTCAATGACATCATATTTTGATTTGGTTTGAATTAGTATATGTATTTTAATACATTTGACTATTGGGTTTCAGATTGAGAGAGCTGACTTAGTTTTATACATGATCAGTATCATGAAAATATTATTTCTTATGATAGATATATATGGTGATGATAAGTTGGAGTTAACTATTCATTTTATATATATATATATATATATATAGACCATGAAAATTAAATCTATTTTACTAGGTGAGGCCTTTTGGGTGGCCCCGTAGTACCCTTCATATAATTGAGATTAACTTTAGTGTATTTAATACCATTCTTATCGAAATTTTGTATGGTAACACATAAAGTTTTGACTTATTCCATTTCAACATTCATATCATAAAGAATGATGTAAATTTGGGTTATATTTGTAAACCCTATCTCACTCGAGATAGAGTCCTTCATGTAACGCACAACAGTTGGAATCATAGTTACAGTTCTTTGAGTGGTCAAAGTAGTTGAAAAGACAACAATAGTTTCTTCATTTTGAATATATGAATGCGAAGATGAAATATTGATAAGTTATTTTGAAATGTCATGAAGATTTCCATTCAAAGATTAAGCGGGATTCTAAGGAGCTTTGACAATATGCGAGGTGTATTTGTTCTATTTTTGTTATTGTATTGCATAACCAGTTGGTATTTTTTATTGGTTAAGTAATATTTTTTTAATGGAAGTTTTTTTTTAATCTATGATTACTTAATTTTTGTTATAAATGTGTTTATTAAAACCCTTGTCAGGTTTGTTAACTATGAACTCAAGTGTATGAGTTCAGTCTTGAGGGTTCCGCTGTTCATTTTTATACCAAATGGTTTCCTTTATGTATCTATCATATGGATGTTTGTTTTGATCATGTTAAAATGTTGTAGAATGTTACTCTAACCCAACGTGTTTACTGTTGTTACCATTTTTGTCAAGGGTTAGTTAGAAATAATGACCTTTTACTCATGACATTGATACATGTTTTTGGTCTTCATTCATTTGATTTTTAGACATGTATAACCATTTCAATAATATTGACATTCATACCATTCATTCATATCAAACCCAAGTATAGTGAGTTTTATTATCATAATTACTCGATTGATTTACATGTTTTACTAGTTTTTGTTGCATCATAGTTATGTTTTCATCATATATACATGGCTTTTTTTGTTATACCTAGGTGTGAGTCATAGTTGAGTTTCTGGAAAGGATTTTGTTTCTTAATAATGGTTACGTTTAAGATTAAGTTATATAAAGATATTGGTAAAAATGGTTAAGGTTTTTGGTTTTGAAAAGAATCTATGATAGGAATTAAAGTTAGAATTAGAATTGTTTATTTTTTAAAAGATACATATATGGACATTCTATATTGTTCATTTGGAAAAAAATTAAGTACTCTTATGAAAGAGATATATTTATTGTTTATATTCAAAATAATTTCAGCAAAAGGGTTTTGATTAAGGATTAGTAATTAGTGAACATTTATGATGTTTAATCAGAAGAAAAATATGGAAATATGTTTACATGTCATGAGACATTTCCAATCAATGGTAATCAGTTCCTTGATCAGTTTTGCATGAGTTTTTTATCCTATATATTGACTAGTAAAATATTGATTGACTATGTAGACAAAGAGGGATTTTGGTATTTTATGAAATACATTAATGTCAATTGTGCACAATCAGATACATTGATTAGAAATACTTGATTGAGGGGATAGTTATTATAACTTATATTATATATTATTCAACACAAAATTATATGTGTGTTCAATAATGTATGGTAGGAGGGTATAGTTGTGTGTGTTATTTTGTGTATCCATTAGCTACAACACAACACTTTAATAAGTCATTGCATTAGTGAATTAAAATGAAAGATGGGAGTTAGAATGTATATCAATCACTAAAATCAACCTATTGCTTCTTATCTAAGAAGATTCTGAAGAATGCTATAATGTGCCCTAAGATTATGCATTAATTAGTGACATATACATGCTTAGAATGGAAGATTTGAAGGATTCAATCTAAAATGCTCAAGAAAAGTTCATTTTAAAGCTCCAAATGAAATATTATAAGAATTTCTAAGAAAGATGAGCTAAAATGCATTGTGATCTCTAAGAATATGAGCAACATAAGTTTACTTTTCCATTCTCAAATTATGGGCCAATTGAGCTCAAAATTCATTCCATTTATAAAATAATTTGAGGAAAGAGAAGTTAGGATTGAAAGTGGAAGAGAGGTGGAGATTGAATCTTTGGTGATCCATGTGAGGTGATTCAAGTGATTTAACTCTTATTGGCTAGGGATTTGAATTTCCCTTTTGCAAATTATGAGTTGTAATTAGGATTGATTTGATTCCTTTTTATTAATTACTTTAGCCATTTATTTGATTTTTTTTTATTTAATTGAATTGATTTGATTTAATTGGCTAAGATAATTGATTTAATTTAGTGATAAGATCACTTAGGAGATTAAATTTGATTTAAATGAATTATGTCAATTAATCAAATAATTGTCTTGACATAATTAGGGGTATGATCACACTTAGGGAAAATAGGGTCTATGGTCAGAGCAAACCAAATTAGGGTGGTTACATTTTTGGGTGCCAGCAAGAAGTTGAGTCCACTTTTTGGGCAAAAAGTGGAAGTGTTTTCCCTGATTTTCAAGTTGTCTGTCAATTGATGTCAAAATTTGAGGCACTTAGAGATTGAATATCAAAAAAATCCACTAATAGAAAATATAGTGCTCAGAGTCTATTTTTCAAATATGTAATTTATTTAAATACCCACATAGTATAAAATATATTTAGTAGGCATGTTTAAAAACCTCTTTTTCAAAATGCCTGTTTCAGGACCATACCCCGCATG
>MU227775.1:2174373-2198021 GCA_018584345.1 Thuja plicata
AAATCCATAACATAAAGCATAAGGTCCATAATGTCTAATAATGCATCAAAAGTAAAGTATCATATGCTGAGTCTATCATAAGCAAGAACTAGAAAACTATGATGGGGTCCGGGATGGGCCTCACAGAGTTCTAGTGAATTAAATCTATCAATGCGGTATTGTTCATCAATAACAAGACCTTGGAGAGATATTTGTAAAGATGGAATTTCTACTTCAATAGGCAGTAATGCTTCTGTGCCATAGAAAAGATAAAATGGCATGGTTCTAGTTGCTATTCTAATACTAGTGTTGTAGGCCCATAGTGTTTCATTTAGTTGAAAATGCCAATCTTTGCTAGACTTACTCATAGTCCTATGTAAGATTTTAAGAATCTTCTTATTTGTTGCCTCAGCTTGTCCATTACCTTGAGGATAATAGATTGAAGAACAATGTTGAGTGATGTGAAACTATGTGCAAAGGTCTTCGATGTCTTGGTTTTTAAACTGACCCCCATTGTTGGTTACAATAAAAGATGGTATCCCATATCTACAAATAATGTAGTTCAAGATGAACATAACCACCTATTTTCTAGTAGCTTTGATTGGTGACACTACCTCGACCCACTTAGTGAAATATTAAGTGGCTATAATGATGTACTTATGTAGACTTGATGAATTACCAAAAAAATTGTCCAACCAAATCAAAGGCCCATTGTTGAAATAGCCAATGTGTTATAAATGGTATGATTCCTCTAGCAGGAGCATGGATGAGATTTCCATGTGTTTGGCATTTGTGACATGTTTTTGAAAATAGAACAACATCTTTTTCCATTGTGGGCTAGTAATATCCAACTCTTAGTAGTTTTTTAGCTAGTGAAAAGCCATTTGAGTGCAATCCACATACACCTTCATGAACCTCTTTTAATGCATGATCTGACTCTTCTTGTTCTAAACACCTAAGAAGTGTATTGTCGATACCTCATCTATATAAGTTATTAGTAATGAGGACATAACATGATGATATCCTAATTAAGGCTCATTTTTATTCCTTTATAGGCCATTGGGAATTTTTTTGTCAGTAAGATAGGAAGTGAGTTTGGCGTATCAAGATTGGTCTTGGGCATTTAAGCACAAATTACTTGGTACTCAGGTGTATCAAAAGCTGGATAGGATAATTCTTCCACCAAGAAGTCATAGAAGAATTGATTTTCTTTGAATTGTAACATGGAAGCCAGTGTATCCATAGCATCTGCAACTTTTTTTCTATCCTGGGTATTTGCTAGAATGTGACGATGACAAAGTACTTTTTCAAGTCTTCAACTAGTTCTTTATAAGGTAGTAGCTTCTCATCTTTAGTATGATAATCTCCATTTACTTGGTTAATAATAAGATGGGATTCACCATACACATGTAGCTCTATTATCTTCCATTCCATTTGTAGCTTAATACCATTCACTAATGCTTCATATTCACAAATGTTATTTGTGCATGGAAACATAAATTTGTATGCTTTGGGTATCTTGTAGCCTAGAGGAGTTATAAATAGAACTCCTTCTCCAGATCCTTGTTGCATAAAAGAGCCATCAAAATACATCTTCCATAAATGTTTAGTTAAATGCATGATCATTTCATTAGCAAATTCAATTATCAAAGGTGCATCATCTTGCAAGGGTGAATCGGATAATTGATCTGCGAGGACTTGTCCTTTAATAACTCATCTATCCACATACTCAATATCAAATTCACTTAAAATTAGGACCCACTTTGCTATCCTTCTTGTTAATTTTGTTTTTCTTAAGAGATATTTTAAGAGGATCTATCTTTGTGATAATTTTTACAGAATGTGACAACAAATAATGTCTCAATTTGTGTGATGCAAAGACAAATGCTAAGCAAGCTTTTTCAATTATACTGTAATTGATTTCATAAGACACCAGTGTCCTATTGATATAGTAGATTGCTCTTTCCTTTTTATTTTAATTTTCTTGAGCCAACAATACTCTCAGTGGTGTAACCATAGCTAATATATATAGGAGTAATGTCTTTCCATGAATAGGTGCCATGAGAATGGGAGGATGATGCAGAGGGTTTAGGATTCTAGTGATTTCTTTCCCAAAATGCCTCTAATATCTTCTAACCTCACAACATGTGCCTCTCAACTATGGATCTCCTATATCCTCTCTATCAACTTGCCTCCTAGGTATAGTTTATTGGTGGAAGACACAAACACCTCTAGGATCAACTAGTCCCAGTAGTTCTTCAATTTCCTAGGCTTCTTCACTAGATATTTCCCCTAGAATCCCAAACCCTTTCTTATGATCTTCCCCACACACCTCATAGACTCTTTTCTATGTTCTAGGTCCATTAAAAGTCCATTAGAATCAATTCCAACTCTTCTAGACACTCCAACAATTCATTTGTTGTCAATTACACTAGGAGGCCTAATTGCCCTATTTCCTAGTAGGTCAAATTTCACTATTTTGGGTCTTAAGCTCCCAAATATTCCAAAAAACATCCATAGAAGACCTTGAAAATATTCAAGGTATCCACCAACCCTATCAAAATCCAAAATCCTAGCTTCTAAATGCACCCCTAACCCTAGTTATCACTAGCCCCTAGTTTTCAACGTATCTTTTATGCCTCTAGACCAGTTAGCAAAAACAATTACCAATTTGGTCTTCGAAATTCCTATCACCATCTCCCACCATTTGATCCTTCATGGGAACACTATAAGTCTTTTGCATATGCCACTAATTTCACCATCCAAGATCATGGGTGTTGTGAACAATTCAATCTGTATCCTGTCCTGGCTCACTTGCTCCTAGCAGTTAGCCTTAGTAATTCATTCCATGTCTAGGAATCTCCTTGCAACAATACATACATACATACATACATACATACATACATACATACATACATATATATATATATATATATATATATATAGTCTCTAACCCTTCATCCCCTATGGTTTCAGCCATTTACACCGGTTGATGCTAAGGTTAGAGCCATTTTTGGCACTGTAACTCTGTAAATGGGACTTATAGAATAGTGACTTAAAACTTACTCTAAATTGTCACTATGATAACTTGAAATCAAAATACAAGATGCATAAGAAATCTAATCCAAAACACTACACTATCATGGGGTCTGATCACCCAATTCAATCTGTACACAGTCATACAAAAAGAAAGAAACAATATAGTTTACAAGGAACTACAGTCTGACATCCGTACAAAACGTACACAAAAAAATTATTCAATGTCAAAATCTATTAACCTTAAAAAAATCAAACATCCATGCTAATATACCTGAGAATGGGTAGGTACAATTGCTCCAACCTCCATTAGCAACTTCTTGTAAAAAGTTGCAAAAGTTGCTAGCAACTTTTTTGCATTTTGTGGTATTTGAATCTTTTTGTCAACTCGATGGATGTTGTTGACTTCTATGACCCTAGTTAGGATATTTAGGGTCCTAAGAGACACAATAAACCCAAATTACACAAAAATAACATCCTTTATCTTTCTAGGTCAAAATGACCACAAATCACCTAGTGAGCACTCTTGGCTCTTACAAACATGGAGGTGGTCACCTTTGGATCCAACGTATTGTATCTTATTCCAATCCACACACAACACCTAACACAACCCTAAAACACACCAAACACATCAAAATGGGAGGTGATCTGCACCATACTCCCCTGGGACAAAGAACACAAGTCCCTTGAGTTAGGAGGTCTTCAATGGTGACCCCAAGCTTTAAAATGTCGGTCTCTGTCGTCCAAGTGGCTTCAGCTTTAGGTAGGCCCTGCCACTTGATGAGATACTCTTTGTAAGTACCCTTCCTTGTCTTTTTGATCACCTTAGGATCAAGTATACTATCTATCTGTAGTGGGATTGGGGCAGGCAAATCTTTCACCCAATCATCATCTCCTAAACCTATAAGAGTGGTTTGACCTGTGTCTAGAGATGGTCGCTTATAGGGATACAAGTCACATACATTAAAGATTGGGGAAATGCCCAAATCATGAGGCAATTCCACTTCATATGCATTCTTTCCATACTTTTGCAATATCTTTAAGGGTCCTATCTTCTTCATGAGTAACTTGGTAGGCTGTCCCTTGGGTAGACTTTCCTTTCTGAGGAAAGAAAGTGCTAAATCCCCCACCTTGAACTACAAATCCCTTCTTTTTTTATCTTCCTTGCACTTATACTTCTCCCCTTGTTTTTGTAGATTCTTGTTGACTTTATCATGAAGCTCTTTCATCTGTTCTGCAAATGACTCCCCTTGGGCACTCCTTTTATCTTGTAAAATAAGATTCCTCAACTTAAGGATCCCTCTAGGATTCATCCTATAGACTATCTCAAAAGGTATTTTACTAGTAATCCTATTAATGGAGTCATTATAGGCAAAATCTTTGTGCCCTATGATGTGATCCCATAACTTTTCATGTTTCTTAGTCAAGCATCTTATCAAGTTCCCAAGTGACCTATTGACTACCTCCATTTTCCCATTTGACTTTGGATGATAGGCTGAAGAGAAAGACAAGTTTGTACTTAGCATCTTCCATAGGGTCCTTCAAAAATGACCCACAAACTTACTATCTCTTTCACTTACTATATTTAGTGGAAATCCATGGATCCTTACAATGTCTCTGAAGAATAGACCTACAATATGTGAAGCATCATTGGTTTGTTTGCAAGGGATGAAGTGTTCCATCTTGCTAAACCTTTCCACCACAAAAAACACACTTTCATGACCCCTTGATGTCTTTAGTAACCCAAAAACAAAGTCCATACTCAGGCACTCCCAAGGCCACTAAGGTATGGATAGAGGTTGATACAAACCACTGTTACTAATTTTTCCTTTAGCCCTCTATATATCGAACATTGCTCCATAAATTTCCTAACATCTTACTGTCACTTAGGCCAATAGTAATGCCTATTCACTTGCTCCAGTGTCTTATCCACTCCAATGTGGCCTCCCAAGCTTCCTTGGTGTTTCTCCTTCACAATTTTCTCCCTCATTGAACACTGAGGTATACACATTAGATTTCCTTTAAACAATAGTCCCTCCTGCAACATAAAATTAGTGAACTCCACTTTAAATCCCTGTTGGAACTTTACACATGCCTCATAGGCATCTTTGAAATCTCTATTCTCTTTGTAGAGGTATTTCAAGTCATTTATCCCCACACGTTTCAATTGTATGTCTTATATGGTTAGTACTCTTATTCTAAGAGAATCTACAACCTTCTTGCTAACACCTTTCTTATGTTTGATGACAAATGTATATGCTTGCAATGATTCTACCCACTTGAGGTGTCTTTGGTTCAACTTTTCTTGCCCATTCAAGAAACTAAGGGCATGGTTATCTATGTAGACTACAAATTTAAGGGATTTTACCATAGAATACAACTCCAAATCATAGGTGGAGTACTTTATTTTAGCCTCATTCAACTTCTCTGAGAAGAATGCCATAGGGTGTCCCTCTTGGCTTAACACTGCTCCTATGGCTAGTTTACTAGCATCACATTCCACCACAAACAATTGGTTGAAGTTTGGGAAACTAAGTGTAGATAATTCTTCTATCCTCTTTTTCAACATTTCAAATCCTTGGTCTACTGCTATAGTCCACTTAAACTGACATTTGATTCCTCCATTGATAGTGTTGAGGATAGGGGCACATACATGACTAAAATTTATCACAAATTTCCTATAGTAGGAGGCCAATCTAGGAAAAATCCTAACATCCCCTATGGACCTAGGTGTAGGCCATTGAAAATTTGACTTAACCTTATCAAGTTCCATCTTCATACATCCATTATCAACCACAAAACCAAGATAAACTAATTCAGTTTGTAGGAACTCACACTTTTCTTGATTGATCATCAACTTCTCTTGATGTAGCCTCATCAAGACCATCTCCAAATACTTCATGTGCTCCTCCTTGGACCTACTAAATATGAAGATGTCATCAAGATATACTTTTACAAACTTACCAATAAAATCTGGTAGCACTTCATTCATGATCCTCATGAATGTGCTAGGTGCATTAGTTAGGCCAAAGGGAATTACTAGCCACTCATACAACCCTTCATTTGTCTTGAAGGATGTATTCCACTCATCACCAGGCCTTACTCTTATTTGATGATACCTTGACTTCAAATCTATCTTTGAAAAATAACAAGAACCTCCCAAGTTGTCCACCAAATCTTCTATTTGGGGCATTGAGAGTCTATATCTGATTGTGATCTTGTTTATAGCCCTAGAGCCAATACACATCCTTCATTTTCCATCCTTCTTAGGTTCAAGGATAGTTGGCAAAGCACAAGGACTCAAACTCTTCCTTATTAGTCCTTTCTCCAAAAAAGCTTGAATTTGTTTTGCTATCTCCACATTTTGACTTGGTGTCATCTTATATGCTACCTTGTTTGGAAAGTTTTCTCTAGGTATGAGGTTCATCTGACGAATAATATCCCTCATGGTTGGTAATCCACTTGAAAAACCATTATCCACTATGTCATGATACTTTTGCAACAATGCATGTACCTCTGGCAGCATGTTGGATTTCTCCTTGGTCCCCTCCTTTGGCTTCACTATCACTGCATAACAGAACCCTCTCTCCTTCTTCATAGCTTTTAGAAACTCCTTTCCACTCAAGAGAATCACACTAGTTCCCACATGCTTCTCTTCATTAAGTTCTTGCAATGGGTCCATTTGAAATTTCTTCCCTATCTTGCTGATTATATAGTTGTTCTTTTCTCCATCATGAATAATCTTCACATCATATTGCCATGGACATCCTAAAAGAAGATGATATACATCCATGGGAAATATGTCACATAGGACCTTATCCTATACTCACCTATTTCAAACTCCACCATGATTTGTTCATATACCACAATTTGTTGTCCCTTGTTTAGCCATGATACCTTGTAGGGAGTGGTATGAGGTATCCTTCTAAGTTTTAGTTTATCCACCATCTCTGTTGATACTATATTCTCAGTGGATCCAGAGTCCACTATCACTTTGCAAATATTTCCATGAGAGATACAAGTAGTCTTAAACAAATTATTTCTTTGAGGTGGCTCTATGGTATTAGGTACTTTCAACAAAGTCCTTCTCAACATTAGATTCTCTCCATCCATTACTAGCCCTAGCTTACAGATGGGAGAAGTGACACTTTGTGTATCATCCTCTTGTACCAACTGATTTCTTCTATATCTCATAGAAGATGAGGAAGATTTTTCAGGACATATGTCCATTGTATGACTCACTTGATTGTAGTTATAACATCTACCAATGAAGACAGAATTAGATCTTCCTAGGGACTAAAATCTACCTCTTGGTGGTCCTCTTCCTCTGTATCCTCATCTTTGAAATGACCCTATGAAATGATTACCCCCACTATTATCCATTGACTGATCCTCCTCTATTCAATTTGGAATTTTCCTCTACCAGAGTTACTCCTACCTCTATTATTGTTACCACCCCTTCCTCTTTTATGGAAGTCATTCCTCCTTCTATCCTTATCCTCTGCTCTCAAGGATAACTAAAAACACTTTTGCATATTGTTAGGATCCATCATACTAATTTTATCTTGTATCCCTTATCGCAACTCATTGAGATACCTTTCTACCTTCTCCATTTCATCTTCTTGTCTTCTAGCCCTTAGGCTAAATTTGTGAAACTCCTCCGTATATGCACTTACTGTCAACTCCTTTTATCTTTAGTTCTGCAACTTCTGATACATTTGAATTTCATAATCAGTAGGAAAGAATTGTGCCCTTAATTTGATATTCATCCTCTCCCAAGAAACTATTTTCTTCTTACCACTGGTTACCCTATCATCCTACATCATATTCCACCACATGAATGTAGATCCTTTGAGTCTAGCCTTGACATAGCTGACCCTCTTCTCCTCTACCACTTCTTTATAATCAAACTGATTGTCTATGGCCTCTAGCCAATCCAAAAACTCTTCACCATTCAAGCTTCCACAATATTAGGGTATGTGTTCCATGTTGTCTTTGTTGATGGAATTAAAGGCATCCAAGAGTACCTTTTGGTATTTATCCATCTCCACTTCTTTTCCCTTATATTCTCCTTACTGATTATTAGTCTCTTCATCATCACTCTCATCTCCCCATTCAGTTACTTTATTCTTACTCCTTGTTTATAACACACTAGCCTTCTCCAAGAGGCCCTGAACCATTTCGACATTGGAATCCCTACTCATTTACTTAGGAGGAATTCTATCAAACTCTTGACTCTCCTCCCCTTTAGACATACACAAACTTCAAGAAATTCTGGCTCTAATACCACTCTGATGCAGAGGGTTTAGGGTTCTAGTGATTTATTGCCCAAAATTACTCTAATCTCTTCTAACCATCCAATGGTTACTATTTCTATGTGTACCTCTCCACTATGGATCTACTAGATCCTCTCTATCAACTTTCCTCCTAGGTATAGTTGATTGGTGGAAGACACAAACACCTCTAGGATCAACTAGTCCCACTAGTTCTTCAATTTCCTAGGCTTCTTCACTAGATCTTTCCCCTAGAATCCCAAACCCTTTGTTAGGATCTTCCCCATACACCTCATATACTCTTTTCTATGTTCTAGGTCCATTAAAATTCCATTGGAATCAATTCCAACTCTTCTAGACACTCCAACAATTCATATGTTGTCAATTACATTAGGAGGCCTAATTTCCCTATTTCCTAGTAGGTCAAATTTCACTGTTTTGGGTCTGAAGCTCCCAAATATTCTAAAAAACTCCATAGAATACCTTGAAAATCTTCAATCTATCCACCAACCCTATCAAAATCCAAAATCCTAGGTTCTGGATGCACCCATAACCCTAGTTATCACTAGCCCCAGTTTTTTAGCCTATCTTTTAGGCCTCTGGACCATTCAACACAAACAATTACCAATTTTGTCTTAAAACTTCCTATCACCATCTCCAAACATTTGATCCTTCATGAAAACACTATAGGGCTTCTGCACATTCCACTTAGTTAACCATCCAAGATCATGGGTGATGTGAACAATTCAATTTGTATCCTGTCCTGGCTCACCTTCTCCTAGCTGTCAGCCTTAGGAATTCATTCCATGTCTAGGAATCTCCTTGAAACAACAAAAATGAAAAAAAAAAATCATATATAGACTCTAACCCTTCATCCCTTGTGGTTTCAGCCATTTCCACTAGTGGATGCTTAGGTTAGAGCCATTTCTAGCACTGTAACTCTGTAAATGGGACTTACAGACCAGTGACTTAAAACTTACTCTAACTTGTCACTATGATAACTTGAAATAAAACTACAAGATGCATAAGAAATATAATCCAAAACACTACACTACCATGGGGTATGATCACCCAATTCATTTAATACACATCCATACAAAAAGAAACAAACAATATAGTTTACAAGGAATTACAGTCTGACATCTGTACAGAAGGTACACAAAAATGTTATGCAATGTTAAACTCCATTAACCTTGTAAAAATCAAATATCCATGCTCATATACCCAAGAATGGTTAGTTTCAACCTCTCCAACCTCCATTAACAACTTCTTGCAAAAAGTTGCAAAAGTTGTTAGCAACTTTTTTGCATTTTGTGCTATTTGACTCTTTTTGTCAACTTGATGGATGTTGTTGACTTCTATGACCCTAGTTAGGATATTTAGGGTACTAGAGACACACTAAACCCAAATTACACAGAAAAAGTATCTTTTATCTGTCTAGGTCAAAATGACCACAAATCACCTAGTGAGCACTCTTGGCTCTTACAAAATGGAGGTGGTCACCTTTGGATCCATCCTATTGGATCTTATTCTAATCCACACACAACACCTAACACAACACCTAACACAACCATAAAACACACCAAACACATAAAAATGGGAGGTTCTCTGCACCAGAGGAGTAGCCAAGTAATCCTTTAATTCTTTGAAGTTGTTTTCACAATGTTAATCCTATTTGAAGGTAACACCTTTATGCAATAGTTTAGTAAAAGGTTGTTCTCTATGTGCTAGTTGTGACATAAATCTTCTAATGGATTGGAGTCTTCCTTGTAGCATCCTTATTTGACTAATATTGCATAGAGGTGACATTTCCAGTATAGCTTTTACTTTTTTGGGGTCCACCTCAATTCCTTTTGCTAATACAATAAACCCTAGGAGCTTCCTTGATTGGACTCCAAAGGCACACTTTTTTGGATTAAGCCTGAGTTGAGGTTATTCCACATGATCTAGTATCTTTCTTAGGTATTCAATATGATAATTTCTTGTTTTTGATTTGGCTAAGGTATCGTCCATGCATTCCTCCATGTTTTTATGTATCATATCGTGGAAGATGGTTGTCATATCTCTTTGGTATGTAGCACCAGCATTGTTTAATCCAAATGGCATGACGTTCTAGAAAAATATCCCCCATGTGCATGTGAATTCTATCTTCTCTTGGTCCTCAAGAGAAATCTTAATCTGGTTATAACCTGAAAATCCATCCATGAGTGAGTACATTTGATAGCCTGTTGTTAGATCTATAATCATATCAATGTTTGGCAGTGGAAAATCATCTTTAGGACATGCTTTGTTTAATTCTCTAAAGTCTGTGTAAATCCTGATAGATTTAATTGTTTTAGATATTGGTACCACATTAGAAATCCATCTTGTGTAAGCGATGACTATTATGAATCCATCTTTCAATAATTTTTCTAACTCTACTTTCACCAGTAAGGCAACATGAGGATGCATCTTTCTTAATTTATGTTTCATAGGTTTGATCCCAGGAGCTATAGATAAATGATGCATTATTAATTCAGGATCAAGTCTAGGCATATCCATGTAAGACCATGCAAAATTGATATTTTTCTCTTTCATGAACTTAGTGAATTTTATCCTC
The DNA here is from genome assembly GCA_018584345.1 of Thuja plicata. Lineage (NCBI taxonomy): Eukaryota > Viridiplantae > Streptophyta > Pinopsida > Cupressales > Cupressaceae > Thuja > Thuja plicata. The sequence goes on from MU227775.1 coordinate 2,185,261, forward strand.
TCCTCTAATTTTGATAAGGACTGTGCTAAGTGAATAAATTGAGGAACTTATGTTGTTCCCAAGTTAACTAGTTGTGTTGGTGCTATTGAAATTGAAGATCTTTCTTGGAAGTGGTCAGGAAAGATATCAAGAATATCATCTTTTGGTGCCTCTAGTAGGTTTTCACCATCAGATACGTCTTTTATTTTTACTTTTTTAGAATCTGATACTGCCACAATGTGGTTTTCACCATCAATTCTTTTCTTCTTTTTATGTTTCAATTTGTGACTAAGAAACTTGATATCCTCCTCTATCATGTTGACGCTCCTTGCATTGGTGGAAGAAGGATAAGTTTCACAAGAATTTAGATAACATGCCAAAGTGTGGCCATTAGGAAAGTTAATGTATTTGTTAGGTGCAATACAACACTTCAATAAGTCATTGCACTAGGGAAATAACATGAAAGCTGGGAGTTAGATGCATATCAATCACTAAAATCGACCTATTGCTTCCTATCTATGAAGAGTTTGAAGAATGCTATAATGTGCCCTCAGATTATTCATTAATCAGTGACATATACATGCTTAGAATGGAATATTTGAAGGATTTAATCTAAAATGCTCAAGGAAAGCTCATTTTAAACCTCCAAAGGAAAGATTATAACAATTTCTAAGAAATAGGAGATAAAATACATTGAGATCTTTAAGAATATAAGCAGCATAAGTTTACTTTTCAATTCTCAAATTATGGTCCAATTGAGCTCAAAATTCATTCCATTTATAGAAGAATTTAAGGAAAGAGAGGTTAGGATTGAAAGTGGAAGAGAGGTGGAGATTGAATCTTTGGTGATCCACGTGAGTTGATCCAAGTGATTTAACTCATATTGGCTAGGGATTTGACTTTCCCTTTTGCAAATTAGGAGTTGTAATTAGGATTTATTTAATTCATTTTTTTTTAATTACTTTAGCCATGTATTTGATTTGTTTTTTATTTAATTGAATTGATTTGATTTAATTGGCTAAGGCAATTAATTTAATTTAGTGATAAGATCACTTAGGAGATTAAATTTGATTTAAATGAATTATGTCAATTGCTCAAATAATTGTCTTGACATAATTAGGGGTATGATCACACTTAGGGAAAATAGGGTCTATGGTTAGAGTAGACCAAATTAGGGTGGTTACAATAGTTACTATAAAAAGGTCATATTTTTTGACTCTGTAATTATGGAAAGTTGTAATGAGTTGTCAAATCTAGTGAGGCATAAAATAATATCAATTATATAGCATTGTCCTTGAGACAATGGTATAGTCAGTGAGAGAAGTTGTAAAAAGATATTTTAAATTAATCCGGTGAGGCACTTTTAATGGTTTTCTTCCCCACAAGGGTTGCCACTTAGGACATATTTTGTGTTACAATATTATGTGCATGTTGCTATTTATATTATTGTCTCCATTTAGTTCACCTTAGTTATTATTTTAATTTAATTTAAAAATTGATCCATTGTGCTATTGTGTATGAGGAAAATGTCAACCTGTAATCACTCACAAACAATAAATCATTAGAGGGTTAGCATCTCAAATCCAAGTGAGATAAAAGCAAGCTAGACAAAACAAACTATCCTCATATCATCAGATAGAGCTAAAACAAGTTGCACCCATGAGGATTTTTTGGTTTTCTATTTTTGGATTGGATGTGGGTGTGCTCTCCCAAACACACAAATGAAGTGGATCCCCAGTGCAAAAATGCAACTAGGAATGAAAGATTTGGGAGCAAAAGAAGAGATTCAAGAGCTAGTACGAGGAACTAGTCTCAAATTCTTCAAATGATTATGCTACTATGATAATGAAATGCAATACAAGAAATAAATTTATGATTCATTTACCAAATTGATCCTATCATGTGAATTCTAAGTAGTTTAAGCATAAAAACATGAAACTAGCTATGAAAATCTAAAGCAATTCTAGCATAATAACAATGCACAATGAGAGATGATAATTGAAGAGGAGAAGGCCTCTATTTATAGATTTTGGGATAGAAGAGGAGAGGTTGACTGAGGTGGCATCTATGTGACATCCACATATGAGCCACATAAGGGACACATAGGCTTGAAGGGATGGCTAATTTGAAGTCAAATATAGGAATAAATATTGAGTGGCTCAAGAATTCCAAGTGGGGGACAAAGGAGTAAATAGCCTTAAAGAGGAATGGGTGCCCATTTTGGAGAGAATTATCACATGTGGGTGAGAATTCCATTAGCCTTAAAAGGGTTCGGAATCACCCTTTAATTATGATCAAAGGATAATTAGGTAGGGAAATATGCTTAGTAAGTGAGGTGATGGGAGTAGAGTAGGAATAGGGTAGGCTTAGGGTAGGTCTCTAGATTGGATTTAATAGGTTTCTAGCTAGGGTTTAGATTATAATTCAAATTAGATTTAAATAAATCATAGTTTAGAAGAATTAGGGATATAGATGAATTTTAATAAATATAAATTTATTAAAAATGGGATTTTGTGAGGTAAATGTATTTAAATAAAACACATTAGGATAGTATTTAAACTATTTATAAATACCAACTATGAAACTATTTAATTGATTGAAATAAATAGTTAGAGGAATAAGAGGGAATTTAATATTAATATTTTTGGATGTCTACATTTTTCCCATCTTTGACATGGAATCGCATGTGACATTGTGTCAAAGACAAGAAAACAAGTTTCCCTAGAGGAAGAGGGTTTCTAGGAGTCGTGTCGAAGCAATGACGATATAGGGTTGTGCCCCCTTGAGAAAAGAACACAACAAAGACAACGTTGTGGGATTTTCTTGAAGAAGGACACAACGAGGAGGAGGAAGGGTAAGGAGGGAATAAATAGGATCCTTTTGAAATGCAACTAAGAAAGCAGCTAAGAATGCAAAAGTAATAATGAGATTAAATGCATCTAACGAGCCTTGGGGATCCATTTGTGTGAAAAATATGGAGAGCACATCCGATTTTAATATTTTAAAAGGAGGTATGCATCAGGTATTAGAAAACATAGATGATATGATTCCTTTACGTGGACTAGATGCTCAAACAAAAGAACACTACAAAAAGACACCTGTATTAGTAGCCACCAGTCACAACACACCAAGATATAGAAGATCGAGGTAGTGATGAGTAGGTGTAAACTGACACAAAAAGATAAAACCAATAAAAAAGGCCTCATGACCAAGCATTCATTCAGTCCAAAGTTCTTGCCATGAATAGGATTGATGTGATGAAGGATTTGATAAGCCAGCACTGGAAGGATGCAATCTGGTGGGCAAGGATTGGATTTGATTAAGAACAATAGTCACTGGTAAAATTTGTGAACGGATTGAGAAGCAAGGATAGTTGGTCACAAAACTGATTTGGTGAAAAACATGATTGCAGTTGTAGGAGTCAAAACGTCATTGAAAATTTGAAAAATGGAACGATGTGGAAAGAAACAAGGGGTTTATTGCAAGATGTTGGAGAATATTTGAACTTTTTGAATTTTTTGGAATTTTTGCGATTTTTAAATTTTTTGCAATTTTTGAATTTTTTTGGATTTTTGCAATTTCTTTGATTTAACAATGGGAAGAAGAAGATACTCAGGAGACTAATGATAAGATGCAAAAGGGCTTGAGATGATTGATGGGATGATGGGGATGCACATGATGCTGCCCCAGTCAAGCTAAAAAGCTAAGATAGATGGATGGTGGATGGGGTATGCTTGAGGATAAATGGATAAATCGATGTTGGAAGAAAGAAAGTGATTTGATTGATATGAAAGGATTGGATGCATAGATAGAATATATTGAATTGGGTAGGAAGGAAGAATAAATCGATTGAAAAAATGGATGAAGGATAATTGGAAGATAGATGCATTGAACAAAAGGGAATATGAATGGATTATAAGAGAAATGGATCAGATAGAATTGAAGTGGAAGATGGATGTTGGGACCGATGAAAAGGAAGCACAAAGGAATGGTGGAGATGGGGAGATGGCTTGGGTGGGAGATAGATAGATGGAATGGATGGATAGATAATATTGAATGGATGGATAGAGAAAGTGGGATTGTGAGTGGAGGGAATAAGTGGATTGGGATCCAAGGACTTTGTGGAAAAGGATTCCCCCATACTAGAGGATGAAGGATGGACAGATGGCTTTTATGGGAGGTAGATGGATGGAATGGATATAAAATGAAGGGGTGATGATAGAAAAGATTTGGGAGGTGAAAGGTGGATATGGTAGGTGGATGGGAGAAGAGGAATAGGAGATGAAAGGTGGATATGCTAAAGTCTCCAAGGAATAGAATGCCCCCACTTAGGATAGCTCATGTGTGAGGATGCATTAGGATGAGGTACAATATTATAGAAGAAAGAATGAATAGGGGACAACAAGATGATATGGGAGGTAGGTGGAAGACAAAATGGTGTTTGAAGGATGTAGAGGGATGAAAGATGGGATGGTGGATAGGTAAGGACAATAGGATAATGGATAAGAAGCAAGCTAAGGAAGAAATTGTGGCTAATTACAGTGAAATGGAAATGGAAGGCAAAGATGCAGATGGACTGGAGAATGAAAATTATAGGTGGATGAAAAGGGTGATGCAGAAATGGATATCAAGAGGGGTCCAAAAGCATGTATATAGTTCATATTTTTATTTTTTATTTTTTATTTTAGCAAGATCCAAAGGAGGATGGAGGAGGGAAAATGGACAAAACAAGATAGGTATGGTAGACAACTGGGATGAATGGAGGGATGGAGTGGTGGCTAGAAGATCTTGCCCCCAAGTTTGAAGAGAAACTGGATGGAGGGATTATAGATGATGTCTATTTACCGGGTTTTCATCATGGTACTTGTCCAAGGCACTTGTTTGCCAAGTTTTCACCATTGGACACTTATTTCTCTTCTTTTTTCTTTTTTTTGTGATTGACTTTTTTTTTGAATTTTTTGACCTTTTTTTTTGGAGGGAGTTTATGGATGGAATGATAAGGAGGAGATGAAGGGATGACTCAAGCATCATGTTCAATATCAAGATAATAGGAGCCCATTCAGAGTGATCCCTAGATTTTAGTACAACCTTATTTGGGATGAGTGGCTTATACAAAGGCATGGATGAGATGGTTATGATGGCTGATGTATGTGGGGTAAGGGATAGGCAATAAGAAGTGTTTAGATGAAATGGTGGAAAGTGAGTGTGGTAGGGGGGATCTTTTTAGGACCGACATTGGTACATGTTGTCAGGAGTATGGAAAGAGTGGATTTGAAGTGGAGGGTATATGTGGATGTGATGGAGGAAGTATGGTAGGTAGTTTTGGAATATATGGACCCAAAATAGATTTAGGATATGGCGGGGAGGAAGGCTTTGTGAGAGGAATAAAAATGTTGGATGCCATTGTAGATTTTTATTTTAGATGTATTTCATCTTTTTTCTTTGGGATCCACATGGTTTTTGAGTTTGATTTGGTGGGAATTTGTGGCCTATGGTATGTAGTGCATGTTTTGATAGGATTTGTCTTTGGTGGAACATGTCATTTGAAATGGACATGACAAACTTTAGATTGTGGATCTTTAGCTAAATGCATTTTTGAATTGGAATCCAAATTGTAGTGAGTAGAATTGGAAGGAATATGAGAAGCTGTATGAGATGGAGAGATGGAGGTAGGATGGTGGATGGGGCATGTGGGTATGTTCCTTTATTGATCCTGATTGGGAATATACATGGTGGGATAAGATGGAGGATGAGAATTTGGGATATAAGGGCCCAAAATGGATTTAGTATGTGGAGGATATGAAATGGTGGATTTTGGGACATAGGAGCCCAAAATGGATTTAGAAGATGAAGGAGGAATGTGGTAGTTTGTCTTGGGTTGAAATGACGGAGGAGGAGGGATGATGTTCAATTTTTTGGAGGAACGATTGGAAGAGGTAATGGTGGGTTTGAAATCACGTTTGGACTTTACATTAGTTATACCAACATTTTCGGATGAAGGGCCTTGATATGTGAAACCAAGACCATAAGATTGTGGATGTATTTTAACATGAATGGGCTCCAAGGTACCTTGTTCATTTAGGCCTAAGCCTTTGCCTTGATAATTCCATTTTTTAGCATTCGATCCAAGATAGGATATTTATCCCTTAGGGAACAAGATGCGAGTCCATTATTTGGAGGAGTGCAAATGGTGGACATGAAATTTATTTATTCTTCTTCAAGTGGACCACCATGGACAAATGTAAGTGGACCAAGGGGATAGAGTGATGGTGGTGGGAAAGTTTGGATTGGAGGTGATAAATGATCATGAAGTGGAGGGGATGGGATGCTATGATCTTGATTTGGATGGAGGGATGGATCTTGAGATGGATTAGGTAGAATGACAAGATCTCGATTGGGAGGATTGCATGATAATGGAATGTGAGGTAGAGTGGGTGACAAAAATGGGTCATGTAATAGAGGAAGTGGGATGGTGGGAACTTGAGATGGAGTAGATGGAATGGAAGGATCTTGATTGGGGAGAGTGGATGGAAATGGATTATGAGGTGGAGGAAGTGTGATGGTAGGATCTTGATTTATATCAATGGATATTTGAACATGATTTTGGACAAGATCTTGACATGATTGGATTGGTGTGATGGGGGACATATGGATGAAATCTTCAGATGGAGGGGATGGAAGGATGGGTGATTCTTTAATTGGGATAGAGGGAAGATGGTTGGAATTTTGAGATTCATTGGATGGGGTGTGGATAATGCGAGGAGGAGAAGATGGGTATGGGATTGGATGGAATCAATGGATGGGGGGAATTCAATGGTGTTAGGAGATGGAAGAATAAGTATGGAATATGGAAGGGAAATGATAGGTATGTGAGATGGAAGAGGAATAATGGGTGTAGGAGATGGAAGAGGAATGATGGGTGTGGGAGATGGAACAGGATCAATAAGTATGGGAGTTGGAAGGGAAATGATAGGTGTGGGAGATGGTTGAGCCTCATTACTACTAGATTCACATGAGATATTAAGATGACATGACTCATCAACCTTAGGAGAGGGATTTTTCGCTGGCTTTCTTGTGAAGGTCCTTGGATACTTGCGTGTTTGAGCTTTCAGTGGATGGTTAGTAGATGTAGATGGTGGGAAACTAGGATAGTTTATGGATGAAGGTGCAGTAGTGGATTCTGAACCTAGTTGAATGAATGATGGTTTAGAAATAGGTGTAGGAGATGGCATGGCTAGATAGTTCACATTAGTAGGCATGGAGGTGACTTGTGAACTAGTTTGGCCAACTCATGGGGGAGGAGGCATGGATTGGGGTATGGAATATGAAGTGGATTGAGAGATTTAGGTGGATTGGGGAGGGGGGTTTGTATTAATGTAGGTAGGAATGGAAGATGGTAGATTGGGATAAGATGGAAGGAATGGAGGAGAAAGGTAGGATATAGTGGATGGTGGATTAGTAACAACATGGGGGTTACGGTGATGGATTGAGGGAACTAGAAGACTAGGATTATGGATTCAAAACTGGGTTGGAGGATAAGGGGATGGAGGATTTGGATTAGGGATGTAGTTATTAGTGTTATTGTAGAAGTGTAGATCTTGGGATATGACTATGGAAGAAGATGGAGGCATGGAAGATGGATGAAGGAGATATGCGGGCAAGGGATAATTAGATGGGTTTCCCTTGTCAATGGTAGAGGAAGGGTAAGAAATGAGAGGCGGATTAGGATTAGGTATAGTGTGTTGAGGTAGAATGGATGTGGATATGATAGATGGATGTGGAGTTATAGAATTGAATTGGTAAGTTGGTTGGGATGAGGGATATGAATAGTTTGGAGTTGGATTATTGTAAGGCATGTATGAGTTGGATGGATTGGGTTGATAGGTTGGTTGATTTGGAGGTATGGTTTGAGAGATGGGACTTGACATATATGCTTGATGATCCTTAACCATTTTGTGAAACCAATCCATATTCATGATGTTTAGATGAGGGGTTTTGGAATTGGTTTAGAATATGATGCAGATGAAGATTTAGATTAAGAGTGGATGAAGTGAAGGATTTAAGGATGGATGAAATATGAACTTAGGACTTAGGAGAAAGATTGGACTTTGTTTTGATTTAAGAGTGCATGGCCATCAAGGATTTTTATTTGATTGATTTTGATTGATTGGATATGAGGGTAGGGCCTCAAGGTTGGACTTGATTGATTTGCATTTGGATTTAAAGGTTTGAGACAAACCTAGGTGAAACAAGACCCTATGATGGTGCAAACAAAGGATTGGTTTAGATGATGATATCTTCTTCTACTGTGAGTTAGACTAATGATCCCAAGAAAAATAGGATATGAATAAGAGAATTAACTACTTGAGATAGGCTGATGTTCTCAAAGCAATATGATTCAAATAGATGTTTTCTAATGATGAGGGTCTATGGAACACTTCTGATAAATCTTTCAACCTAAGATGAAAAATCTTGATGGAGGTGTGAAAGATGAAGTTTGATTTGATGTGAGTTGATCTTGATTATGGTTGGATGAGGGTAAATCAAGATAATTGAGATTAAAGTCGAAGGATTATGATGGTGCTCCTAAGCCAAAAGTAGAATATTTTAGGAAAATTGGAATTAGAAGGTGACGTGAATGAAGATTTTGAAGTAAGAATGGATGAACTTTGAAAGATGGATGGGGGTGTTTAAAGACAAGGGAATAATTAAGGTGTGATTGGTTTTGGATTAAGAGGAGAATGAATTAGATTAGGATTGGATAGAATGATATGAGGTTGAGAAGTGGATTGGATTAGAAGAATGATGATTTAATAAGGTTGGAGGAAGATGAATGATTAGAGTGGATTAAGAAAGAGGATGTTGATGTGGATTAGAGGGATGATTAGGATGAGGATTAGGATGATTGAGGATGTTTAGGATGGAATGATTAGAATGATTGAGAAGAGGTGATTGGGATAAGATGTATGATGATGATGAAGAAGTGGGATGATGTGGAGATGAAAATGTAGGATTCTCATTATTTTGGAATTTTTACGTCAATTTGTTCATTGGCAAGAACTAATTTTCAACATACATCAAAGGCATTGACTATGCTAAGTATACCTTAACTAATATTTTGGGAATAACTGACAGTTGTTGAAGACACATGTCTGAAAATAGTCCTAGAAGGGACAAAGCAACCTTGTAGGAGAGAAGAAATTGAAATTTTTTTGTGTTGGGTATTCCATTTGTATTTTGGATTTGTCAATGTTCTTCAAACACTTCAAGCATGAGTCTACCTAAGGAATTGGATTTGCATGAAATATTATAGGCCCATTTCTTGGTAGTCCTTCAGCTCACACAGTAGTGTCACCTCGAAAGGATGCCCATGTTTTTGCCTTTTTCCAGGTATTGTTGCTGTGTTACAAAGATCTCTTTGGAAATACAATAACCTGGGAAATGTATGATGGGGATCTTGGGGGGAGATTCTTTTCTCCCCTTGCACTATAATAAATCACTATTTGGAGGTGAATCAGGTAGCCTCTATGCTTAGAGTGATTATTAAGGGTCTCTATTCGATTGTATCCTCTATATCAGTGCAAGCATGATTTAGGCATATAGCCCCATAGAGTGTCTTGAAAAAAGTGGTCACGTAAACATGATTGAGACCACAAGGCCGCACTTAAGGTAGATGAGAGCTGTGTATAAGCTCAAACACCAATCGACTCTTGAAGCTTTAACCCCAAAGAGTAAATTTGATTAACGTGAGTTGGAGTGGTGTGGCTTACACCTTGTTCTCACATGGGTCATTCACAGGATATTTTTCCCTCAACCGAAAGGCCCATCTAAAGGATTAACTTGAAAAGAAATTGGATTAGCGACAAAAAGGAGTCTAGATTTCTAATTTTCCCACAAGGGGAAAAGAGCATACTCTCCACACACACACACAAGACAAGTTTATTTCATTCCCATAGATTTAATTGTTTAACACAAAGAAAACATGTCTAGATTTTTTATCTTCCAAAAAGGGAAGAGAGCATAATTCCCTAAGACTTGTTTTGGATTAGACAAAAAGATCTCTCTAAGTATTCTAGGTTCCTAAGAAAATGATAACAAACACAATTATTTGGTTAATTTTTATTTTAGGCAACCTGCAAGACATATGTGAGTAATTTTTCAAATTTGTATCTTTGGCAAGCGGTGCTACAACACAACTAGTTAGTAGTTTTAAAATTTTAGTCTTTGACAAGTGTTGAAAGCACAAAACCACTCAAAAAGTTGTTAGAACATGACAAATAAAAGTCTGACAGAGCACAAACACAGGTTCAGAGTGTAGACACCGATTATTTTTTTAATAAGCCCAAAATGATAGAAAACAAAACTTACCAGGGTGCTGATTCATGAATTAGTGTCTGCATAGACGCCGATTTGTGAATTAGTGTCTGTGCAGATGTTGATCCGTGAATCGATGTTTTCGTAGATGCTGATTTATGAATTGGTGTCTTTGCAGACACTAATTTGTGAATCGATGTCTATGCAGACGTTGATTCATGGATTGGTTTTTTCATAGACTGTTGGTTGTATTTCCTATTTTTGCTACTGTGCCTTGTTCTTTGCCTTGCTCTCTGTGAAATTTTCAGGTTTTTATGCCTATACCTTGCCAAATTGTCAAAACCCTGAAAAACCCTAAAGCCTAGTATTAAATGATGCATGTTTAAACCCTTTGCCATGTCTTATGTTTTGTCATTACCTTTTTCAGTCACTTAAGACATGTGCTTTAAGTCAGGTCGCTTGATTGCATACCCAGATCGAATATGCCAAAACCTTTCCCGACTTTGTTTTTGCCTTGTGTCACGTAGTCTTGATAAAAAATGGAATATTCTCTCAGTGTATCGAGACTTAGCGATTTCCTTTTAGTCGGGTTGTCGCTTGGAATCATGTTATGACCTTTTAAAAATGAATGGGACCCGCCTCAGTTGGGTGATCACGAGAAGAAATGGCAAGTCAAAGAAATGTCTTCCGACTTTGCGATTCACTTCATGTCGCATGGTTGTTGGATCAGCTTGGTGAAATAGTTAAGGCTTTTCTTCTGTCACATAGTCTCATGATAATTGGCGGTTAATAGATAACAGTCACGACTCAGCGACTAACGGTTTCATGCTAAGAGATTTCCCTCAGTCAGGATGTCGCCAGAACGGGAGTGATGACTCAGTTTTCATAATGTATTGAGAGGACCAAAGAATAGATGACATCTATCACGGCACTAGTGGTAGTCACTGGGTTTCCAGAAGGAGAAAGGGGATCAAGAAATAAAGAGATTAAAGTCATTTCACCCTCAGTCGCGAAGTCTCCTGATGATTTAAGGGCATAAAGAAATGTATAGCGATTAAAAGACAGCCGTGCGATGGAAAGATGAAAGGATCTAATGGTGGTCGCGTAGTCTGGTGATAAAAGTGCCCCAGGGAAAAAGTCCTTCCGATTAAGCGATTAAGGTATGTCGCGAGGTCGCTGTAATCAGAAAAGGGCATGTGCTGTATAATAAGGTTAAGTTGATCTTATCACCCGACTCAGTGACTAAGTGTTGTCATGAAGTCTTGAAAAGAGAAATGAACATCCAGCGACTTAGTGATTACTATGAAAAGTTAAAAAACAAGGGTTTGTCACCAAGTCTGGAGAAGATGGATGAGTTAAGGTTAACTCCCCGCGACTTAGGTTTTTGCATAGTCGCCTGATCGCTAGAGAGACTTGGGTCAGCCGAGGTAAAAAAGTTACATTGTCGCCAAGTCTGAAGAGTAAACCATGGTTAAGGAAAAATGCTCGTGACAAAGAGACTTAATGAGGTCACGAGGTCGCCTGATAATAGGATCTATGAATGCGGCGCCAAGTGGAGGACATGACAGAGAAGATCACCCGGCGGCCAATCAGATATAAGAATTTTTTATTACTGTGTACAAAAGGTAGCTGAGATGTATGACAGAGGACGAATCAGAGAGTGCCATGTCAGCTGTCTTAACCGTTTTATCATTGCGCCAAAGTATTCATGATTTAAATTTGATTTTCTGTCACCTCGCGCGACTATGGCTAGGTTTTTGAACGTTTCATGGCATATCAAATTAATGGCAGAACTGACGTTTCTGAATTTTGAGCCATGTACTCTGAATCCTTTGGCTATAAACGGGGGATTGTGCACTCATTCCTATTCACCAAGTTTATGATTTCAGAGTTAAATTATTGTTTCAGCAAGGGTGATATTTCTGAGCTATTACAGTGTTCTAGGGTGATCAAGATTTCTAAGAATTATAGAGAGTTGTGCTTAGATATATCATTCAGATAGAGATTTGAAGTACTGACAAACATGAGTACTACTATGAGCATGGCTTCTACTAGTGGAGGCAGTGGAGACGATCCTAAAGGAAAACCTAGCTACTCTAATGAGTTTCTCCAGCTGCTGCCAGGGTCAACTCAGAATAGAAAGATTGATGCTGGTGTTTTCAAAGATGATTTCAAAGACATCAGAGATGCAGTAACTCCAAGAACAACAGGTTATTCTCTATTTACTTACTTTTACAAAAATTCTGATAAGCCTATCCCTGTGTCAAACCCTTGGATATCTGGACTGGGTAGGTTGTTAGTTCCTGATGTATTCCTTGATGTTGACCTATTTCTGGAACTGGCTAACCACTATGATGTACTCACAAAGACCATCAAAAGAGAAGATGGCACTAATTTGCTTGTCCTAAACAGAAATTCTTTTATGCAAGCATTTGGCCTATTTAGCACCATGTCAACCAAAATTGACA
>MU227775.1:2226130-2267490 GCA_018584345.1 Thuja plicata
TGTCCATCTACCTTGATTTTACCTCCTTCAATAAGGTCCTGGATAACGTGCTTGAGTTTAAGACAATTGTTTGTCTTGTGTCCCTTGTTCTTATGGAAGACACAGTAGGAGTTATCATCCCACCATCTTGGTTTGACCATTGGTTCCCAAGGCTTTGAATTGGGAATTGTGAGGAGTTTGTTATCCAACAATGTCTTTAGAACAGTCTCAAGAGGTTCTCCCAAAGTTGTGAATGTTTGTTGTGGTTTGGAATTCCATGTACGTCCTCTGTCATTGTCATTGTTGGTTTTGGGAACGGGAGGTGTTGTTTTAGCCTCCTTGCTTGCTTGCATTCCATTAGTAAGATTGAATGCTTCGGTTTTTGAATTAACATTGGAAGAATCAACCACTCCATCATTGACAACATTTTTTTTGTTTTTCCACCATTTCGGCTTGGAATTGGAGCTACTACCTTTGCTTTTGTTTTGAAGGGTAATCTCCCCCTTTTTTACCATAACCTCCTCGATACGGAGAGAATTCTTAATCATTTTGTCGAAGCTGGAAGAATCTTGCATTTGTAGAGTGTAGCTCAATTCAGGTATGAGATTATTGACAAAGATCTCCATCTTCTCTGTTTCAGGGATAACTCTTGAGTATCGTGCAAAGATTTTCCTCCATCATTGTAGGAAGTGTGTGAAGGATTCACCGGTTTTCTATTTGGTGTTACAAAGATCCATCATGGTAACCTCGTGTTGGATGTTGTAAGAGTAGTGTTGGATAAATCATTGCATTAACTCCTCAAATGTTTTGACCTTTGGATTCAATTTGGAAAACCACTCCATAGCATTGCCCCCTAGGCTTCCTGGAAACAGTCTCATGAGGTAAGTGGGTTCATGCATGTATTCAATGCTAAGAGCGCAAAAATCCCTCACATGATCGTGTGGATCGGTTTCCCCTATGTATTTTTCATACTTTGGTCTTGTCACATTTGGAGGAAACGGAACCATGGTGATACTCTTGTCAAAGGGAAAAGGAAAAATAGCATCCAAAGAGTATGGTGTTTTTGGTTTGTCCTTTTCTTTCTTGAGGTTGGTGAGTTCAATTTGCATTTGGGCAAGCTGTTTGGTAAGGATCGATATGGGATTTGGTACTTCCTTCTCTTTGAGGTTGTCCACATCATAATCCTTCGGTAAATTGACACCGGTGGATGCTAGGTGGAGAAATTACTTTTCCTTGTCATCACTAATGATTCGTTCTAACAGTTTGTTGACCCTTTTTCTTTGTTTGAGCTTCTCATACTCATCTTCAGGGATCTCTTCCTCACTATCTGACCCAAAAGGATTATTTTTATATCGGGGTCTCTCTTGTTCTTCTGAGGCTTTGGATTGTGGTTGTTTTCCATAGCCCTCAAAGGCTTTACTCCATTCATTAGTGTTACTATCCATTTGTGGAGAATCAAAATCGTATAGGGAATTTTGAGAAGTTCCTTCTTGAAAGTGCGGTGTTTTATGAGGCACTTTAGATTCTTTAGTGGGGTACTTGTTGCATCTGGTGTTGACCATAAATTTTGTTCTCAACTTCATCAACGTGTCCCAATAGTACTTAGCAAGTTTTCCAAATCGTTCACGTGAGTGTGTCTAGGTAGACGTAACTGTTTGTTTGTTTGGTGGATGTAAATGATTCCAGTGTCAGAGGGTTAGAATGCCCTGATAGTGAGCTAGGAATCAAGTTGTTGATAGGTAATGGGTAGACCACATGAGTTGAACAGATGGTGAAAAGCTAACCAAGCATGCAAGGTAGACGTTTCTAAAGTTTTGAAATGTAACAGTAGGGGGACCAGAATAAGCAATAGGAACCAACTAAAGAGCCCAAAGGGTATTCAAAACAACCAAGACTTTCTAGAAAAGAATACTAGAAATGCCCACTGCCTAGGATACGAGCTACCAGATGTGAGCCTATGACAGACCAGATATGAGCTTGTGCACTAGATGCGATCCTAAACCTCTAAATGTGATAGTTTGCTAGACCAAATACAAGCTAATGCACCAGATGTAATCCTAAAAACTGGATGCGACTCAGAAAAAATAGTATGCGATCTTATGATGGTTTTGACAGTTTAGAGTATTTGGAATTTTTGTGTTTTCAGAATCTGATCAAAGGAACAAGCACAATAGACACTATTTTTTTGAAGTTTGTGAGAGTGTGTATGTTCTACAACTTTTTCAAGTTGCAATGTTATCACGTGGCCTCAACAAAGAACAAACAGTTTTAATCTAGGTCAACTTGGCTTCAGAATATGATGTTATAGGCCCAATGCTTGAATGTTCGTTAGCTCACACAGCCATTGTCACGCTACTAGGACATGAAGGTCCACGTTGTAGGTGCCCGTGTTTTTTCCGTTTCTAGGTATTGTTGCCATGGAGTGAAGATCTCTTTCACTACACAAATATCGTGGGACACATATGTTGGGGATCTTGGGGGGAAATTCTGCAACCCCTTGCACTATAACAAAATATCTGTTTGGAGGTAAAACGGGTTGGCCTCTACTTAACAAGGTTATAGTTAGAATCTATGGTGTCTCTCCAATCGATTTGTATGTGCGTGACTCACTTAAGAGCCTAATTGATCACGCTGGCTCCTTAGGGATATTCACCCGATCCAGACTATCATCAACACACCTCGCCCGAGCTTGGCTAGATAAGACAAAACTTTGGTTCGCGCCTTGTTTATATACCGGTCAGAAGGATTTCCCAGTTTAAGGTCGTCCTCCAAGGAAGAAGCGCTTTCCCTGGACAGGCCTTTCTAAAAAAGAAAAAGGTTTTTAAAATAACAGATTGTGCAAGCGCACCAAAAACCCAAGACACAAGGTTAATCGTTTTATGTTCCAAATTGAAGTGTGAACTAAGCTATAACACTATCAAAGCATGAAATATCCAAATTTTAAGCCCAAAAGTAGGTGTTTGTTTGCTTTGTTCAGTTTTAGAGCACCAATTTGAAAGATTTGCTTGTTCAATTGACCACAATGATTTAATGAGTTGCTTGTTCATTTATTGGGTCCCAAAATGAATTTAAACAATGTGTTGTTCAATTAGTCCACATATTAAGTTCTTTGTGTTGTTCAATTACTCCCCAAAAATAAATTTAAGCGATGTGTTGTTTTCCTTGTTCAATTACTCCCGATTTTGTAACAAATGATAAAACAACGTTTGATTTTCTGATTTTCCTCAAGAGGAAAAGAGCATATTATCTAGTTGTTTTAACAATGTTAAGAAATGGTTTTTAGATTTGAAAGCGAGTAAATAGAGGTCAAAAGACGGAAGGGGTTTGGGGTATCCTGCAAACCACGTTAGTACTTTAGTCCACTTTCACAAAACCTGTTCAAAAAGACCTGCAAACACTTGTTAGGCTGCAAACACACAAAAACACAACTTGTGAAACTTGTTAGGATTAAGCAATCTAAAAAAGCAAGTTTCAAAACTGAATACGATGCTAAAAATTTACCATATGCGACGTAGTATCTGGAATGTGAGTTGATGCTCTGGATACGATGCTTTTCTGACCGGATATGACTCCTTGCTGACCAGATATGAGGTTACACCAGATACGATCTGAGAAATTCGGATACGACTCAGAATTTACTGGATACGAGGGTGTATCCCAGATGCGATTCAGAATCATTAGATGTGACTATATGACAGAATTATGAGCATGCAAATGGCCATAAAAATGTTATAAAATGAGGCTTTGTTGAAAATTGAGCCCCACAGTGGGCGCCAGAAATGTGCATGTGTAAATGGGTACCTGTCAGAAGCAACACAAACACTCAATAGATCATTATATTAGTATCATGGGGTTAGTAAAAATATGAAAGCATAGAGAACCCACTAAAACCGAACTATTGCCTTCTAACTAGGAGGAGTGTGACTAACAACATATCAGCCCTCAGAATATGCTATTGAATCAGTGACTAATACAACCTAGCATGAAGGATTTTGATTAAAAACAAGCTAAATGATGATAAAAGCATACATTTTAACTCTAAATGATGAAATGGAAGTAACAAGCTAGCATGTAATAAGATGGAATGTAATTCTATGATGAAAATGGCAGCATAACAATGCAATTCTAATCTCTAGTGAAGGCTTATTTGCTCTCAAAATAGGCTTCTATTTATAGAAGAATGGGAGAGAGAGGGGGGACAAGATTCATTTATGAATTAGGAGGCCCAATAAATGAATATGTAAGATCTATTAATGCCTAAGGCATTAATAAGGCATGGGAGAGACATGGGCTTAAGGTCTTCATAATAATGAAGGCATTAATAAGGCATGTGGGGGTGTAAGAAGATGGCTTGAGAAAGTGGACCTTAAGGAGGGTCAAGCTTGAGAAAGTAGACTTTCTCAAGTGGGTGGAGTTGCTAAGCATTCCCTAATCGAATGTGACAACATTAGGAGGGAGGTTAGGGAATAATTTAGGATTAGGATTAGATTAGCATGGGTGAATGGGTTGAGAAGGGTTAGAACCCAGAGTAGAAGTGGTTGAGATGGGTTAGGTTGGGGTTTTAAGAGAATATTAATAAATGAAATAAACTTATTTAATTCATTTAGAAATATAGGAATTTAATTATTAAAACAATAAAATTGCTTTTTAATAATTAGAGGACTATAGCCATTTTAATTAAATTAAATAGGCTAGGGAAATGGGTTGAATGCAAGTGATATTTGATATAGGGATTTATTTAATTCCTTTATAATTAAATACTATAGCCATGTTTGATTTTGATTTGATCTGATTGGTCGAAATTGATTTGAATTGTATGGCTATAATAGATAATATAAATCAGTGATAAAAATCACCTAGGAAATTAAATTGATTCAAAGAATTATGCCAAGCAGTAATAGGGTCGTTTGGACATAAATCGAGGGTATGATCACACTTAGGGAAAATAGGGTCTATAGTTGCGACAGACCGAATTTAGGTGGTTACAGTACATGACCAATCCTGATAAGTTGAGACCATAAATTGGAATCAAGATTATAGTGAAATTAAGCCCTTGACCTCTTGCAACTCCATTTCATAGTTAGGGCTTGGAAGGTGTAGATTTGAGAAGTTCTTGTAGAACACAAGAATGGTGACCTTAACAAGATAGGAAGAATTCTTGGTTGGAGGGAAGGATGGAATCTTCCCAATGAGAAGGGGTGGATTGAGGAAGCCCTAGAGGTCCTAGTAGAGGCCTAAGAAGAGTTCCAAGCAAACTTAGAAGGTGACCAAGGAGCCTCCCTATCATGCTCTCTCAAACACACAAATGAAGTGGATCCCCAATGCAAAAATGCAACTAGGAATGCAAGATTTGGGAGCAAAAAAAGAAATTCAAGAGCTAGTATGAGGAACTAGTATCAAATTCTTAAAATGATTATGCTACTATGATAATGAAATGCAATACAAGAAATAAACTTATTATTCATTTACAAAATTGATCCTAGCATGTGATTTCTAAGTAGTTTAAGGATAAAAACATGAAACTAGCTATGAAAATCTAAATCAATTCTAGCATAATAATAATGCACAATGAGAGATGATAATTGAAGAGGAGAAGGCCTCTATTTATAGATTTTTGGGATAGAAGAGGAGAGGTTTAATGAGGTGGAATCTATGTGGCATCCACATAAGAGCCACATAAGGGACACATAGGCTTGAAGGGATGGCTAATTTGAAGTCAAATGTAGGAATAAATATTGAGTGGCTCAAGTATTCCAAGTGGGGGACAAAGGAGTAAATACCCTTAAAGAGGAATGGGTGCCCATTTTGGAGAGAATTCTCACATGTGGATGAGCATTCCATTAGCCTTAAAAAGGTTAGGAATCACCCTTTAAGTATGATCAGAGGACA
This sequence comes from Thuja plicata, assembly GCA_018584345.1. NCBI lineage: Eukaryota > Viridiplantae > Streptophyta > Pinopsida > Cupressales > Cupressaceae > Thuja > Thuja plicata. Next base: position 2,231,999 of record MU227775.1, read on the forward strand.
ATTAGGTAGGGAAGAAGTGAGGTGATGGGAGTAGAGTAGGAATAGGGTAGGCTTAGGGTAATTATGTAGATTGGATTAATAGGTTTCTAGCCAAGGTTGAGATTATAATTGAAATTCGATTTGAATAAATCATAGTTTAGAAGAATTAGGGATATGGAGGAATATTAATTAATATAAATTCATTAAAAAGGGGATTTTGTGAGGCAAATGTATTTAAATAAAATACATTAGGATACTATTTAAACTATTGATAAATATGAACTATGAAACTATTTAATTGAGTGAATTAAATAGTTAGAGGAATAAGATGGAATTTAATATTAATAATAATATTAATATTTTGGGACGTCTACACCTCTATCAAACTTCTTTTCAAATGATCTGTCATTACTTTGTCATATTTTCTTCTTTTAGGACATCTTGCAACAAAGTGTCCAATCTCTTTACAATTAAAACAAACAAGTGGTAATTTACCTTTGTAATTTCCTTTGCCTCTCTACATTCTTCTAGCCATAAGTACTTCAATCTCATCAAGATCTTCTTCTTCACTTTCACTATTACTATCTTTCATCATAGTGTGTTTATGACTTGATTTACTTATTCTCATAGAAGTTTTGAGTGTAGACTCTATATTTGGTAAGACACTATTATCAAAGTTATTCATCTCAAATGAAATTAGTCTTCCAATCAAACTATCTAGAGTAACATTGCTATTTTCTACTGCTCTCATTTATTGAATGGAAGATGCTATAATAGCATAAGTAGGCAGTATGGTTATTAGAATTTTACTTACCACTGTATCTTCTTCTAGCACACCTCCAACTCCTCGGATAGCATAGACTACCTCTTTGATTCTTGTGTTGTACTGAGTGATGTTTTCACCTTATTTCATTTTGAGATCATCAAAATTTCCTCTAAGGCTTTCTACCTTGGCTCTCAAAACATTCTTGTCACCACCATGTACAAGCATCAATTTCTCCCACATCTGCTTTGCATTTTTGCAGGTTTTGACATCTTCAAATTAAGCATCGGAGAGTGACGAATATCATCATGCAATTGTTCTCATGCTTTTCTCTCATTTGTTCAACTATTGGTGCTCCTGTGGGAAACACATATTCAGTATCTAAGTATTGAGTAACATCATTTCCAATACCTGATAAGTGGAGTCTTATTCGGATCTTCCATGAAGCAAAAGTATCTTTGTTCAACTTGGGAACATCTTGTCTATTCATCTTGTGGTCTTTATCTTAGGTCTTGAAACCTTCCATTTAAGCACACAAGCTCTGATACCAATTGTTAGTAATAACTACGAGGGGGGTGGTGAATTAGTGGCCTCAAAAATTAATCCTTAAATCAACCCTTAAAATTTATAACCACAAATTATGCCTCTAGTTATATTTTGTCCTACAAGATAAATGCCTTGAAATACTTATATCAATTTACTACTTTTCAGATTGCTTTGTAAAACCTTCTTATGTATGTTTATTGATTAGCAGTCAACTATTTACCAATACACAATGAATATGCAGAGCATACTGATAAATCTAGAATTGCATATGTGAAATGTAAAATAGTAAAGTAATGAAACATAAACACATAACACATGGATTTTTAATGGGGAAACCTTGTTAAGGGAAAAACCACTAGGACTGGTACCCTAAATTTTCACTCTTCTGAAGTGAGCTTTGTTAGGAGCCAACCCTGTTAAATGTTACAAATACACTATTAGGTGTGACCTTGTTAGAGGATTTAAAAGATAGTTTGTCACCTAGTATCTGGCATCTAATGCTACCATCCTTGATCAAACACTCACTTGGCCTATCAATAGGTATCAGGCATGTCCAATGCTACTTTCACGATCAAAAGTTTTGATACTCCTTGGGATGTATCTCAATTGTAAAAGGCTTTTAAGTCCTACTTGGTTAAGAGACTTGATGCTTCAATGGTTAAACTAAAACATTAATGATGTGTTCATACATATAACTTAATTGGAGATTTTAGATCTATTGTAAGTGCATCACCTCTTTGATCAACATAATAAATTCTATACCTTTTCTCCACACTTTTGTGCTCTGTGATGTTGTCTCATTGTTCATCAGTTTCTATAGAATCTAGCTCTTTCTTTATCTTGATTGATTAGGTCTGAATGAAGACTTTCTTCTCCTTCAAAATCTCTTTAGCATCTTCCCTCTTTTCTCTTTTTCACCCCACACACCCATTCATAATGAATTGGGTTTGTCTCTTTATAGACATGTTTTACCTTTTCTTGGCTTTTTTTATTCTTGGCGTGATCCACAATTCTTGCCAATTAGATTTAAAGAAAACTCCTATTTTATCTCAAAGAGATCTTTTTGCCAAATGGATAAATCAGATTTAAATCAGTTACTTATCTCCAGCTTTATCTGGATGATTAAAACAATGATAAGTATCTTTTAAGTCTATTTATAGCTTCTTGACAGCTAAGCATTTTTTCATTTCCAAACTCTCTATTTTGTCGGTCAACACTTCAGTTAGTCATTGGTGATAACTCACTATTTCGTCGGTGTGACTTCAATTATCATTTGGATCTCCGTCCTTGTTTTTTTTTTCAGGCAACACTGAAATTCTATCCGTCGGGTTACTCTTTCTTTTTCTCGTCGAACAACACTGTGACTTTGCTCATCAGTAATGCTGTGGATTACTTCATCAGGTAACACTGTGACTTTTTTTCTTTTACTCTGTCTGTCAGTGTGCACTCCGTCGGTGTATATAGTCACTTTGTGAATACTTGACTTATATGCATTACTGATAGCATAGCCTTTGATTCATTGGTTCTTTGAAGTCTTTGGCAATATTTCTATGACCATCCAGATTATATCAAGTTGACATCAATGACAATATAATACATTAACTAATTTAATGCCTTGCATGATCATCAACTTAACATCTTCAAACATTCAATCAATTACATGTCATTAATCTCTCCCTTTGGCATTGATGGAAACATACTACATTATCATACTATACTATTGCTACTACAATATGAAATATATAGTTTCATAAAGCTTTCCTAATGTAACTATTAGAAAATGTCTGGCTTTTGGTAAGCTCAAATAGCTTTGATTTGATTCTTGAAAATTTTTTCTGTGTTCAATCACTTCATTGGATAGATGTAGAATCTTTCTTTCTCTGATGTGATGTGTTTTTCTTTTGTGTAAAACTCTCTCCCTTTTACTATTCTCATTTCTTTTGTCAGCAATTCTTTCTTTTTGTATATAGTCTCCCTTTCTTGTTGCATCTCTCCCTTTGGGTACTTTGATGGATATGATCTCTCCCTTAGGTTATAATGGATATAATCTTTCCCTTTATCAGTATAATAATGAGATATCTCTCTCCCTTTGACAACAATGCCAAACAAAAAAATTTCTAACAAATATTTGATAGTAATGTCAAACGGATCCTTCTATCCATAATATATTCCTTGAATTTCCTAATCCATCGATATAACTCTGGTGCTTGGAGTAGATAAATACCTTTCTATGTATAGATGTATCATTGAAGTCCATCTCTCATTTTGCATCAACATGAATGATATTCTGATAATATATAGGCTGATGAAGCCTTCTAGTCAGCCTACTGACCAGTAGACAAGGGTCTGAACCCTAGTCTCTTTCTCAAGTATGAAAATATATCCTTGGGTAGTGGCTTGGTGAAGATATCAGCCAATTGTTCCTTTGATTGCACATACTCAAGTATCACCTCCTTTTTCTAAACTTGTTCTCTTAAATAATGATACTTGATGGAAATATGCTTTGTTTTAGCATGCATGACTAGATTCTTCGAAATATTTACTGCACTTGTATTATCATAGTAGATGATTATTGGTTCAAGAATTTTCATATGCATACCTTCCAGTAATGGTTTGATCCATGCAATATTTGAGCAATTTGCAGTAGCAACAACATACTCTGCTTCTGTAGTAGATTGAGAGATGCATCCTTGCTACTTGCTGATCCATGTGACAAGTCTAACACCCATAAAGAATGCTCCTCTAGTTGTGCTCTCTCAGTCATCAATATTTCTAGCCCAATCACCATTGGTAAAGACCTTAAGTTTAATTTTTCCTTCTCTTCTATACCATAAGCCATATTCCTTGGTATTCTTCAGATATCTTAGGATTGTTTTCACAATAGTCATATGTGATTCTCTGAGATTAGAAGAAAATCTTGTAGATGCTCATACTGCATGTGCAATACCTAGTCTAGTGTGTACAACATACATGAGTTTTCCAATCATTAATCTGTACAAAGTCTGATTTACCTCTAATGACTTGTCTTCCTTTGTTAGCTTACATCCAGTTGTCATCGATGTTCCAACTAGTTTGGATTCTTCCATCTTGAATATTTTTAGTACATCTTTGATGTATTTGGATTTTGTAATGAAACTACCTTCATCTTATTGGATGATCTGTAAACCAATAAAGAACTCGATCTCTCAAAACATAGACATCTAGAACTCTTTTCTCATTTCATTTGAAAATGATTTGCATAGCATATCATTGCCTCCAAATATGATGTCATCAACAAATATCTCAGCAATCAAGATGTTAGCATCAGTATCTTCCTTCAAATAAAGATGATTGTTTTCACTAGTCCTTAAAAATATAATACTTATGATATAGGATTGAAGTCTTTCATACCAAGATCGGGGTGCTTGCTTCAATCCATAGAGGGCTTTTTGTAGTCTACATACCATGTTCCTCTTGTCTAGATCAACAAACCCTTCTAGTTTTTCAATGTATACCTCTTCTTCAAGTATTCCATTTAGGAATGCAGACTTAACATTCATTTGATATACCTTGAATCGTTTACATGTAGCATAAGTAATATTCTCACTCCTTCTAGCCTAGCAACGGGTGCAAAGGTCTCTCCATAGTCAATCCCTTCTTGTGCATACCCCTTGCATACTAGTCTTTCTTTATTTCTGGTGACTTCTCCATTCTCATTTAGTTTATTTCTGAATATCCATTTTGTACTGATGACATTCTTGTCATCTAGTCTTGATACAAGTGTCCATGTCTTGTTTTTCTCTATCTTCTCAATCTCCTCATTCATATCACTTATCCATTCATCATTATCTAGTGCAACATTGATAGATTTGGGCTCATAATCACAAATAAGACATCTTGTATTTAGAGACTTACTTATGGTTCTCATACCAGCCTTTTTATCTCTTATGATCTGGTTCTATGGATGGTTCCTTCTGACATATCTTGCAATTACAGGTTCATCTCTTTTTCTATCAGCTTGATCATCATTTTGTTCTTCGTTTTGTTCTCAATCATTTTGTGCATCATCTTGAGCAATATTTTGATCGTTGGTATTTGCAGCTTGATGCTTGGGTAGAGTGTTAGGTTCCTCATTGTAAGCAAACCTATTATAGTCCTCTGGTTCTTTAGTGCATTCCTTTTCATTCTTCTCTGAAAATTCATCTATCTTTACATTTTCACTTTCAACAATTTTGTTAGAGGCTTTATTTAGACATTTATAAGCCTTTCTCTTTGTAGAGTACCCTAGAAAGATTCCTTCATCACTCTTGGAGTCAATTTTTCCATTTCTATCATCTTTTAGGATATAACACTAACTACCAAAAATTTAGAAATAACTTACATTGGGTTTGTATCCATACCAAAGTTCATAAGGTGTCTTTTTGGTGTCTTTCTTCAATTGTAATTTTTTCAATGTGTAAATAGCAGTACTGATAGCTTCTCTTGAGAAGATTTGGGTGATTCCTTTCTCTATCATTAGTGTCCTTGCACAATCAAATATGTATATGTTCCTTCTTTCAAAAATTCCATTTTACTGTGGTGTTCTTGGTGCAGAGACATGTCTTCTGATTCCATGCTCATTAAACAAGTTAGTGAATTCATTTGAAATAAATTTCCCTCCTCTATCTGACCTTAAGCATTTCAATTCTTTACCACTTTCTTTCTCAACCATTTCCTTATACCATTTAAACATCTTAAATTCTTCTGATTTATCTTTTAGAAACATTATTTTCATAATTCTAGAGTAATTATCAACAAAGATAATAAAATATCTATCTCCATGATAACTCTTTGTCCTCATAGGTCCACATAAATCAGTATGGACTAATTCTAGAATGGCATCAGATGTATGGGTTTTGCTTTTGAAACTAGACTTCGTCATCTTACCCTTTTGGCAAATCTTACACATGATGTTGTCAAGCTTGGTCATCGTCGGTAAGCCTCTGACATTTTTCTTTTTGCTAATCTTTATCAAGTTGTCAAAGTTCACATGACATAATTCTTTGTGCCACAACCATATGTCTTCATTTTTAGCAATCAAACAAGTGGTGTCAGCATCATTCAGATAGAATAAGTTACATTTTGTCTGCTCATTGGTACCAATCAAATTTCCTAATTTATTGAAGATCTTTGTCTTCTTATTTTCAAATGCTACTCTATGACCTGAATTGTTCAACTAAGAAACACTCAATAGATTAGAATTCAATCCATTTACCCAATAATCATTTTCACATTTTATCTAGTTATTCAACATTAAGGTTCCTCTACCTTCAACTGGACAAGGTGTGTCATTACCTATTATTACTAAACCACCTTTATAGTATTCAAAAGTCTCAAACTTTTTCTTATCACTGGTCATATGGTGAGTACAGCCACTATCTATGATCCATACATCATTTTTAGTAACTTTAGATATGAGTGTAGTTTCTACATACCTTTCTTCATCATCATCTGAATCATCTTTTACTGCCACAAAGACCATCTCGATGTCTTCCTCAAATTCGGTGTCAGTGTCATCATATTTGTATTTTTCTAGGTAACTGACCTTCTTTCATTTGTCCTTGTACTCTCAGGTATCTCTTCCTTCTGATTATCGGTAGCTTCAGTAATCACCTCTGTCAGACTTTTTTCAAATGATCTATCATTACTTCTGTCATCTTTTCTTCTATTAGTACATCTTGCAGCAAAGTGTCCAATCTCTTTACAATTAAAACAAACAAGTGGTAATTTACCTATTTATTTTCCTTTGCCTCTCTACATTCTTCTAGCCATAAGTACTTCAATTTCATAAGGATCTTCTTCATCACTTTCACTATCACTATCTTTTCTCATAGTGTGTTTATGACTTGATTTACTTATTCTCATAGAAGTTTTGAATGCAAACCCTATGTTTGGTAAGACACTATTATCAAAGTTATTCATCTCAAATGAAATCAGTCTTCCAATAAAAATGTCTAGAGTACCATTGCTATTTTCTACTGCTCTCATTTCTTGAATGGTAGATACTCTAATAGCATAAGTAGGAAGTAAGGGACTTAGAATTTTACTTACCACTATATATTCTTCTAGTACACCTCCAACTCCTCGAATAGCTCTGACTACCTCTTTGATTCTTGTGTTGTACTGAGTGATATTTTCACCTTCTTTCATTTTGAGATCATCAAACTTTCCTCTAAGGCTTTCTGCCTTGGATCTCAAAACATTCTTGTCACCATCATGTACAAGCATCAATTTGTCCCACATCTACTTTGCAGTTTTGCAGGTTTTGACATCTTTAAATTCAACATTAGAGAGTGAGGAAGCAAGATCTATCATCAGGAAATTGTGCTCATGCTTCTCTCTCATTTATTCAACTATTGGTTCTCCTATGGGAAACACATATTTAATATCTAAGTATTGAGTAACATCATTTCCAATACCTGATAAGTGGAGCCTTATTCTGCTCTACCATGAAGCAAAATTATCTTTGTTCAACTTGGGAACATCTCATCTGTTCCTCTTGTGATCTTTATCTTAGGTCTTGAAACCTTCCTTTTAGGCACAAAAGCTCTGATACCAATTGTTAGTAATAAGTGAGAGGGGGGTGGTGAATCAGTGGCCTCAAAAATTAATCCTTAAGTCAACCCTTAAAACTTATAACCAAAAATTATGCCTCTAGTTATATTTTTTCCTACAAGATGAATGCCTTGAAATACTTATATCAATTTACTACTTGTCAGATTGCTTTGTAAAACCTTCTGTATGTTTACCAATAAGAAGGCAACTATTTACCGAAACACATTAAATATGCAGAGTATACTGATAAATCTAGAATTGCATATGTGAAATGTAAAACAGTAAAGTAATGAAACATAAACACATAACACATGGATTTTTAACGTGGAAACCCTATTAAGAGAAAAACCACTGGGACCGGTACCCAATATTTTTCAGTCTTCTAAAGTGAGCTCTATTAGGATCCAACCTTGTTAAAGGTTACAAACACACTATTAGGTGTGACCTTGTTAGAGGATATAAAATATAGTTTGTCACCTAGTATGTGGTATCTAATGCTACCATCCTTGATCAAACACTCACTTGGTCTATCAATAGGTATTAGGCATATCCAATGCTACTTTCATGATCAAAATTTTTGATACTCCTTGGGATGTATCTCAATTGTAAAAGACTTTTAAGTCATGCTCGGTTAAGAGACTTGATGCTTCAATGGTTAAACTAAAACATTAATGATATGTTCATACATACAACTCAATTGTAGATTTTTAGATCTATTGTAAGTGCATTACCTCTCTGATCAACATGATCAATTCTATACATTTTCTCCACACTGTTCTGCTCTGTGATGTTGTCTCACTATTTGTTGGTGTCTATAGAATCTAGCTCTTTCTTTAGCTTGATTGATTAGGTCTGAATGAAGACTTTCTTCTCCTTCAGAATCTCTTTAGCATCTTCCCTCTTTTCTCCTTTTCACCCCACATACCCATTTGTAATGAATTGGGTTTGTCTCTTTATAGACATGTTTCACCTTTTCTTGGCTTTCTTAATTCTTGGCATTATCCAAAATTCTCCCCAATTAGATTTAAAGAAAAATCTAGTTTTATCTCAAAGAGATCTTCTTGCCAACTGTATAAATCAGATTTAAATAAATTACTTAGCTCTGGCCTTATCTGGATGATTAAAACAATGATAAGTATCTGTTAAGTCTATTTATAGCTTCTTGATAGCTAAGCATTTTTTTATTTCTAAACTCTCTGTTCTTTTGGTCAACACTTTAGTTAGTCATTGGTGATAACTGATTGTTCCATCAGTGTGACTTTAGTTGTCATTAGGATCTCTATCCATGTCTTTTCCGTCTGGCAACACTAAAATTCTGTCCGTCAGGTTACTCTGTGTTTTGCTCATTGGGAAACACTATGACTTTTCTCATCAATAATGATGTGCATTACTTCGTTGGGTAACACTATTACTTTTTCTCTTTTACTCTGTCTTTTGGGGTGCACTCCATCAGTGTATACAGTCACTTTGAGAATAATTGACTTATATGCATTATTGATAGCATAGCCTTTGATTCATTATTTCTTTGAAGTCTTTGGCAGTATTTCCATGACCATATAGATTATATCAGGTTGACATCAATGAAAATACAATACATTAACTAATTTAATGCCATGCATGATCATCAACTTAACATATTCAAACATTCAATCACTTAGATGTCATCAAAACTTTGTTTATTCTAGATATTCAATCTTTACCATAATGATACTTAAATAAGGTGACATCAATGATAATACATTAACTGATTAATGTCTATCATCATATCTGTAACTCGTTTGACTATCAACAAAATAACTTTAAACATACAACTAGTTATAGTTCATCAATCTCTCCAATTGGAATTGATGGCAACACAATATGAAATATGCAATATAAAAAAATCCATAGAATACCAAAATTTTGTTCTACAATTGCAAAAAAATCCTATAGGTCTCCCTAGCTTGAATATATAAAACATTTCAGTGTTTAAAAATCACCAGACAAACTCTCCCTACAGATTTGACTCTTTTATTTTTTAATCTCTCTATAGATATATATGTCATTTCTCTCCCTTTCTCTTTTCTCCCTTTAATGGATAGATATGTCATTGATCATTCTATCCCTTTGACAACAATTGAAAAAAAAATACAACTCTCCATTAGCCAAAAAAATATCTTTGGTATTTGGTGGAGTAGAATAAGTACCTTGCAGTGTATTGATATGTCTGTGTCATTCCAGTTCAGATTTGCATCAACATGATTGATATTCTGATTTCATGTAGGTTGATGCAACCTCCTGGTCAGCTTAGTGACTAACAAACAAGGGATGAACCCCTATTCTACCTCTCAAGTACTCAAATCTATCCTTCAATAAAGATTAAGTGAATATGTTTGCAACTTGTTCTTTTGATTTTACATATTATAGTATAACTTGTTTTTTGGTGGAGTAGAATAAGTACCTTGCGGTGTATTGATATGTCTGTGTCAGTCTAGTTTATCTTTGCATCAACATGATTGATATTCTAATTTTGTGTAGGTTGATGCAACCTCCTTGTAAGATTAGTGACCGATAGACAAGGGATGATCCCCTATTCTTCCTCTCAAGTACTCAAATGTATCCTTCGGTAAAGGTTTAGTGAATATGTCTACAAGTTTTTCTTTTGATTGTACATATTCTAGTATAACTTGTTTCTCTTGTACTTATTCCCTCAAGTAGTGATATTTGATAGATATATGCTTTATTTTTGCATGCATCACAGGTTTCTTTGAAATATTTATTGCACTAGTATTATCAAAATAAATTATCATTGGTTGAGTGATCTCCTCATTCATACCATTCAAAAGTTTTTTTATCCATGCTATGTTCAAACAATTAGTTGTAGCAGCAACATATTATGCTTCTCCAGTTGACTGTGATATGCATCCTTACTTTTTTACTTATCCAAGTAACTAATCTTTCTCCTATAAAGAATTCTCCCCTAGTAGTACTCTTTCTATCATCAATGTTCCCAGCCCAATCAACATTAGTGTAAAATTTTAGTTCAAACTTGCCTTCTCTTTTGTACCATATTCCATAATCTTCAGTGTTCTTCAGATATCTAAAAATTATTTTTACAGTAGTCATATGGGATTCTCTGGGATTAGCAGAAAATCATGCAACAATTCCAACTATGTGTGCTATGTCTGGTCTTGTGTGTACAACATACATCAACTTTCCAATCATAGATCTATACAAAGTCTGATTTACCTCAGGTTTCTTATTTTATTTTGTCAATTTTTGTCTTGTCACCATAGGTGTTCCGAGTGGTTTTGATTCTTCCATTCTAAATGTCTTTATTACTTCCTTGATGTATTTTGATTGAGTAATGTAGATACCTACAGTTTTCTATAGAATTTGCAAGCCAATAAAAAATTTGATCTCTTCAAACATTGACATTTCAAATTCTTTCCTCATTTTATCAACAAATGATTTGCATAGGTTATCATTTCCTCCAAATATAATATCATCAATAAAAATTTTTTCAATAAGGGTCTTATCATCAATTACTCCACTCAAATACAAATTATTGTTACCAATTTTTATAATAAATCCAATACTTATAAGATAGGAATGTAGTCTTTCATACTATGCTCTCCATGCTTGTTTCAATCCATATAAATATTTGTGTAACTTACATACCATGTTTGTCTGATGAAGATCAACAAATCCTTCAAGTTGTTCAATGTTTACCTTTTCTTCTAGTATTCCATTCAAAAATATAGATTTAACATCCATCTGATATACTTTGAATTCTTTACATGTAGCATATGCAAGTAATATTCTAACTCCTTCAATCTAGCAACAGGTGCAAAAGTTTCTCCATAGTCAATACCTTCTTCTTGTGCATACCCTTTGAAAACTAATCTTTCTTTATTTCTGGTAACATCTCCATTCTCATTCAATTTGTTTTTAAATATCCATTTGGTTCCAATGACATTCTTATCACCCAGTCTTTGCACTAATGTCCATGTTTTATTTTCTATATCTGCTCAATTTCCTAATTCATTGCAGTGATCCATTCTTCATTTTATAGTGCATCTCTAATATTTTTAGGTTCAAATTCACAAATAAAACATGTGTTGTCTTTCAAATTACTTCATTTCATCATGCCAAATCTTTTATCTCGAATAATATCATTGTGTGGATGATGTCTTTTCACATATTTAGCAAGTACAAGTTCAATTCTTTGTTCTTCATTTTGTTCTCCATTAGGTTCATTGTGTTCTTATTCATGATCTTCAGTTTTAGCATTTTCCTAATTCTCAGTTTGTGCTTCCTATTGCACAACAACATTACCCTATCTTTACTAGTAAAGTATCAGGTTCTTCCATGTAGATAAATCTATTGTAATCTTCCATTTCTTTCATGCTTTCCTCATCATTCTTCTCAGAAAATTCATTAACTCTCACATTTGCATTTTCAATGATCTTGTTAGAAGTCTTGTTCAAACATTTATAAGCTTTAATCTTAGTAGAATATCCAAGAAATATTCCTTCATCACTTTTTGAATCAAATTTTACATTTCTATCATCTTTGAGAATATAAAAACTTCCAAATATTCTAAAATAGCTTACATTAGGTGTATAACCATATCATTTCTCATAAGGTGTCTTGTTTGTATCTTTCTTCAGTTGTACTCAGTTATGTGTGTATAAAGCAGTACTAACATCTTCTCTCTAGTATTTTTGTGAAACATTCTTTTCAATCATTAGTGTTTTAGCACAATCCAAAATTGATCTATTTCTTCTTTCATCAATTCCATTCTGTTGTGGTGTCCTCGGTGCAAAAACCTATCTCTTAATTCCATGCTCATTACAAAATTTAGTGAGCTCATTAGAAATGAATTCACCTCCTCTATTAGATCTCAATCACTTCATTTCTCTACTATTTTCTTTTAACACTTTAGATTTATACCATTTAAACATCTTAAATGCTTAAGATTTTTCTTTTAGGAACATGACAATCATTATTCTAGAGTATTTATCAACAAACAAACTAAAGTATCTGTCCCAATAATAGCTTTGTGTTCTCATTGGTCCACATAGGTTTGTATGAATTATCTCCAAAATATCATTAGATGAAAAATTCTTTCTCTTAAAACTAGATTTTGACATTTTTCCCATTTGATAATTCTTGCACATTCATGGTTAGGTTTAGATAAGCTTGGTAAGCCTCTAACTTTTATTTTCTTACTAATCGTAACCATGTTGTCAAAATTTACATGACAAATCCTTTTATGCCAAGACCATACATCTTACTTCTTATCCATCAAACAAGTATTTTCAGCAATGTTAATATAGAATAGGTTACCTTTTTATTGTTCACCAATGCCAATCAATTTGTTGGATGATATCAGATTTGGATACTATTCATGATGTTGATATTCATGTTTTCTCATCAATGACAACACATGTTTCTATGAAGAGGAGAGACTAGTTAATTGACTGAGAGAAGTGTAAGAACACTATACAAATGTTTTAGAATGATCAAAGACAAGGATATGAGGAAATATGTGTGATGACCTTATTCCTAAGGTTTCTTAACTTTAGGTTACAGATGATTTAGTCAAGACTGGTTTATGGACTGTGATAGTAATGCTTGAGAGAGTAGGTCTCTGTATTTTGTGTATATCTTACATATAAAGATGTTTTAGTGCGTGCAAGATTATGGGATGACTAAGGACACATTGAAGAATTTTTTTTACTAATTTATTGTTGTGAAAGTACTGGTGACATCAGCTATGGTGTGTATTCTAGAGGAGACCTATTTTCGTGACCGACTTCAGACATGTAGTGTGTATTATGAATTGTGAGCATGGATTGTGGATCTTGGAGTATAAATGATGGATTGTAATTGATCTTTACTTGTTATAGGTACCATGTGTATCTTAGCAAGGGGTTAAAAAATTATTTTTATATTAGGAAAGCCTAATTGGCTGACCTAATAAATTATTGTAATAGAGTATATATGAGTGATCTTTTTATTTTGGAAAGATGTGGTAGAGATTAAAAAGGAAGATAAGTGTAAGATGTGAGGCTTGTTTTTTTTCTAGATGTAGAGCAGAGTTTTTGATAAGAATACTTCATTGGAACTAACCAAGAAAAGAGAGTTGCTATCAGAAAGTTCACTGGATTGTATATCTCCTATATACACTTGTTCAAATTGTGAATCCTTGAGGGTGGATTTAACCTTCTTTGGGAAGTGTGCTTGGGTAGTGAGGCCACCACTTTTCTTGAATCCTAATAGGGTCTGTCACCTAACAGGGAATGTATACTGTAATGTTGTAATAAGCTCCTAATAGGGATAAATATTTTAACAGGGATAGTATACTCTAAGTACATTATTTGTGGGTACTAATTCCCACTGTGTTTTTACCTTTAACATGGTTTCCTCAAAAAAATGTGTTTTTTTATTGTGTTGGAATTATTTGTCTTATTATTTTCATTACAGTTTTGGTTTATAAATTTTAAGTTTAATATTCTATATCACAACTGATTTACCCCCCTCCCAGTTGTGCTTGAGGACAATTATTCCTAAAAATTGGTATCAGAGCTACTGGTCCTTAGAGATAAATCTTAACAGCTTGAGGTGATCCTAAAGATGACTTACTATAGGAAGGATAGTCTGAAATTTGATCCTGAAAACTTTGACAGTTGGAAAATTAAGATGAGAACACATTTTCTATGTTTGGGAATGTACTACTAGATGATCACAAAGAAGAATGAAAAGATAGCGAATGGGGATGAACTGGAGAAAGATACTGAAGATGAAAAGAAGATATTTTGATGTAATATGGTTGCAAGGGAATCATTGATCAATGCACTATCTGAAGGTGAATTCACAGAAGTAATAGACTTGGACTCTACACATGAGCTTTGAACAAGATTGGAGGCACTATATGAAGGAGATAAAGTTTACAAAATAGGCAAAGCTACAAAAATGGAAGATGAAGATGGAATCACTAAAAATGAGAGAAGATAAGAAAATTAAGGCATATGGATAGAGAATTACTAAAGTGGTTACTAGGATTAGAAACTCTGGAGGTACCTACAGTGAGGAATAAGTGATTGTGAAGATTCTTAGATCTTTAACACCTACATATAGAACTAAAGTACAAGCTATAGGGGAGATTATACCTTTCACACCGAAATTCACTAGAGAGATGTTGATTGGAAAGCTAAATAATTTTGAGGCTGCAAATGGGAAGATACTTTACCTAAAGTTGAGTCAACATTCAAGGAAACTGTGCGTAGAAACAAAAAGACCTTATCTAGAATTGTGAGCACTAGCAATAGTGACTTGAAAGAATATCTTGGATACTATGCCGAGGAATGGGATAAGATATAGGAGGAAGAAAAAAAGCTAGATGAAGTGGTAGCATTGGTTTCTATAAGAGAAAAGAGAGGTAAGGGTAAAGTTGAAGGAAAACTACCTTTGAAATGTTTTTCATGTAACAAGATTGGTTATTTTGCATCTAGATCTGCTACAAGGGTTCCTGAGCATAAACCTAAGTTTTACAAATAAAAGTATCCTAAAGAAAAGGAATGTTATTATGCTAGTGAGGGTGTTTTTAACGATAATGGTGACTATGATGAAACTGGATTTATTGCTATAAAGGATGATGAACCTATACATTAGGAAAATGATTTAGTATCTCATGTTGAAAAGAAATTTGAATGGATTATAGATGGTGGTTGTTTACATCATATGACTGGAGATAAAAATAAATTTGTGAGTTTGAAAAGATATGATGGTGGTGTTGTTAGATTTGGTGACAATACTCCTAAACTTATCATTGGTATTGGATCTATTTCTAGATGGAAAAACTAATACTGACAATGTATTACTTTTTGATGGACTTAAGCATAATTTGTTGAGTGTTGGGCAGTTAGTGGAAAAAGGAATTGAAATTCATTTATGGTAGATTCTCTATCAGAAGTAAATCATGAGATTTGATCACATCTGGTACTAAATCTAGAGGTAATGTATTTGAATTGAATACATCTGAAGCTTCTTGTTTTATTGCAAAGGTTGATGAGAGTTGGCTATGGTACATAATATTTTGTCATGTTAACTTTGATAACATTGTGAAGGAAAGTATGACTAATGTTGTGAGAGATTTACCTAAGATTTTAAATCCACTAACACTATGTGTAGAGAGTGTGTTATGGGGAAGTAGACTAGAAGGAGTTTTAGAAGTAAATCTTATTCAAAAAAGGGGAAGTTAGATCTGGTGCATACAAATCTACATGGTCCTACAAGAACAAGATCTTATTATGGTGAAAGGTACTTTATAATTTTTGTTGATGAATTTTCTAGAATGATGTGGGTTACATATTTGAAAGAGAAATCTGAAGCATTTGACAAATTCAAGTTATTTAAAGCAAAAGTTGAGAATGAGTCTGGTTTGAAGATAAAATGTTTGAGATCAGACATAGGTGGAGAGTTTACATCATATTTATTTAATACCTACTATGAAGAACATGGAATATACAAACAGACATCAGCTCCTAGAACTCCACAATAGAATGGGATATCAGAGCGAAGAAAAAAAACTATATTAGATGTTGCAAGGACTATTGATAGAAGGAAATGTGTCACATGTTCATTAGAGAGAAGCAATTGGCACTGTTGTGTACACCTTGAAAAAAATTTAGATCATAGAAGGTACAAGTAAGAATCATTATGAATTATGGTTTGATCATACACCTACTGTAAAATATTTCAGAATATTTGGAAGTAAATGTTATATCAAAAGAGATGATGAGATAGGGAATTTTGATGATAGAAGTGATGAAGGAATTTTTCTTGGCTATTATACTAGGAGAAAAGCATATCAATTTTTCAATATGAGGTTGAGAAAGTTTATTAAAAGCGCTAATGCCAAGATAGATGAAAAGTTTCAAATTCAAGATAGAATATATGACTATGGTAAGATTACAGAGATGAAAGAGGTCACTGTTGAACCTGAAGAACCTTTGATGATTGAAAATGAAATTGAAGATGAATTGATTGAGGTTACTGAGACTCTGAAGACTCCAAGGTATGTTAAGAAGAACCATCCCAGAGATCAAATTATTGGTGATGCAAGTAAAGGTGTGATGACTAGATCTAGAGTTAGAGATGAAATTTGTTTGATTTCTCAAGTTGAACCAAAAACTACTGATAAAGCATGTAGAGATTAATAATGGACTAAAGCTATGGAAGAAGAACTTGAATACATAAAGAAAAATAATACATGGGAATTGGTTCCAAGACCTAAGAAGAAAAATGTGATAGGAACTAAATGAGTTTTTAGAAATAAGATGGATGAGGAAGGAACCATGGTAAGAAACAAAGCTAGATTGGTGTGTAAAGGATACTCACAACAAGAAGGCATAGACTATGAATAAACATTTGCTCTTGTTACTAGGTTGGATGTTGTGAGACTATTTCCTTCTTATGATTCACATAAAGACTTTAAAGTATATCAGATTGATTTGAAATCAGCATTCTTGAATGGTGATTTAGAAGAAGAAGTATACATCAAGAAACATGATGGATTTCCTTTGAATGAAGATGAATAAATGGTTTGTAAGTTGAAGAAAGTATTGTATGGACTGAAACAAGCATCGAGAGCATGGTATGCAAGAATGGACAAGTATCTACTTCTTCTTGGTTTCAGAAAAGGTAACATAGATAGTATTTTATATTTAAGAACTGATGAAGATGGAATCTTAATCATAGAAGTTTTTGTTGATGATATCATTTTTGAAGGCAATGATAAGATGAGTAAGAATCTCTCTAAAGAAATGGAAATTGAATTTGAGATGTCAATGATTGGTGAAATGAAAATTTTTCTTGGTTTGCAAATCAATCAAAGTAAGAATGGAATTTTTATATCTTAGACCAAGTATCTTAAGGAAATGTTGAAATTTTTTAGAATGGAAGATTGTAAACTTGTTGGAACACCTATGATAACTGGATACAAATAGAATGGTAATGATGAGGACTCAAAGTATTTTTCAAAAAAAATAAAGATCTATGATTGGTGTTATACAATATCTAACTCACACTAGACTAGATATTACCAATGTAGTTGGAATTGTGGTAAGATATCAGGCAAATCCTAAAGAGACACACTTGGCTGCTCTGAAAAGAATTTTCAGATACCTGAAAGGAACAACATAATATGGATTATGGTCTGAATATTAGATCACTTTATTTTGCAAGATTATACTGATGTTGATTGGGTAGGTAATGTGGATGATAGAAAGAGTACAAGTGGTGGTTCATTTTTCCTTGGGAAAGGGTTGTTTTCATGGTTAAGAAAGAAGAAGAATTGTATTGCTCAATCTATAGCTGAATCAAAGTATGTTGTTGCAGCAATAAATTGCAGACAAGTTGTTAGGATGAAACAAATATTGAAGGACATTGGAATAATTTTTCAAGAGCCAGTGGTTATCCATTGTGATAACACTATCATAGTGAATATGTCACAGAATCCTATAATGCATTCAAAGAATAAAATTTTTTCTATTAAGTATCATTTCTTGAGGGAGAAGGTAGTAGAGAAAGAGATTAAACTAGAGCATATTAGCACAAAGGAACAAATAGCATAAATATTTATAAAACCTTTGCAAAAATATGCTTTTGAGTATGTTAGAAGCATGCTTGGGGTTAGAGCCCCTCCTTGTGATAATTAATTGATGCATATTTTCATCAGTCCAATGGATTTCAGAGCTATATCATTTTATGGACTTGATGTATGGATATACTCCTCAAGGGGAGTGATTGCAGGAACACTAGAGCACATTTGGGTGATCTTTCACCTAGATGTTGGACATGGAGATTTGAAAAAGGTACACCTTATAGAAGATTATAGTTTAGTTATTGCACCCTTTTCCATTATTTCCAAAGGGGGAAGGATTCTATGTGAAAATACATACTGTTTTGGGGAGATTTTTCTTGAGGATATTGAGAAGATTATATTGAGAGAAAGTAATTTTGGGTTGATGGATTTTCCCATATGTTTCCATCAGTTCCAAAGGGGGATATTGTTGGATGATATAAGCTTTGGATACTATTCATGTTGTTAATATTCATGTTTTGTCACTAATGTCAACATATGTTTCTGTGAAGAGGACAACCTGGGTAATTGACTTACAGAAGTGTACGGACACTGTACGGCTCTTTCAGAATGATCAAAGATAGGGATATGAAGATAGATGTGTGATGACCTTATTCCTAAGGTCACTTGAATTTAGTTTCCATATTGATGATGTTACAAATTATTTAGTGAAGTCTGGTTTCTTGACTGTGATAGTAATCCTTGACATAGTAGGTCTCTATATTTTGTGTATATCTTACAGATACATATGTTTCAGTGCATGCAATCTTATGGGATGACTGAGGACACAGTGAATAATTGTTTTTACTAATTTATTGTTGTGAAAGTACCGGTGATGTCAGGTGTGGCATGTATCCTAGAGGAGACCAATTTTTGTGGCCAACTTCAGACATGTAGCATGTATTATGTATTGTGAGCGTGGATTGCAAATATTGGAGTATAAATGATGGATTGTAATTGATGTTTACTTGTTATAGGTACCATGTGTATCTTAGAAAAGGATTAAACAATTATTTGTATATTGGGAAATCCTAATTGACTGACCTAATTAATTATTTGTGTATTAGGAAAGCTTAATTAGCCGACCTAATGAATTATTGTAATAGGGTACATATGAGTGATCTTTTCTTTTTTAAAGATGTGGTAGAGATTTAAAAGGAAGAGAATTGTAAGCTGTGAGGATTTTTTTTCTTGTGGATGTAGAGCAGAGTTTGTGATAAGAATACTTCATTGGAATTGACCAAGCAAAGATAGTTTCTATCAGACAGATCACTGAATTGTATATTTCCTATATACACTTGTTCAGATTGTGAATCCTTGAGGGTGGCTTTAACCTTCTTTAGGAAGTGTGCTTAGGAAGTGAGCCTACTACTTTTCTTGACTCCTAATAGGGTCTGTCTCCTAACTGGGACTATGTACTATAATGTTGTAATTAGCTCCTAACAGGGATAAATCTTTTAACATGGATACTATACTCTTAGTACATTATTTGTGGGTGCTAATTCCCATCAGGGTAATACCTTTAACATGGTTTCCTCAACAACAAGTATTGTGTTGGAATTTATTGTGTTATTATTTGCATTGCAATTTTTGTTTATAAAGTTTAAAGTTTAATATTCTATATCACAACTGACTCACCCTCCTCAGTTGTGCTTGTGGACTTTTAATACTAACACAACTTACCTGTTCCATCATAGATTCTAGATTTTTTGTATTCAAATTCAAATCGGTGAGCTATGTTATTCAACTATGAAACACTCAACATATTATAATTAAGTCCTTTCACCCAATATGCATCCTCACATTTGATTTTATTGTTCAACATAATAGTACTTTTACCTTTTACTTGACAAGGTGTATTATTTCTCATTCTAATAGATCCACCATCATAATGCTCAAGAAATTCAAAATTTCCTTTATCTCCAGTCATGTGATGTGTACAACCACTATCAATAATCCAAATGTCATGCTTACTATATTGTGAAATAAGTTTTGTTTCAACATACCTTTCATCTTCTTCTGAATCTTCTTTCAAATCTACAAACACTATCTCAATATCTTCATCACTGTCAGAACCACTATCATTATCTTTATCTTCAGCAATGTAACAAGTTTTTTTTCCTTTGTATTTGTAATCTCGGTCATTCCTTCTATCATACTATCAGTTGCTTCTATTTCTTAGTCATCTTTTCTATCATTAGATCTTTCATTTCTTTCATCATTATTTATGTTAGGGCATCAGGCAGGAAAGTGTTCTATCTCTTTACAATTGAAACATATCAAAGGTAATTTACCTTTATATCTTCCTTTGCCATTGTGTAATCTTCTAATGATTAATGCTTCAATTTCGTCAAGTTCCTTTTCATCACTATCACTATAATTTTTATTTATTATTATATGTTTGCTACCACATTTACTAATTTTCAAACTACACATAAATGTAGATTCCATAGTAGGTACAAAACTGTTGTGAAAATTGTTCAGCTCAAAAGAAATCAATCTTCCAACAATACTATCAATAGTAATATTATTTGTAGGTGCTGCTCTCATTTCATGTATTGCATAGACTCTGATAGAATAAATAGGCAATAAATTTCTAAGAATCTTACTCATAATAGTGTCTTCATCAATAGTTCCACCAGCTCCTCGAATAGAATTAACATCTTCCTTGAGTTAGGTATTGTACTGTGTTAAGTTCTCTCCTTTCATTCTCATGTCATCAAATTTTCCTTAGAGACTTTCAGATTTATCTCTTTGTACATTTGCATCTCATCCATAAACTAGTGTAATCTTGTACCACATCTACTTGGCTGATGTACATGTCTTGATATCTTCAAATTGAGCATTGGTAAGTGAAGAAGCAATCTCCATCACTATAACATTATGTTCATGTTTCTCTTTGATTTGATTAATAGTCAAGGGTTTAGTAGGAAGGATGAATTGATTATCTAGGTATATTTCTATGTCATCTCCTATCCCTAATAGGTATAGTCTCATTTTGATTTTCCATGTCGAGAATTTCTCCCTATTCAACTTTGGTGCATCTCTCTTATACATCTTGTGATATTTAGCTTAAGTCCTTAAAAAATTTCCTTCTAAGAAATTTATGCTTTGATACCAATTGTTAGAATAATTGAGGGGAGGGGGGGTGAATAAGTTGGTTCTAAATTATCCTACAGTCCCAAATTATCCCAGATGTATATAAAAACAATTTTAAACATATAATTCAACTCGGTGAAATGTATATTGTAATCTCAAACTTTAGTCATATAGTTGTTTACCAAGTATCAATAAATTAATAATGTGATTATTGATTAATGTAAATAAAGTAATATGTAAATAAAAATAACAATCCACAACAATCGTACACATTGAAACCTAGATTTTTAACATGGAAACCCTGCTAAGGGATAAACCACCTGGGACCGATAACCTAAAATATTTCACTCTTCTGAAGAGAACTCGATTAAGAGACAACCCTCTTAAAGGTTACAATGCACATTGTTAAATATGACCTGGTTAGAGGATTTAAAACTATCATTTCTCTCTTTACCATGAATTCACTATGGGGTCAACAAGAAAACACTCAACATTCATTAGAATGTCATAATAAAGAATTTTTTGATGAATAGAGGCCTTTACTATTAATATGTATAACAAAGTACAATATTCAAAAAAAATCCCAGGGGATAAAAAATCACCCCGCAAAGTCACTCAGCATCAAGCCGGAACAAAACAACTATTCATAAAAAAAAACATTATAAGAAAAGCCCTCAAGCTATAAGAGTAGTAGCAGAAGAGGCTGGAGGATCTTTATTTGGTAGATTGCCCCACACATTGGGTCTAGGGGTCTAGTTGGGAGGCGACCACCCATCTTCATTTTCTTTCTCCATCTCTCCTTCCTCCCACCTATGAGAAATTGCAAGGGCCAGGCGGGGGATCTTATCAAAAGGGGCAGGAGGCAACACAGGAACAGTGGCTGAAGGCTGAGCAGTAGTAAAGGAAAGCACAGGAGGCCATCTGGAAGTTGATTCCCTCCTACTAGGAGGAGAGGTAGAGAAGTGATGCCAAGAGTGTGGTATTCTGGAATTCCTCATAGAGGCACTCTTGTTGTGACATCGACCCTGGGGTGGCGTGTGATCAGTAGAGAGATAATGTGGTAGCACCCTTGAAATAGTACACGGGGCATTACCCCAATGTTGTAATAACTCCTATAAGTGGGAAACCTTGAGGGCCACCTTATTAGATTGAACTTGAATCTGCATCATGAAATTATTACATAAACATGCCTTAGCATAGAGAGAAACATTGATATCCAAAAAGCTACGAGAAAAAATAACAGGATTGCGGTCTTTCCATAAAGAAAACAAAATCTCCATCCTGAAAGCATGCCAAATTTGGGTAAGCTGGGAAGGCATTCTGGGAGAGTCACAAAGAAAATCCATGTGCCAAGAAAAAGGCTCAGGCTGAAAAGGCATAAAAAAATTGTGAATCCAATTCCAGTAATTTTGGGCCTAAACACAGAACCCGAAAATATGCATAATGGTTTCAGAATGCCCACATAAAGGGAATTTAGGATTAGGTACACCTAAGTGCCGAAGCCAAGCTCCTGAGGGTAACCCTTGGTAGATTAGACACTAAGAAAAGTGAGCAATTTTGGGTTCAGTGATAGCATCCCAAATAGTGCAAAAATGCCAGCTCCAAGTTCTCTATAAGGAAGAGAGATGCCCATGATGATTGAGAGACTCAACCATCGGGAAATGAGCCACCAACCATGAGTCTCCAAGTTTGGGCTTATAGTTGGTAAATGGTGTATCTAGGTACCATTTCCAATATTTCTACCAAGGTTTAACTGATTGAATGCTAAGTTTGTGTAGGAGGTGTAGTGGAATAGAAGATACAAGCAAATCAAAAGTCTAACGATCTGGGCGAGTGAGCCGGACCTGAACCTGGAAATAATCCCACTAGAAGAGACTCATGGTGGCTCTAGAAAACAAATCCTTGGGTGTTTGAATTCCTCATTTGTGAAAATGGAGAGCACTAATCCCCTATATTTTGGCCAAAGGAAACCCTTGCTAGGAAAAGAGCGGGGACCATCTAATATTCTGCTAATTGAATGAAAGCCCATCATGGAATCCATTACCAAACTAGCAAAGCTAGGGTTTAACTTCCTCCTCAGCATGCTAGATACTTTTGGCAACAAAGGTACCTTGGATTTGAATAGGATGTTTCATAACTATGAGGGTTTGAAAGCCAATTCCTTTCCAAGCCAGTTTGTGCAATGGGTAACCAAAAGAAATATAGTGGTGAAGTAAAACTTTACAGGCCTCATTGCTAGTGAGGCAATGCACAATCCACTTCACACAAAGGGCTAAGCCCTACTTCTAGGTATCAAGTAAGCCAAGCCCACTAGAGGCCCTAGGAAGACAACAAAATTCCTAGGAAACTCTGTGAAAGCCATGGTGATCTGCACCAGAGGCCCAAAGAAAATCCCTCAACAATTTCTAAAGCTTCTTGTACAAGGCCTTGGAAGGAGCCCAATAGGAGGAATAGTAAACATGAGTAGCAGCCAAGACCTTAGAGTATATCTAAAATTTACCAGTGAGAAAGAGCAGCTTGGTAACCCAATAGGTAAGCTTCTTTTCAATTTGAGCTAAAACAACATTCCATAAATCAATAGAAGTGGCTTGAAAAGCAAAGGGAATACCAAGAAACCAAAATATTTCCCCATGCTAGATCTTGGACCAACCAAACTAGGAAAACCAGGGTGGATCAGGATGGGATAAGTGTCTATAGCATGAGGTTTTATGCCACTGAATGGCATAGCCCGAAGCCAAACAGAAAGTGTCTAAACACTGCAAGGCTGCCTTGATATTCTCTTCCTCCTCAGCAAGACTGAGAAAGGAATCATCAGCAAAATGGCTATTAACCAACTGTTGAGTGGAGTTGGGTAAAGAAATCCCACGAACATAGCCCAAAGAAATAGAATAAGCCAATAAATAGCCAAATCCTTTGGCTGCAAGAACATATAAGGTAGGAGCAAGAGGACATCCTTGCCGAATGGATCTGAAAAGCCCAAAGGTGGAAGACTGTCTACCATTAATTGTGATGCAAGCAGAGCCGTATTGAAAAAGCATCTGTATAGATTGAAGAAATCTGGGGCCAAAACCCAAAGCATGAAGCATAGGAAGAATAAAAGGCCATTCAATATGATCATAAGCTTTAGAAAAATCAATTTTGAGAAAAAGAGCTTTTTTTTGAGACTTTTGAGCCCATTCCATACCTTCCCAAACAACAATGATATTATCAAGAATATATCCTGATTGAATAAAGCTAGTTTTCTCTAGCCTAAACATTTGAGGGATGATGTGGCAAATCTTAAGAGCCAGAGCGTTAGCAATGATCTTGTACGAGACATTAAGCAGGGTAATAGGCCACAAATTGTAAATATCCTTAGGATCCCCAACTTTGGGGATAGATTTGATGTTGCCTTTATCGATAATATCACCCAGAGATTGGGAGTGATAAGCTTCAAGATAAACCTGACGAAGATTGAGACCAATGGCATCCCAGAGAGTTTTATAAAACTCATAGGGAAACCCATCACAACCTAGAGCTTTATCATCATCCATGGCAAAGACAGCTTCTCGGAGATCTTGAAGGGTAAGAAGATGATCATAGAAAGCATGCTGGGATGGTGAAAAACATTGAGGCACCATAGCAATGCAATCTACACGAGCTTGGTTGCTGGTAGGTGAAGATCCCTGAGTGGTAAAAACTTGTTCATAATGATGAAAAAAGGCTTGCAAGATATTAGGAATCTCTATGAGGAGAGACTGGCCCCTTGGATCCTGGTTATATCCACATTGGTTTGATGTGCACAAAGATTGGAAAAAATTCTTTAGAGGCCTGATATCTGACTTTTAACTAGTGCAGTCGGGCCTTGATTTGAGCATCTCTGGCAGCATAGCTGTCTGCAACTTGTTTATGCTGACACAACTAAGCAAGTTGAACTTGCAAGGTCTGATTGAATGGATCAAGGGCTAAGGCCTCCGTGGCAACACAAAGAGCTTTGGTGTTAGCCTCATAGGATCAACGGTGGTAAATGGCAAGCTGTCAACCATAAATGTGCAAAAAGTGAGCCATACGATGGATGCCATCATTCCACCATTGAATCCAGCCACACAAATGTGGAGGTCTAGGCTCAAGGTTCCAAACCTGATGAATGTGGGCCACCATGGAAGCATGATTGAGAATGGAAGTATTAAAGAAGAATTGAGTGGTGGGAGGACATGCCTTATTTTTCTTCCATTCTATAATTAATTGAATAGGGAAGTGATCTGACAAGGTCACATCAACAAGAGGATTAATCGGCAAGGCCTATTTTTCAGAAAAAGAGAAAGAATATTGTCCCATAATCATAACATGATCAAGCCATTTATGAATTCTATCAAAGGAGGCTCTAAAATTAGACCACATGTGCCAAACACCATCATTTTAGTGATAACCAAGATTGGGATCAAAAAGGCCCAATTTATTACGCATGTAATACCAAGCTTCCCATTCACCAGCTATCCATTGGAATGGAAGAATGCCATCCTTTTCAGAAGCCACTTCAACCATATTGAAGTCACCATAGAAGAGCCAAGTTTTAGGTGGCAGATAATCCACAAGACAATGCCATAGGTGAGATCTCTCAACAACATCATTGGGAGCATAAACATTAACTATGCCAAAAGAATGATTCTCAATAATGAAGGTGACCCAAACATATCATTGCATGGGATTTGAACCATGAATGATTAAAAAAGAATGCCAAAGAGGAGAAAGGAGAGTAAAAACTCCACCTTGACCATCCTTGTGCTGAGAACAAAGAGCAAGGCTCTTAGGCCAAATAATTTTACAGGCCGCATCAAGCATAAAACTAGAAATTTTAACTTTGTGGAGGCATAAAACATCCACATTACTAACATGATGACGAACATCTCTGACAAAGTACTTTTGGGGCAATTCTATCAAACCCATGACATTCCATGAGATGTACTTCATGATAAAATACTGTTGGCCATACCATCATTATCTCCAAGGGATGCAAAACTATTAGACAAATAAGAGAAATTGTTCCTAGGAAGTTCCATGGAGACATTTTAGCGCTTTTCTGCCATACCCTCCTTTGCGACCTCACCATGCCTGTCAGGGCTGTGAGAGTGGTTAAAGTTGGAAGGAGTAGAAATAAAAAAGGCTTCATGAGGTTTGAGAACCAAGGAGGGTTGGTATCCAAATGCAAAATCTCTTTCCCCTACTGGCTAGGGTTTGAAATGGGAGTAGTTTCAGCATGAGAAGCAACTCGAGCCTCCACATTAGGAGGTAGTGGTTGTGAAGTAGAATTCAAAGTGATAGGTTTATCCTATTTGTTCTTGTGGCCAACCATTACCCAATCATCTTTTTTGTTTTCTTCTTTTTTACCAGCTTCAACGGGCCATGAACCAGAATCCTTAGGAGGCGGTTTAGGCTAAGGAACTGCCAAAGAGCAATCCTTAATTTTATGCTCTGCAGATTGACAATGGTAGCAAGTGTTGGGAAGGTTGAGGTAGAGCACCTTTTGAGAGAAGATGGTGTCACCAACCTGAATCTCAATAGATTCTTTAAGATCTCGAGAGTGATCGACTTCAATGCAGAGCCTCTTTTGAGGCTGAGGGTAAAAAAAATGGTCATGCTCACTATAGATAACCCTACCTAGCTTTTGCACAATGGCATGCATGAAAGGCCAACAGGGTAGAGGAAGACCAAGAAACTCAACCCACATAGGGACTTTGAGATTCTTGTCATCATAGACTAAAAAGTCTCGAGACCAACACTGAAAAACTAAAAGGGAAGCCCTATATTCCAGGGTCCCTTGGAAAATATAGCATCCACATGAGTGGAATTGGAAAATTGAAACAAAAAAAACCCTTGGTGAGACTTTGAATGCCATCTAGGAGGATTCCATGAGGAGTTCAGGCTTTTTCCACACAATCTTTAATCATATTTTCAGGTGGGTTGCGACCTAGAAAGTAACCAATAAGGGTATGCATTTCAAGCCAAGAACATGCATCATCAAACTCATGAATGGGCAAAAAAATATCAGGCTAAGACATACCTTGTGAAACACCTTGGCAACAAACTTGTGAGGTCTCTTGCTTGGAGGTGCCATTGTTATCCATCACCAGAATAGCACCAGCATCAATTGCTGGGCTAGTGGCGGTCGGGGCCATAAATACTAAGGCAAATCCTACAGTAAATGTGGTCTGAATGGACAAGAGGGCTCGGAATATTAGCACGAATCTAAACCCTAGTAGAGAAATTTTTCACATGCACTAAAATAGAATTTTTACCATAATAAATACTTTCACGTCCTACTCAATTAAGATATTTATCTATAACAATGGTTAAACTGATACAGTTTTGATCTGATTCAAATACAACTCTATTTTCATATTTTTAGATCTATGCTAAGTACATAATACCTCTGATCAATTTGTTCAATTTAGTTCATCTGATTCTTCATACTTTATTCTGCTCATTAATGCTCTTTCCTCTATGATTCGGTGATGTCTATAGAAAATGCTTAGTTTTGTCTTTAACCAGTTTGATTAGTCATGCATAAACTTCACATGTGCGCATCAGGTTTGATTCATAATTAATCTCTTGTCTCTTATATAGAAATCATATCTCATTTAATTTCCATTCTTTAGATTTTGTTGCTTAATCTCCATTGTTGATTTTTCCACTTAAAACTTCCTCAATAGTTGTGTTAAAAACATGTTTCAATCTTCGTTGTCTGATCTTCCTTTAATTTTCATAAGTGTTTTATCATCATAACAAACCTTATCTTTAACCTTAGAATAATCAATTTCTAGCTCATAATTCTATTCATCCTTAGTTTGATTAAATTTCTCAGTCAATACCGTGGTGTGTTGGTAATCCCTAGCTCGGTTATCACTATGCTCGGTATACACTATATTTTAATCGGTATTCACTGTCTCTCATTGTATACATAACTCTTCAATTGCCAACCACATAAACTTTGTTTGTTCTAGATCTTTGATCCATAATAGATGTTTGTTACCATAATGATACTCAAATAAGTTGACATCAATGACAATACATTAACTGATTAATGTCTATCATCAAATCTGTAACTCAGTTGACTATCAATGAAATGACTTCAAACATATAATCAGTTTTAGTTCATCAATTAAAATGTTATGAAATTATTTTTTTTGTGTCAGTGATTAAAGTACTCCACCATAATAAGAGATATTGTATTTTTTCATTCTTGATTGGTGTAAATTGGATTTTCCCTCCTTGGAATGATGTGATATCAAATCTTCTTAGTGCAACTCCTAAAATTATATAAAACCTCCTAGAATGATATGCAACTTCCTATAATGAAATACAACTTTCACCCTTACCATTATTGTGTACTTATTTTCATCGTTGAGCTTTATTGGAACCTCATTGATACAACCAACACTTGTATATCAACGACCATGTTAGTATGAATATCATGTTTCTCAAATGTACATGTATGTACAATTATCACTCATACACACTTGACCATGATAATATGAATACTACTTGTAATAGATGTGTGAATCAATCCAACCATCACTAATATTTGTTTGACCATGATGATATGAATACCAATAGTTTCAAATTTTATTTCACACTAAATTAAAAACATCATAATATGATGGATCATGATGTCACAAGTATCAATTGAGTAAATAAACAAGGAATGATGCATCCCACCTCCATCTCTAGTTCAAATAATCAGAGTCCAGGTATGTGAGGCATGTCCACCTTTTTGTGGAGGCTCTTATCATAGACACCTAGATTTTTTTTCCTTTGATTTCCTTGGAAAAAAACATCCCACAAAAAACAAACAAAGAAAATACCATACTCCCTCCTTGATATTCTAGTACAAAGACTCATGGAATTTCTCAGGAGATGTGATAATCATCAATTGATTAGCTAAAAATAGACAAGATATACCATCCCCCCATTACAAAGATATTTTTTGAGCTCTCAGAGTGAGATCCATTCATGTAGATACATTTTCATCATCATAGACCACCTCAAATTTCTATGCAGATCACAAGCAAAAATCAAAATAAAATATCATGCCCATGTCCTTTTGTTTCTAGAATTGGAGTATCATTTAATCACTCGGGAGACATGATAAGAAAAAAATTAAAGTGAACAAGAAACCATCAAATAAAAATATCATGACTTCCTCTATGCTTCTCTAGTACTGTTTCATCATAGAGTTACTCGTAAGTGAGAATCCTTGCAAGCATACCACACAACTCATCATTTCTATACCAGTGTATTTTATTGATGATATTGGGATATTGAATCAATTGATGAAAAGATGAGTGTTTAGAAACACTTTCATTTTTTTTTATTGATTTGTTGTTTAATTGGTGGTATTGAAAAATACCATTGTGTGATTTAGAATGATGAATTTCCCCCATTCAGAACAAACTATCCCCTTGATAGAGCTAAGATTTGATTTCAACCCATGGTGAGTAGGGATGGACCAAGCAAGAAACAAGGTTTGGTTTAAGAAATCCTTTATTTAATTGCATAAATATAGTTTTCTAATCTATTTATTCAACCATCATTAAAAATACATCCTAAATAGAATATTGATTCATTCATACGATCAGACCCATCAATCAAAGATAGGAAGTAAAAGTCAAACAAGTCTAATTATACTATCCTTACTACATGTAATAATACATTGATTTATTCAATCCAATTCTTACTTGCATTATCCTTTTAATTATAGAATAAACATCACTACATAATTCATCATATTTCAACTTAATTGATCGATTTACAATCACATCCAAAAACCCTTTAAGTACCTAGCATAATTACATCTAACCTTATTGAAAAATCTCCATTCTCCTTACAAAAAATAACTCTACATAACAGATACACTCACTTGCATTCTCATACCACTCAATTAGATTAATTGGCCTTAGTGCAAATATAGTGCACCATAGATACATCCACATGAGTATAGAGAAAATGTGGAATGGAGTGCATCATGGAACCTTGTGGTGCCATCTCTGTCCAATATAATACATAATCCATAAAGCACCAACATAAGGAACTTAGCTACTAGTTCTATCCTAGAGGTTTGACCTCTCAAGGATCTCACATGATCCTCAAATACTAGTATGAAAACCAATCCACACCCATCAGGGTTTCTAGAAGGAAAGAAAATGGGGGAGGCCCTACACAAGGGTAGATTTCACTTCACCTACTCAAACTCCTCACAAACAATTGAAGGGTATAAATGACACATCCTTTAGCCCAATTGCTTCATTCTTGGAGATATAGAGCCATAGCTCATCCATACATTAATCAAATCCATTAATTTAATGAGTAGGACTACTAGTTCCTTGTAGCCCTAATCAGGCTACTATTCTGCACCAACTCCCAAACTTTACAAAGAGTCCCCAAAACTAATATTGGATCTAGATACCATTTTCAAAAACATTAAGGATTTTTAGGGTTAGTTTTCCTCAAACCATCCGTACATTACTGCAAAACCTTTAGGGACTAAGTCCTTGAAAGTAGTATTATTAGGCCTATTTATAGAGACTCTTCATAAAAACTAATTAAATGGATTAATCAGCCTCCACCAATGCTTACAAACTCTGGACACATCACTAAGGACATCCTCCATGCATGGGGCTAATTCATTCAATCCTATCTTGCAAAGAAAACACTCTGCTTCTTAATTGACCCTAGCCTAGCTATAGCCAACCTTATTGGCAAGTGATCGGTTTTGGAAATGTGACTCACTTTTTGGTTGTCATTTATGGCAACACATCTGGGTTTGAGATTGATTCTTTTGAAGTTAAGTTTTGGTATGTCTAAAATTGACTAAGTATAAAAGTAGGGATACAATATTATTTTGGATGTTGAAGACAGATATCGATGACTTAAGGCATGGGAGCTTAGAGGAAGATAAAATGAAGTATGTATGACATTTACCTAAGATAAATTTGGTTTTGGATAAGTGCATGGTGAGTTATAAGGATTTGAATATTGACAGACATCAGAGAACAACGATACAAAGTAGTTGGACATTGACAAAGAATAAGGGAGTATGAATTGGACTCCAGGAAATCAAAGTTGTATTTTTGTTGTTGATATTCTATACTTTGACTATGCAAGAGCATGGACTATGCATTTGATATTTATTATATTAAATGTATTTTGTATTGAAGGCCGACTTAGTATCATTTTTAATATTCATACTAAGAGCCAACTTTGTAAAGTTGAGAGATATATATGTAAGATATTTTTGGTAAAGATTATGGATGTATGTATAGTATTTTATCTTTAAGGGAAGGCATACAAATGGAAGAGATATAAAGGAACTATCAAAGCATTTGTGATGCTTATTTTGTTCATGACTGAGAACCTTTTATAATAGAGTTAAATTGTAAGAGTTGTAAGCTCAGAAGCCCCTAACATGGTGTTGTGAACCTTTAACATGATTGTTATTCCTCTAACAAGGAAATGTACTATGTAATATTAAGCTCCTAATAGGGCTAGGTATCCTTATAGGGACATTATACTTTAGTACATTCTTGTGGGTATCATCCCCACCGGGTTTTCCCTTGGCTAGGGTTTCCTCATAAAAAAATCATGGTGTTATGAGTATTGTGTAATTTTCTTATGTTATTTTCTTTACTGCAAATGTATGATTAATGTTTAAGTTGAGAAGAATTAGTTTAAATTGCTATTACACTGATTCACCCCCACTCTCAGTATAGTCCAATCCTAACAATTGGTATAAGAGATTTTGGACCTTGGAGATAAATTCTAAAAGCTTGAGGGAGATCATAATGGATTTGAACAACTTATAGGAGAACTTTGAAGCTGCACTTGAAGACCTTGACAATGTTAAAGCATAAAATGGTGAGTTGAAGTTCAACCTCTGAAGAGCTAAGAAATTCATAAACAAACTAAAAGAACAACTTGAACTTTCTAGAATTTAGAGAGAAGATCTTGTGGTTCAAATAAAACAAGATTTAGATGAGGACAATTCAGATCAGTTGAAGCAACTGAAAGAAGAGATTGAGACTCTGAAGCTTGAGAACAAGAATATGGCTAAAGAAATACAAATGCAGGTTGATGCTAAGAAGAAAGCTAAAGAAACCTTAAATAGTGCTTTGAATCAAATGAAGGATGAGGCTGACAACTACAAGAAAAAATACTTGGAATTAGAGAAACACAATCAGATTGTGAAAGGTGAACTTCCTGAAGCAAAGAAACATATTGAGAAACTTCACACCAGTAGTGATTTGATTGATGAACAACTAGACAAGAAAAAACCAAAAGGTTACATGACTAATATTGGCTTCAATGGAGTTGAATTTTCAAAGAATCAGGAAGAGAAATTAGATGAGAAGATTGATGCTGAGAAACCATCTATTGAAGAGCCTAAACAACAGATCAAACCTTTTAGAGGTAGAAGCTTTGGTTGCAATAGATTTGGATACATGAAGAGAGACTACAAAGGTAATGCCCCTTTTAGAAATTTTTCGGGTTATTGTTTTAATTGTAATGGATATGGGCACAAGAAGACAAAATGAAAAAAATCTAGTTATAGAAAAGACAATGGAAGAGAACCTACAATGAAACCTACATGCTAAAAATGTAACAACATTGGACACATTGTGAAGTATTGTAAGTTGTAAGCTAATCAAGAAAGAAGACCACCTGTATGTTACAAATGCAATAATCCGGGACATATAGAAAATTTTTGCAAGTATAATGGAGTAGAAAATAGAAGAACACCACCTCCTATGAAACCTCATAAGAATGGAAGTGATAATGGTAAGAGTATTGCAGATGTTAAGAGTGATTTTGAAAATTGTTTTAAGAAAGAAGAAGATAGCAATAGTGGTAAGATATGGAAGATTAAAGAAACTAGTGAGACATTAGTTCAGGGAGAGTCAGTAGATGCTACTGGATCTTTTCCTAAAGGTAGCAAGACAGAATCAACCTAATTGGTTGATCATGGCCTTAGGAGGAGCATTAAATGCAAAACATCAGAATTTATCCTGCCCCAAAATTTATTGATTGAGCTCATGCAAGCTTGTGTGTGAGTAAGCCGACATCATGGATTATATATCTAAGAGTGCATCATCATCTGACATGTATATTTTGATCATGAAAATTAGTAGCCAAACTGACAGTTTGAAGTGAAAAAGAAAGTTATAACATAACTTTTATAAAGCATTGTGTTATGATATATTTATCCATCATTTAAAAAGGAGTGAACCAAGGAGATAAGAGAGTAGAAGTATTCAGATTTTTCTACACCTGTCATGCATGATCAATTTGATCATAAACTCATATTTCCACATGAGAAAGGTATTCTACATCATCTAAGCTATGGATGCACTTGTGATTTTTGATGTTGTTGATTGTCCTAGATACAAATTCAAGAAACATCCTTATAAGTCATGTGAAGAGGATCCAGAAGGAGCATTTTCACAGACCCCACATGGCATAATTCACATAGAAGACATTAGGGCTTACATTCACTGTAATTATGACACATTGGGAGACAATGAAATACTCACTAAAATGGAAGACATGTCTGAGAATGGAATCATGAAGGAAGAATTAAAACACATTAATCAGTTGAGCATAATGAAGATTATGGATTTGTGCGACTTTGATGAAAATGAATGGTTTAAAATACTTATGAGCAGGGTTCATGACCAGTTCATATGGATTGGTAGCCAACCTATGAAATTATGTAGTGACCTAATTCATGAGATTACTAGTTTAGATAACACTAAAATTATACTTGTTGCGGAGAAAAATGTCAAGAAAGAAGTCAAAACCCTAACACACTCGAAGTGGGATAGAAGGGAAATGATAGTAAATTATATTTTCCAACAAGATGTAAGGTTGATTACAATGATACTTGGTTACAAATTCTACTATAGTAGAAGACCTAACTCAGTGTCAGGTGGAGTGATCATGATGGCATGGAGAATGATAAAAGAAAACACATAGTACAATCTATGTGAAGTATTGGCACATCAATTCCTTGAGAATGTAAATCTTGTGAAGAAGGATAGAAAAAAAACTTTTAGGTTTGGATCATTACTAGCACACATGTTCATTCATATTGAGCACAAGTTTCTAGGTCTACATCCTAGTGGCTAGAATTCTGGAGTACCTACTGGTATACTAATCTCACAGAGTTACAAAAGATAGAACACTACTTGGGTAGATGGCACTACTTGCAATGATCAAAATTATACAAAGACAAATTAAGATTAGATACAGACTACATGAGGACATTGTTAAGAAGTATAAGGATACAATTTGTTTTATGGTTGAAATAGACTGTGTATGTGTTAGGGATTTTTCTTGTATGAATCACAATGCTTGAAATGTCTATGTGAATCCTGTACCTTTACTTCTGATTTAGGGACAATAAAAGCCTAATTGCTAAGGACTGGATAAAGTCCTTCCTCATTTTTGAGTTCCACAACTACTCAGGCAGGTTTTACCTTTTCAAGATGGCTGTTAACACAGTTTTTATTAATGTGGACACTGATTTGTCATGTATCTCTACTGAACCAACTTCATAAAATACCTTGTAAATGATCAAGCATAATCATATACAGGATTTAACCATACAAATCATAATCTTAAATATGACAATAACCAGTGAGACAAGGATTTCAATCCTTCTTCCTTTTCTTGATAGGAGGGACAACCTAAATGATTCTCTCTTTAAGGAATCAATAACATGGACTATGTCCTGCTGACAGAGATCCTTAAACAAGTTTAGCTTATGTGTTCTTAGTAACAGAGTGTTTAAATTTGATTTGGTTCTGATAACTTGGAATACTTTGAACATAGATAGATATTCAGAATGTTTTCTAGATCAGTGCCTATCCT
>MU227775.1:2276391-2311474 GCA_018584345.1 Thuja plicata
ATGTAATCCAGCTTGTTGATACATGAAAAGTTTACACAGCTTTAAAAGATAAACAAGAACTAGAATATTTGAGTTCTGTTGTATATTATCTCTTCTTTACAAAATGTTCCAAAAAATCAAAGACCTCCAAAAGATCAGAGACTTGTAATTATCAAAAGACCCTTCCTATTACAAAATTTTACATATATATAGGTTTGAGACCACCTTGGGATCCATAAGGATGAAACAAGCTTTGGATGGTCTCAAAACCCTAACCCTAAAGGTGC
Source organism: Thuja plicata (assembly GCA_018584345.1). Lineage (NCBI taxonomy): Eukaryota > Viridiplantae > Streptophyta > Pinopsida > Cupressales > Cupressaceae > Thuja > Thuja plicata. Next base: position 2,276,658 of record MU227775.1, read on the forward strand.
ATGACAGAGAAAGAGAGAGAGAGAGAGAAGAAACGACGAGGTGACCAAGTCAAAAAGGTGAAATCTGATATCTCTGTTGTTCTCCCGACCTTGCGACTGCAATCTGATTTGTAAGTGGCAGCTGGTGTAGTTATTGTAAGTCCTTAAAGCTGTTCTCTCCTGCTCACCTACATTTCCTAAATTTATTTCTCATTACCGATATTGAAACAAAACTATTTCAAATATCAGCTGACTGACCTGTGCATATTTTTCTGAAATTTATAATTCTCTGATCAACCTTTGGAAACACTGCAAATCGAGCAAAATACCTCACCTCTGCAAACTGAACAACCTGGGCTCTAGACATGGTGAACCTGGTGAACGTACATTGAATGCACCATCAACCCCTTTGACAAATTCTGCTCTATCAGTTCATGCATTCTGTCTGCACTGCTACCACATTTTCACCTTTGGAAAAATCCCCGCGAGTGAGCGACACATCTTTTTTATTTCTCATCGCATAGTCACGATCCATTTTCACTGCACTTTTTACCTTCTGCGACTGAGCAATGCATTGTCTTTGATCTTTATTTCATGTCAGTCGCACACCCGCGCCACTTTTATACTTTTCTCTTTGATCCACGTGAGTGAGTGATGCATTTAACTTTTGAACTTTATTTTGTGTCTATCGCATACTCGCGCCACTTTTCCTTTTATCTTTTTGATTCTTGCGAGTAAGCGACGCCTCCCTTACTGACAGCTCGTCGCTAACTCACGAGATAACTTTCCATACCACTTGGGCCTCGGTGACTGAGTGACATTCACTTTTTCATTGCGAACCTTGTCTAGTCGCTCACTTGCCATCTTAACATTCCAACTTTCTTTTTATGCGTGAGTGAGCGATGCATTCTGTCCTTTGGCTTGTCGCATGCTCACAAGCCCTTTTATCTTACTTCATACTTGACCATGAGTGCACGACATATATCTTCTTTTGGCTCATCGCATACTCGCAAGCTCTATTCCCTTTATTTTTTTTGATCGGCGAGTGCGCAACATCCATCCTTTTTCCTCGTCGCACAGTCGCGAGCTGTATTCCTTTCATGTGAAAACATGAGCGAGTAAGCGATACATAATGAATAGTCCTTCAGTCACTCTGTTGCGTGATCCTGTGTCTTTACCTTTAACTTGAAGCACGTGCCTTTTTCTATTCACAGCAACCTCGCAACATACCCTAATCACTTAGTCGGAAGAACTTTTTCTCTGGGGCACTTTTATTACGAGACTTAGCGACCACCATCAGATCTTTTAACTCCTTCATCGCACGGCTGTATTTTAATCGCTTTACATTTTCTTATGCCCTTAAATTATCAGGAGACTTCACGAATGAGGGCAAACATACCCTAGTCGTGTTATCGCATGATCCATCTCCTTTATCAAGTGATCAGGCGACAACCATTAGCTCTTCAATGAGTGTCACCTATTCTTTCATCCACTTTATGTATAATTGAAATCTGACTCACCGACCTGATCTGGCAACATCCCGACTGAGGGAAATCTCTTAGCATGAAACCGTTAGTCGCTGAGTCATGACTGTTATCTCATAGCTGCCAATTATCATGAGACCACGCGACTGAAGAAAGAGCTTAACTGTTTGACCGAGCAGATCCAGCGACAATGCGACATGAAGAAAGCGCAAGGTCGGGAGACATTTCTTTGACTATCCATTTCTTCTCGCGATCACCCGACTGAGGTGGGTCCCATTCATTTTAAAAGGTCATAACATGATAATCAAGCGACAACCCGACCAAAGAAAGATCGCTAAGTCTTGAGACATAGATGGAATATTCTGTTTCTTATCAATACTACGCGACACAAAGGAAAAACTAAGTCGGGAGAAGCTTTGGCATATTCGATCTGGTTTATGCGATCAAGCAACCTGACTTAAAGCACATGTCTTTAATGACTTGAAAAAGGTAATGATGAAATAGAAGACATGGCTAAGGGTTTTAAAATGCATCGTTTAACACTTGATTGCTAGGGTTTTTTCAGGGTTTTGACAATTCGGCAAGGTATAAGCATGAAAACCTGAAAATTTCACAGAGAGCAAGGCAAAGAACAAGGCACAACAGCAAAAACAGGAAATACAACCAACAGTATGTTTTGAGGAAATTACACCTAAGAAGAAATGGTGTTACCCTATGGGCTATGAAGTGATATCTGAAGTACTCACCATGTAAGTAGAACATATTCTTGCATCGGGAGTTGATACATCAGAAGAGAGATGAGGAACCTATGAGGAGAAGTTAGAAAATGTAAGAGAAGAAAAATCTAGAGGATCAAGGAAAAGGAAAATTGCTAACCTCATTCATGACTATGGTATAAAGGCTAGTCTGTCAGAGGAAGAACTTAAGGAAGTAAAGAGGAAGATGGAAGAGAGATCCCTTGGAGTAGCAAGTGGAAGCACTGATGCCCCTTCCACCCTTGAAGTAATTATGGTTGACAATACACCTCAATCACAACCACAGACAGAGCAAGAAAAGGATCTTAGTCCTAGAGTAACTAGATCTAGTATGCAGACAAAAGAGAAGAACGCATTTGAAGAAGAGAAGAAAACTGGGAAGAATAAAGCATGAAAACCTGACATGAAAATGTTGGAGGATAGAGAAATTGAACAAGGAAAATTTGTTTCAATTGACAAATATAATGACATGTATGAAGAAGTAGATAAACTAAAAGTTGAAGACATTGTGATAGAACACATGCTTAGCTTCAGAAATACCCTTTTGGAAATTGAAGGAATCATACCTTTAGTGTTGTATACAAAATTAGAAAATAGAAGACACTTGGCACAAGTTGAAGATGATCAGATTAGGAACAAGGATTTTGATAACATGCTTCCTATGTTATCAGTACAAGAAAGAGACAATATAACCAAAGAATTGAAACCTCTATTGAGAAAAAAGATTAGATTACTGAAGATAATGGTGAGGAGGTATGATGAAGTAACTGAGGAAACTTAGAAGACACATGAGAAGATCTTATTAAAAAACTACTTTTGACAAGCCCCCACCTGCTAAGAAAACATTGCCTACACAATTGGGAATGGATGATAGCTCAAAGGAAACATAGACTAATGATGAGAAGAGTAAAGAAGACACAACTGTAGATTTCTATGTTTCTGGTGTGGCAGTAACACTAGACCCTTCACAAGATGAGAAGGACCCTTTTGCAGGAACCATGGACACTTATATTGTAGACGAACCTAACAAGGAAGAGGAAAATAAGGAAGATAAGAAGAAAGAGGATGAAGGACAGAAGACTGAGAAAAAATAAGATGAAAAGGAAAAGGTAACTTCACCATCTAGTTCATTGTTGGCAAGTAGTAATGTTAATGTTGATAGAATGTATGAAGATGAATTGATGAAACTGGCATTCACCGCACTGAACAAAGCAAAGGAGAGATCATCATAGAAAGGTGATAAGAAGAAAAAAGTGATTTCAAGAGATATTGACATTGTGAATAAATTGCTTCCAATACCCTTCATATTCTAGAACAAAGATGATATTGAGAACTTGAAAGTCACACTTGATGAGTTTGATGGCCAGTTTGAAAATTTGTTGAAAATTGCAGAGGAGAAAGCAAAGAAAACATATGAGAGAAAAAGCTGATAAAATTATGCAAGTCCATCTCATGGGACTTAAGAATTGTGAAAAATTGTTTGAAAAATGCAAGGAACTACATTGCACATGGGATAAATTTATTTGGTTATAGTATGAATCCTATTAGACACGTTCAAAATGTTGAAGACTTTATTGCCAAGGAAAGGGCAACCTTGAATAGTTTGATGGATGGTTGTGAAACATCTTCACAAACCACTACAGAGTTAGACACTAAAGTGACAAGGATATTATCCAAGATCAATATATTCAAGAATGAGAAGGAGAGAGTACTAAACATATTCAATTTTCTGAGGAACTTTATAAATCCAAAGCTATCAATACTTGAGGCACATCTAACAGATTTGGAAAAGAATATAGATTCATTGGCAAAAGGCTTACCCATCGACTTGAAGAACACTGAAACTACATCGTTTGCATTGAATGGATTGATTCACATAAGTCAAATTTTTTTCAATACATGGAGTTTAGAAGTGAATATTTTGGAAGATTCCTTCTAAGACATTCTGAAACTAGTAAGAAGGAAATGATACTTATTTATATGCACCTTTGTCATTGTTATCAAAGGGGGAGAAGAGAAGAAAAAAAAATATAGAAGTAAAAATGAAAATAAGAAGAGAAAATGAATAAAAAGAAAGAGAGAAAAATATGGAGAAGAGATAAGGAGAAGAAGAGACATTTTTGATTGGTTGGAACACTTAGTCATTTTTTTTCTTAAGTGTTGCCATCAATGCCAAAGGGAGAGATTGTTGGCAAGTGATCAGTTTTGGAAATGTAATTCATTTTTTGGTTTTCATTTATGGCAACACATCTGGGTTTGAGATCAATTCTTTTGAAGTTAAGTTTTGGTATGTCTAAATTTGACTAAGTATAGAAGAAGGGATACAGTATTGTTTTGCATGTAGAAGATACAAATTGATGACTTAAGGCATGCGAGCTTAGAGGAAGAAAATATGAAGTATGTGTGACATTTACCTAAGATTGATTTGGTTTTGGATAAGTGCACAGTGATTTATAAGGATTTGAAGACTGAGAGACAACAGAGAACAACGATACAGAGAAATTGGACAGCAATGAAGAATAAGGGAGTATGACTTGGACTCCAAGAAATCAAAGTTGTATTTTTGTTATTGATAGTCTATACTTTTACTATGCAAGAGAACTTACTATGCATTTGATATTTATTATATTAAATGTATTTTGTATTAAAGGCCGACTTAGTACCATTTATGATATTCATACTGAGAGCCGACTTTGTAAAGTTGAGAGATATATATGTAAGATATTTTTGGTAAAGATTGTGGATGCATGTATAGTATTTTATCTGGAAGGGTAGACATGCGAATGGTAGAGCTATAAAGGAACTATCAAAGCATTTGCGATGCTATTTTTGTTCACGACTAAGAACCTTTTGTAACAAAATTACATTGTAAGAGTTATAAGCTTAGAAGCCCCAAATAGGGTGTTGTGAACCTTTAATAGGGTTGTTATTCCTCTAACAAGGAAATGTACTATGTAATATTCAGCTCCTAACAGGGCTAGGTCTCCTTGCAGGGACATTATACTTTAGTACATGCTTTTGGGTATCATCCCCACTGGGGTTTTCCCTTGACCAGGGTTTCCTTGTAAACAAATCATGGTGTTATGAGTATTGTGTAATTTGCTTATGTTCTTTATTTTACTGAAAATGTATGAATAATGTTTAAGTTGAGAATAATTAGATTAAAGTGCTATTATACTGATGTACCCCCCCTCTCAGTATAATCCAATCCTAACAAATCTCTCCTATAGAAAGAGATAAAAATACACCAATTTTACCTCTAGTCCTAAAACAAAAAGGAAAATGCTATAAAATTACCCCTCTACGATTTCACCAAGGTAAAAGTTTTCTCCGTGGCTAAAAATACCTAGGGAGTCATTTTACTATGTACAACCCTGTCTGGTCCAGAGAAAATAGAGCAGGAAGTTTATTCACATTCAATGCACATAACACAATATCTACACTAACCTACTTCAATATAAAGTTAAAACAACTAGTAGTTCCTATTACCATGAAATATTAAGTAATTCAATCCATTAAACCATGCTTAGGACAAAATTACAAAGAAACATAGTTACTATTCTTCCCAAATGCTTAGAAAATCATGTCAAATGGTAACCAATCCTCTTACATGGCTTGAAAGACTCTTAAATATGTATATAAAAATGATTATAACTATCTAAACTAACCCATAACTACCTTTGGGTTCTTTTTCATCCTTTTGCAAATTTGTTGTCAAGCAACTTTTGCATTTTTGACCTTTTGAGGTCCTAGACCAACATGATGGACCCCAATCACCACTAAAACACTTCTAAGACTTCCTTAGGACAAAAATAGTTCCTTTTCACTATTCTAGGTACTATTTCCCAATTTTCCCATATTTAGGCTTACATCTCTTTCTTAGGACCAATCGACAAAATTTAAATCATGTCACCACAAAGCTAAACTCAAATAACACAAATTACCCTAAACTAAACAAAAACCATTGAAGAACTATTACCAAAAAAAACTTCATGATTGGACAAGACCAACCACTAGGTTCTCCTGCACCATACCCCCCCTGAATAAAGAAGTCAAGTTACTCCTTGGGTGAGTATTGTAGAATGTATTCCTAACTACCTAAACTCTTCTTCATCAACCCATCTAGCCTCTACTTCTGGAATCTTGTACCATTTGATGAGATGTTCCATTTATGTTCCATGTCATGTCTTCTTCTTTATTATAGAGTCTATGATTCTTTCTCTTTTGGCTTAGGTATGGGTGGTATGGGCACCTCCTTTGGTAAGTTCTCCCAACTCATTAGAAATCTCTATTTCTGCTAGTAATGGACCCTTGTATGCAACTAAGTCTTGAACATTGAAGACAAATGGAATGGACCACCCTGGAGGTAGATCAATCTTATATGCATTCTCCCCATACTTTGCTAGTATTTTTCATGGATCTATCCTCTTCATTTGTTTCTTTCTTGGTATGTCCTTCTACAAGATTTCCTTTTTCAAATGTACCATGAATAGATCCCCAACTAAAAATTGCAGATCCTTCTTCTTTGCATCCACATTAATATTTAACCTCATTGTTGCCTCTATGAGTATTTATTTCACCTGATCAATGTACTTATTTCATTGATTAGGAAAATTCTTCAGCATGCCCACTCTTTCCCTCCATATTTCCCAAATCTCTAAGCTCACAAATTCCTCTGGGGTGAACACCATACACTACTACAAAGGGACTCTTACTAGTAGTCATATTTACACTATCATTGTAAGAATATTTAGCATGTGGTATAACTTGGTCCCACATTTTTCCATACTCCTTAGTTAGACATCTCAACAGGTTCCCTAAGACCTTGTTTATGACCTCTATTTGGCCATCAATTGGTATGTAATATGCTGATCCAAAAGAAATATTTGTTCCTAGCCTCTTCCACAAAGTTTTCCAAAAATGCCCCATTAACTTGACATCTCTCTCTAAGACTATATTGAGAGGTAATCCATGGATTCTTACAACTTCCCTAAAGAAAAAATGAGCTATATAACTTTCATCATGTGTTGTTTTTCATGGGATGAAATGGATCATCTTACTAAACCTATCAACAAATAAAAAAACACTATCCATACCAGTACTTGTTCTTGGTAATCCCACTATAAAATCTATGCTAATACATTCCCATGGTCAATTTGGAATGGGAAGTGGTTGATATAAACTAGAATTAGAAGTCATACCTTTGGCTTTCTGACATACTAAACATTGCTCCACATACTTTCTCACATCTCTCTTCATGCTTGAACAATAATAAAACCTCTAAACCAATTCAAGGGTCTTATTGGGACCAAAATGGCCACTAAGACTCCCATTATGTTTCTCTTGTACCAAGTTCTCCCTCATAGACCCCTTGGGTACACATAATTTTCTGCCCCTAAACAATAATCCATTTTGTAAAGTGTAATCTACAAATTGACCATGGAAGTGGTTGTTGAATTCCACAAATACATTATAGGCCTTTGAGAAGTCTTCATATTCTTTGTATAGATCCTTGAATCTTTCCACTCTAATAGTTTTTAACTGCACCACTTGTATAGTGAGTAGCCTTTGGCTCAAGGCATCAACAACCTTATTAATCTTCCCCTTCTTATGCTTTATAGTGAAGGTATAAACCTATAAGAACTCCATCCACTTCAAATGTCTATTACTTAACTTCTCTTGGGTGTTTATGTAACTCAAAGCTTGATTGTCAATAAAAAATACAAACTCTTTAGGTAGGAAATAGTGTATCCACTTCTTAAGGGCTTGAACTAGGGTATATATTTCTAGGTCATAGGATAAGTACTTCTTCTTGGCCTCACTCAACTTTTCACTATAAAAAGCCACTATTCTACCTTCTCGAGTCAAAACAACCCCTACTTCTACGCTAGTAACATCACACTCCAATGTAAACAAAATTTTCAAATTTGGTAACATTAGGATGGGTTGGGTGGATACCTTGGTCTTTAACAATTCAAAACCTCTATTGGATTCTTCAATCCACATAAACTTGGTATTTAACCCACCCTTTATGGTATCCAACACTGGAGCACATATGACACTAAAAACCCTAATAAATTTCCTATAGAATTGGGAAAGCCCATAGAAACTTCTTACCTCTGTATCGGATATAGTAGTAGTCCAATTTATTATAGCCTTCACCTTGCTAGGATACATCTTCAATGACCCTTGTGAAACCACAAATCCAAGATACACCAATTCTTGTTTCATGAACTCACACTTCTCCAAGTCAATTTCCAACTGTTCTTCTTGTAACTTCTTCAACATAATCTGCAAATGCTTTAAGGGCTCTTCCTTTTTCTTACTAATGGTGAGAATGTCATCAAGATATACTACCAAAAATACCCCTATGTAGTCCTTAAGCACTTCATTCATCAATCTCATGAATGTGCTTGGGGGCATTGCTAAGCCAAAATGGCCTGACAAGCCATTCATCCCCTTCCTTTATGTAGATTTGATGGTATCCACTCTTTAAATCCAACTATTTGAAGCATTTATCCCCATCAAGGAAATCCATTAGGTCCTCAATCCAAGGGATTGGAAACCTATATCTTACTATTATCCTATTGATGGCTCTGGATTCTATGCATAACCTCCATTTACCTCCTTTTTTGATGTTAAAACCACTGACACTGCACATGAACTTAATCTCTTCTTAATGATCCCTTGATCCAATAACTCCTACACTTTTCTAGCTATCTTATTGTTCTATTCAGGGGTCATTTTGTAAGATTCATTATTGGGAAATTATTCCCCTTTTATTAAGTCAATTTGATGACTTATAGGTCTCTATGGTGGTAAGACTTCTGGTGAACCATCACTCACAATATCCTTAAATTTCTCCAAAAGTTCTGGTATCTCCTTAGGTAAGGGTGCTTAATTATTCTATCTTCACCTCCTTAGGCTTCATCATGAATGCATAACACTCCTCATCTTCCATCTTAAGAACTTTTAGAAACTATTTTACTCCTACTACCAACACATTGGGACTGGTCTTTACTCCTTCCACAAAAGACTGGATTTTGTATGTCACTCTATATTTTTGAAAAGAAAAAGAATTATTTTATCCATAATGCATGAAATTTCTATCAAATTGACATGGTATTCCCAATAGAATATGGTAAGAATCTATGGAAATTATATCCCAAAGTATTTTTTCATTATATCCTCCAATATTAAACTCAATCTAGGCTTTCTCAATCACTAGGACATGTTTCCCTTTGTTCAACCATGTTACCCTATAAGGATGGTCATGAGGTATCTTAGGAACTCCTAGTTTAATCACTGCTTCTTTAGAGATGATGTTATCAGTTGAACTTGAGTAAATGATCACTCTACATGCTTTACCAAGGATTTTGCATTTCACTTTAACAATTGACCTCCTTTGTTTAGGTTCTTCCCTAACTGGTTCTTTGATCAACTCTCCTTATCATCAGATTTTCCCCACTCTTTGAGCCAAGATTTACTTGAGGAGACTTAACACTACTTGAATCCTCTTAAACATAATCAATTCTCCTCTTTGACTATGAATATGTGGCTTTGTGAGGACATCTATATGATAGATGCTCAAATTGGTGGCAGTTATAGCATTCCATCTTTGTAAATGAACATCTATTGGTCCACTATTAGGACCTCTACCTCATCCATAGTTACCTTTGCTACTAGTTTCATGGATCTACTCTTTCATTTTTGTCTCCCCTTTGGGTCCTGAATCATTTTTTCTACAACCATAGCTTCCTTTGTGACCGTTGGAGTCTCTACCTCTTCCTCTTCCTCTGTTGTTTGCTTCATAATTTTTATTTCTCCTCTCCTCAACCTTAAGAGCTAGTTGATAACACTTTTTCATAGTGGTAGGAGTTATAAGACTTATTTACTCTTGGTTAATTCATCTTAACCCATTTAGGTACCAAGCCACTTTTATCCTTTCATCCTCTATCACCTTGGAGCTTAGGCATAATTTATAAAATTCTTCTGTATAAGTACTAACCTCTGAATCTTTTTTTCTTAGATTCTACCTCTTCTTGTGGATTTTTATCTCATATTCCTATGGAATATAGGTATCCCTTATATTTTCAACCATCCCTTTCCAAGTGGAGATTTGGTTTTTTCCTTCCTTTACTCTTTCATCCTGCACAAACTTCCACCATGTAAGTGCAATCCCTCTCAACCTTGTTTTACCTACTTTCACCTTTTGAGCCTCTCACACACCTTCACATTCAAAGTGGTTTTCTAACCCCTCTATCCACTCCATGAATACCTCTGGTTCCATCTTTCCACTGAATAGGGGTACACCTTCCAATTAATTTCCACTTATGGCTTTTAGAGCCCTAAGGAATGGCTCCTCTTATAGTACTAGATCATGCTCTCACATTGCATCTTCTTCTGCCACTGACTTGCCTTTTCCCTTTGTCTCTCTTACCCTATCACTCACTTATGTTGTCCTATTTCTCACTTCATCAATTTTAGTTCTCATCTCTGCTAATTGTTCCCTTAGGATTCTATTCTCCTCCTCTCTTTCATCCATCTTCTTAGCCAACTTTGTGTTGGTCACCATGTGATGCAGGAGCATCCTGGAGTAGTTGGAAATACCATGTCACCAAAAAAATGCTTTGGTTTGATTTCTATTTTAGTAATTAACTTGGTTGGAGACCTGAGGTTCTCAGTCACTTTGGTGGAAATTCTCAGTTGGAAGATGTTCTACTTCATTGTTGGAATCAGTGACTGGACTCTGTGGTGCTCGATGTTGTTTTTTTTGGTGATATTCTACTCAGGGTACACTGATCGGTGGTGTCTTTCTTGGTAGCATATTACTTGGTGGTTTCAATTCAGTGGAGTTACACTTAGTTGTGTCTTTCACTGAGTGGTCTGGCTCTTGGTGTACTTTTTTACCAACTAGATGTTGGAGTTTATCGACTTGTGTTTGTGGGTTGGGCGGACATAGGAGATTGTATCTGTGGTTTGAGGAGGTCATTGGGATCATGCTAAGTTCTGAGGCATGCAAATTTGTGGCATTGGATCTTGTGTGGACCTAAATATGGGTTGATGTGTTCTCCTATGTATTTTTGTATTATTTGTAGCGGACTAGTGCATTTAATATCTATTCATTGTAGAGTGTATGGCCGACTGGGTTAATTAATTATTGTTTACAAGATGACTTGTGGAAAGTGTATATAAATGAGAGTTCAGGTTGATGTTTAGAGAGAGACATGGGAAGATAGATATAGGATAGAAAAGTAAGCTAATAAGCTGAAATATTTTAAGTTTCCGCAGATGTTTGTAAGTGGGTAGACAAAGATTGCTGATTTCTTGGTGGCTTGTGAGCACAAGTTCAGATCCAGTTTCTTCCACTTAGCTATAGGGTAGATGGATAAAGTTGGATCCTATGAGATCCTATTGAATTTTTTGATGTAATTGGCCCTAACTAGAAAGGCCTTATAGCTTGGCATGTTGCATGTAATTGGAATTATGAGATAATATAAGTTGATATTGATATATCTTGTGTTGTGTTGCTTTCGTTGTGTGTTCTTGTTGTTGTCTGAAAGTTTGGATTGTCCTTTATTGGATCCTCGAAGCTTTATTTCATGAAGTGTTATTAGAGTAGGTTGATTTCTTGTGGACCTTAGGGTTTTTGAAGATCTGAAGAGATGCATCCAAGAATATTGGACACTAGGGCGATTGCAAATATTTCTAAGGAGGTGGAAGCAAGGATAATAGAAAGGTTCAGATCTAAGATGGAGGCGATGAAGAATGAAATAATAGAAGGTATCATAAGTTTTGGATTACATAGTGGTTCGAGAATGGATGATGGTTATGAGGAAGCTTCTAAACATTTTGAAGTTGCTAGATCTAGTGGAGATGAAAGATTCGATCAGATAGAAATATTTGGAGGAGACAGATATGACCAGTTGCAGAGATTTGGAGCTCGGTTGAGTACAAGCTACCAAATGGAGATGTCCAAAATTTTAGGAACATTCAGACCTTAGGATCTAATTGATTAGATTAGTGATTTAGAAGACTAATTTGAGCTGGAAGACATTGAATATTTTCTTAGAGTTAGGCTAGCATAGACCAAGTTGAAGGGACATGCTGCTTTGTGGTGGAATGAGTTGCAGAGGGACTGAGAAGAAGAAGGTGAGATGGAGATCAATCGGTGGATGTTGATGGTGAAAAATCTAAAAGATAAGTTCATTCTTGTCAACTATGAACTTGAGTTATTTAAGAAATTGAAGAATCTGAAACAAAAGGAGATGACTATAGAGGATTATACTGCGGATTTTTAGAAGCTGACTATTTGGTCTGGACATAGAGAAATTTATAAACAAAAAGGTAGTGAGGTATCTTAATGGACTGAAATTTAATATCCAAGATGAGATTGGTATGTTGAATATTGAGTTTGTGGAGGTTGCTTATTAGTATGCACTGAAGGCAGAAGATAGGTTGAAAAGAAGACATTATGGTAATTCCTGAAGGAAAGAAAAGCATGAACAATTGGTAAAGGATAAAATGAAAGTTGAGGATGAACTAAAACCTATTGAACTGAGGAGAAAGATAGGTAGAGGTGTATTCAGGGGTACTTGTGACAACTGTGGTGAAGAAGGACATTGGTCATTTGAATGTCCCCATGAAGATAAGAAGGTTGGTGCTCACCAAAATGCTATGGTGAATAAGGTTACTCAGAATGAACCTGAGATAGAGGGTGTGACTCTCTTTCTTAGGAGAAATTTGTTTCCCTTGAAGCAAGTTGATTCTTGTTACAATAAGAATTTTTTTAGGATTGTGTGCAAATTTGGTGGTAAATGTTGTAAGGTGATTGTTGATGGAGGAAGTACTGACAACCTATTTGTTGAGGATATGGTTCAGAAACTTGGTTTGAAAATGTTGAGGCATCCTTGTCCTTACAAGATAAGTTGGTTACAAGCTGGTCACATAGTAGATGTGAAAGAGCAGTGCATGGTGACTTTTTATTGGTATTTATTGGGATGAATTATTATGTGATATTGTGGAGATGAGTTCTTTTCATGTTTTACTCAGTAGACCTTGGAAGTATGATAGAGAGGCTATTCATGACTATAAAATAATTTCCTTTACTATACGGAAGGATGGGTATAAGTCTATTTTGATTCCTTTGAAGGATGTAGAGCCTAGGAAGAGGAACTTGAGCATTGGTAGTAGATCTGAAATAGTTGCAGTGGATGATACAGACATGAATGTGTAGAGATATGAAGATAAATCAGCAAGTGCTAATGGTAATAGGAAGAAGACAAAGAATCAAGGGAAGAGTGTGTCGGTTGATGACTTGGAAGACATATATATCAAGAACTTGTTTGGGATCTATGTGTTGAATCCCAACAAATGTTCATCCAGCTTCTGATAAAATCTTTTTTGCACCTGGGGTGTCTAATGCAGGAGCATCCTAGGGTAGTTGGAAATCCTATGTCACCAAAAACATGGTTTGGTTTGATTTATATTTTATTAGTTAACTTGGTTGGATACCTGAGGTTCTTGGTCACTTTGGTGGAATTTCTCAGTTGGAAGATCTATTGCTTCACTGTTGGACTCGGTGAATGGACTCAGTGGTGCTTAGTGTTTCTATTTTTGGTGATATTCTACTCAGGGTACACTAATCAATGGTATTTTCTTGGTGGTTTATTTCTTAGTAGCATATTAACCAGTGGTTTCTATGTGGTGGAGTTTCACTTGGTTGTGTCTTTCACTGAGTGGTCTAGTTCTCGGTGTTCTTGTTTACCGACTGGATGTTGGATTTCACCGAGTTGTGTTTGTGGATTAGGTGGACATTGGAGATTGTATCCACTATTTGAGGAGGTCATTGGGATCATGCTAAGTTTTGAGGCATGTAAATTTTTTGCATTGGATCTTGTGTGGACCTAAATTTGGGTTGATGTGTTCTCCTATGTATTTTATTATTATTTGCAGCCGACTGGTGCATTTAATATTTGTTCATTATAGAGTGTATGGCCAAATGGGTCATTCAATTATTGTTTACAAGCCTAATTGTGGAAATTGTATATAAATGAGAGTCTAGGTTGGTGTTTAGAGAGAGAGACATGGGAAGATAGATAGAGGATAGAAGAGTAAGATAATAAGCTAAAATATTGTAAGTTGCTGCAGATAGTTGTAAGTGGGTAGATAGAGATTGGAGATTGCTTGGTGCCTTGCGAGCACAAGTTTAGATCTGGTTTCTTCCACTTAGCTATAGGGTAAATGGATAAATTTGGATCCTGTGAGATCTTTTTAAATATGTTGATGTAATTAGCCCTAACTGTCAAGGCCTTAGAGCCTGACATGTTGCATGTAAATGGAATTCTGAGATAATATAAGTTGATATTGATATATCTTATGTTGTGTGTTTTCTGTTGTGTGTTCTTTTTGTTGGCTACAAGTTTGTATAGTCCTTTATTGGATCCTCTGAGCTTGACTAGATCACCATGGTTTATTCACCCGTAGATTCAAGGTCACTCATGTACCTCCTAGCCCAAATGTTTTCAGGCTCTGATACCAATCTAATAGGGATATTATCTCTCTTGATTCAGTTTGACTCTCTCTTAGTCCTTCTCTCTCTAACCTAGTAGGGCTTCTTACCAAACCCTAACCTAAGGGTAGAATCCTTGGTTCAACTACCCTTCACTGCAAGAACCTCTCTACAAATATGGAATTCACACTACACTAAATCTTCAAGGGTAGATTCCACCTTACCTTCTAAAACTCCTCATAAATACTTGTAGGGTAGACATCACACTCCTTTTTCCTAATTACTTCATTCTTGAAGATTCAGAACCATAGATCATCCCTACATTAATAAAAGTAATTAATTCAAGGAGTGAGCCTACTAGTTCCTTGTAGCCCAAATCAAGCTCCTATTGTGCATTAACTCCCAAAATTTACAAAGAGTCCCAAAAACTAATTTTGGATCCAGATACCCTTTTTGAAAACATGAAGTATTTTTAGGGTTAGGGTTCCTCACACCATTTGTATAGTACTGCAAAACCTTTAGGGACTGAGTCCTTAAAAGTAGGGCTATTAGGAATATTTATAAAAACTCTTCACAAAACCTGCTGAAATGGATTCATCATCCTCCACCAATGCTTAAAAAGTTTGTTCACATCACCAAGGTAATCCTCCATGCATTGGACTCCTTCATTCAATCCTACCCTGCAAAGAAAACACTCCACTTCTCAATTGACCCTAGTTAGGCTATAGCCAAGCTCTCCTAGGGAAAGAGATCAAAATCCACCATTGTCACCTCTAGTAATAAAAAAAAGGAAAATTCTACACAATGACCCCTCTACCATTTCACCAAGGCACATGTGTTTTCCATGGCTAGAAATGCCTAGGGAGTCACTTTAATATGTATAACCCTGTTTGGTCTAGAGAACACAAAGTAGGAAGTTTATTTTAATTAAATGCACAAAACACAATCTCTTCACTAACCTACTTCAACATAATGGTAAAAAAACTAGTAGTTCCTAATTACAATGAAATAGTAAGTAATTCAATCCATTAAACCATACTTAGGACAAAAATACAAAGAAACACAATTAATGTTCTTCCCAAAAGCTTAGAAAATTGTGTCAAATGGTAACCAACCCTCTTACACAACTTCCATGTCTCTTAAATATGTCTATAAAACCAATTATAACTGTCTAAACTGACCCATAACTACCTTTTGGTGGTTTATCATCTTTTTTGCAAATTTGGTATCGAACAACTTTGTAAAGTTGCAAAAGTTGCTCGACAACTTTTATAACTTTTGCATTTTTTACCTTTTGAGGTCCTAAACCAACATGATAGATCCCAATAACCACCAAAACACTTCTAATACTTCCTTATGACACAAATAGGTTCTTTCTATTAGCACTTTTAAAAATGTTTTCATGGTTTCAAGGTTTTTCAAAGTGTTTGAGTCTGGTTTTTTAGGTCTTATGTGTCTCTAGTTCTTAAACCCTTGGTCTATCTTGGAAAAAAAGGATCTTAAACCCTAAACCATTGAGTATTCTTTGAAAATGATGTTACCTTTTTTAGGTCACTGAATTTAATTAAAACCATGTGGTTTAAGTCATCATCGGCAGGGCCATCTAATAGTTTTGTAAGTCCTAGCGGGGGTATCATTTTAATATTTCCTAAATCCTAAAGTCCCCGTGGCCTTTTATTTTAACCAAAGTGTCATGAAAATATTTATTCATCTAATGATAGGTGTAATGCTTGGATAGTAAGATGCAACCCCTTTATCCCATCAAGGCATCATGATAGGTTCCCAAGTATCTATTTCCAGATAGTGACAGACCCTTTTCTTTCAAAATCTAGCAGCAATTTTGGAGGATCGTCAGATCATATTTCATAAATGGGTTGCATTATGCCTTGATCTGAAGATGTAGGGTAATTATCAATCAAGGCATCATGCCTAAGTGACAAGTGGAAAATAGTGGGACCTATTCATAGATAAGGTATTGCTAAAGATAATACAGATCTTCTTTGATCCAATAGTTGGGGCTATGAATGAAAGGAAAGAGGATCATTGTTTATTCATCAAGGTAGCACGCCATGTTGAAAAGTATCCAAGTAAGACCAAAGGCCTAAATATCTTGTGGAAATCATATATATTTTGGTCATGTGGTAGGCATGATGCTCCTATCCAAAAGTGCAAGCTACTTATCCCAAAGGTCAGGGTTTTCAAATAACATAAAGCATGCTCAAATTTAAATGAATCTAATGGTGGGTATGATCCTGTAAAGATCAAGATGTATGGGGGTTATCCATTGAGGCAATGTACCTATGTGACATGTTCCTTTGGTGGGGCTAGACTGGAGATAAATTTAAAGTAAAGTACATGCAGATCATCCATGATTTGATAGTGGGCATGTTGCCTTGAAGAAAAGTTGATCTAATGTTAGTCATTGAGTCATTACAACTAATGAACACATGTCCAAGTTGAGATGTCTCCAAAGTGGGACCAACAGGTAAAGGGCCAAGCATGTATGTTTTAATCTAATGGTGTATTCTATGCCTCATATTGAAGATGCAAGATAGATTTTCATTAAGGCATTGCGCCCATTCGTCACGTGGCCATCTCAGATCATGGGTTTGGATTTATAGATAAATATAAAGACAGAGAAGATCTACTTCAATCTAATGGCTAGTGTGTTCCCTTGATTACAAGTTGCTTGAAAGATAGTCATTGTGGGATTGTGACAAAGCAACACATTGCATTCTGAGACCTTGGTGCATGGGTGTTTTTAAATATGATCTATGGATGTGTTTTAAAATTGATATAAATTTTGATCTCATCCATTGACAGAGTTTTCCATGCCAGGTGTAGAAATTATATCAAATGTTTGAATTTTTAAAACATTTTCCCAAGGGTTTGAAGTGGCAGTCTTGTGTCTTATGTGACAGGAGAGTAAATTTATGATTTATATAAATGAAATTAGGGGATGCTTCCAAGATTAAAATCTGATTGCTTGGAATATTTCCAGGAGACTTTTATAATAGGAATGGTGTTTTAGGTTTTTGGATCAAAATTGCAAACCTTTTTGTAACCCTTAACCAACTCCTTTTCTCTTCTGTAATAATGGTGGATCTGTTCCTAAGTCTGGTGGTTGGAGGATTAGATTTCCTTTGAAGACATACATTCCCTGATGAGTTGATACAAACAGAAACATTCCATATTCCTTTTCTAGGGAATTTCTTTAAGATTTAAAATGACTAGAGGCTATAGATCAGATTGTGCAAAATCAATTGATGAGAGGTTTACTTCTGGTTGAAGGCAGGGTAGTTGAAATGAGTTAATGCATTTAATATCTTGAATTACCTAGTTGTTAGTTTTTTGTCATAAAATGATCTGAAGCTTGTTGCAATCCTTCATTTATAAAATAATTCCCAAGATCATTTAGAAAGGGCTGGAAACTTGGGGAAGTACAAAAATCATTAATTTGCATTTCTAGTGAGAGTATAGAAGATATAATCTAGAGAGTGTCAAGATAGAATAGAAAGTTTCATTTCTTTTTCATTTATTGAATAGGTGTATTTTGAATTAGATTGAAATAGGAACACGGTTCTTCATACTTATTATAATTTTTCCAAATTCAAGTCTCTCCTCTATGTTTATGTCTTGAGCTATGAAGTCTTCTAACTCACTGCATAGAGTTTATCTATGTGTATGTTATTGTTCATCAGTTTTGATCTAGGATCTAAATAAATGATGCTATGAATAAAACATAAGTTTATTTGGTATGCAAAAGGACTTTATAAGAAGTGTATCATCTGATTCACTTGTATTTATGGATTTGAACCTTTGATAGTAGTTTCTTTCTGTGTTCTACATCTTTAGTAGAGATATTTCCCAATGGATAAAGCAGTGATCAAAAATTAGTATTTCTATGCAGATACATGTCTGGTTAGGTTTGGCTATATTCTCCCCTTTTAAAACATCAAAACCATCTTAGTTTCCTTTTTATTTTTGTGGTTGTTGGTTATTGTTCTTCATGGTGATTGAGAGCCAATGAATGATTGGTTATCATTTAGTATTTTCTTACCATTATCTGTTGTTAAAATCTAGAATGAGTTGCAAAGTGTTATGTATTGAACTAGATTAGGTACATCTACCTTGGTCTTGCAAAGCCAAAAGTGCAGAGAGCAGTCTTGTCCCTATAGTTGGTCCATTTACCTTAAAGATCTTCCTTTATTTGGATCTAACCACTCTTAAAATCAATCTCAAGGTATATTCCTAGCTTTCAAAGCATAAAAAATTTTAAACACCAAAAAATGGCGACTCTGCTGGAGGTATAGATGTTAAATATTTTTAGGAATTTCAAGGATTCTCTAGGGATTTCAATTTGTATAAAGTTAAAGCCAATCAGTTTACCTTAAAAATCAGATTTACTCTTACCTATTTTCTTTTTTTTATCCTTTCCTTGTAAAACCTTTTGTAGTATTTATATAGGTTAGTATTGTATTTTCCCAAGTTATGTTGGGTGGCGACTCAAAGAAATATCTACAGTGGTGCTGAGTAATACATATTATTTTATACACACTCTTTCAATATGAGTGCTAGAAATACCATATATTGGATGAAAGAATATCATAAAGATAAATTAGAAGATGGGCTTCCAACTACTTCCAATGTAGTCAATCAAAGAGAGGAAGGAACGATAGAGGATTCCCTCAAACTGAGAAAAATGAGGAGAACATTCAGGAAGAAGATCCAATCCAACATAGCCATGAAGGAAATGTATCAGAATATTAAGAGACTCCAGACTTGGGATTGGGTGCATATGGAGATTATTATTCTCCTAGTGAGAGAGAAGAGGAGGGTTCTGACACCACCCTCCTAGATTTAAAAAGTCTCGATGAAGAAGCTGCTCAATTGGAGAGAATACTCCAAGAGCAATTCGCCATCACACAACAGTGAAAAAAAGAAAAGGAAGATAATATAAGACAAAATCATATTAGGGTTGATCAATTAAGAAGGAAAATGATGAAACAACATGAAATAAATTATGTTGAAGAACCAAAGAGGGTTGAAGATGAACCTTCCATCCGTCAAGTTTTTAAGATTCAAAGCCCTAAGGATAGGGGAAAACAAAGAATGCCAGGGGTTGAAATAAATGAGCCTAAAAGTCATGAAATTATAGTAGATTTAATGTTTCAATGGGACGCTGATATTGAGAAATATAAAAAGGAGAAAGAGATCACAGTGAAAAAACTTGAGAAAGAAGAAGTAGATGCTGCTACTTAGGAAATGAAGAAGAAGATTGATTTTCTCATGCAGTCTTCTGGGTCTCCTCATGTTGGTGTTGAGATTGCTTCAACATCAAATGCCAAATCATCTACCTTCTAGGATGATGTTCCATTCCAAAGGAGACCAGTTCATGCAAAAAGGTACAAATTTTTTTCTTTTCATGGTATTTCTGGTTATCCTAATGCATTTCAAAATGAGATTAGAGATAGACTTCCTAAATTTGATGAAAATAATATCATCACTTGTTAAGAGAACTTAAAGAATTTTATTGAAATGATGGATGATGATGATATTGTAAATGAGGATGTACTGATAAATTTTTTTGTTTAGTCTCTAGTTGAGGATGCCAGGGATTGGTTTAAAGGATTACCTCATGATTCTATGGGATCTATGGATGAACTAAAAGATTTCTTTTAGGAGCAATATGGTGACAAGACAAATGAGGGATTCATGTTGAATGAGATCAATAATATCAAGAAGAATCCAAATGAGGATGTGGTTGAGTTTAATATAATATTTCAAAGAGCCACACATAATCTTTTGCAAGTAATGAGGCTTGATGATATGTTATGTCTTTCCACCTATCTAAATGCTTTTGATTCTAAAATGACATATCTTCTTAGAGATAAAATTCCTAGAAACATTAGAGAATATTTTAAGACAACTGTTAACATTGAGACTAATAGAAGAGTATCAGGGAAATTGGGTAGAAGGGAAGAATAGAAGCCTACTGGGAAAGAATACGATAGGCCTTCTAATGTGAAACCTAAATATGAGGTTAATATGAAGCAGATTTTAAATTCCATAAATTATTTGAATCCTCGAGAGCATAGGAATAATAGGGCTCCAAGAAATGATAGGTCATTCACTAGAAATTTTAATCAACAACCAAGAATGAAAATTTACCCATATACTACCCAATGGAAAGATGGGAAGGCAATCCTCCAATCAAAGAAAGATAAGCATGATGATAAGACCCCTGATCCTTTGTAAAGAAATTTTTTTAACATGTTTGATAATGATTATTGTTGTGAAGCTTTTCAATCCCCACACAATCTTGACTATTTTGTTATTGCCTTAACTATATCTGCAAATGAAACACAACAAGAAGGGGAAGATGAAGATGACTTGTATGATAACAGTGGTTGTGCTATGACTTTTTGAAACTTAAGGGGTGAAGAAGATTCTAATGATGAAACTAAAAACCAAGATATGGTTCCATCTGATGAAGAAGAAGAAGAAGAAGAAGAAGAAGAAGAAGAAGAAGAAGAAGAAGAAGAAGAAGAGATTGATGATATAAGGTGTAATGTTGAAAGAAGTAAGGAGCCTATTGTATTAAGAAGACCTTCAGATGAAGAGATCACACAAATCACTATTGACATGGTTACTCAAGAAAGGAGTAATTATAATTTGAGAAATAAAATAGTTGGTAATGCAGATGGAAAACCATCTAGTATTTTCAGTAAGGAAACCAAATCAGATACTAAGTAGACATAAGAAAAGGGAAAACTTGCTGAGAGTGTCAAAAGAATAAAGGATAGGAAAGAAGATAGGTCTAATAGTCCAAGTATTGTCAATAAGGTAAAAAAAAGATGCCAGAGATGAGTGTTTCCCCTCTCCAAAAGGATAATAAAAGTGATGAGCCAGGCTTGGAATCTCAAGTTGAAGATGGAAATATTGTTACTATAAAACAAGACATCTCTGATATAAAATACACCCCTGTTGATATGGGGCAATTGTTATTACATTTCACCATCAAGATTACACTATTGGAAATGATGAGGATTGAGGAACATAAAGAAAAGACTTTGACATGGGTAAATATCATTTCTTCCACAAGGATTTGGAAGCCAGAGAAGAAAGAGAAAATGGGAAATATAGAAGATAAGTCTAAAAGTAAGGGGAAAGAGTCAAAAGAGATGATTTCAAAGATCCCTCAGATTTAATTGAACACTAATAGTGTAAATAATCACTTGGGAATTATGGATCCCTTTTTCTTAACTTTGCTTACCAATGGTAAGATGCTAAAAAATTGCATGATAGACACTTGAGCATCTAACACTATTATGCCTGTAGACATAATGAAATCTATGGGATTGTAGGTTGATACCCCTCATGGAAGATGTCAGGAAATGGACTCCAGAGAAATATCTATCATTGGTACTATTAAGTCTTTTCCTTATAGGTTGGCTACTTATCCTGACAAAATGCTAACAATGAGTGTCCTAGTGGTTGATATTCCTCCCCAATATGGAATGTTTTTATCTAGAAAACAGAGTGCATCAATGGGAGAAACTAGTCAGTGTGACTTATCCTTTGCAAATTTCAATAATTTTAGTGAAAATGTTAAAGTATCCTGAGAAGTTAGGACTCCTCACATGATTGAGGAAAATGAAGATGATAATATGAATTGTTTCTTAGACACTGATATTGGGTCTTTTCAAGTACAAGAGAGTAAGGTTGAAGGAGAAGGGCGGCATATTCTGGAAAAGGATAATCTTACAGACCAACATGACTTATGGACTATGTATTTTTATGGTGCAAGATCAAAAGAGGGAGTTGGTGCAGGAGTTTTGTTAATAGGTCCTAGTGGTAAGACCTTCAAATTCTCATTTAATTTGTTGTTTACATGTACAAACAATACTGTAGAGAATGGGGATTTGTTAATAGGATTAAGGTTAGCCTCAAGACATAAAATAAGAAATCTTAGAGTAATTGGAGACTCTAAATTAGTAACATCTAAAATAAGATCCAATTATGCTTCAAAGAACCAAAGACTAGATCAATATCAAAATTTTGTTTGCGATGAGTTTGAAAATTTTGATGCATTTTGTATTGACTAGATGGATAGAAGTCAGAAGAAAATAGAAGACTTGCTGTCCAATATTACTTTGAGGCAAGAAGATATTACATTTGTAGGAATATTCTAAATAGAGGTTCAATCCAGGCCTTTGATACCAAACAATGTTGAAATTTAGCAGGTCTTTGAAGATGATTTGGATATCCTAAGATTATTATATTATGAAGCAAACTTTGGAAAAAAGGAAATGGACTTTAGTGGGTGTATAGAAACCTTGGATGGTAAGAACATTACTCTTGGTAAGGAAGCCATACAATTGAAATCAAATAGAGTTCTAAATGGATTATTTGTTCTTGAGAAAGCATTTGATAATAAGGAAAAACCTTTATTTACAAGGACTATGAACAAACCAAAGGATTTGGAGGAGGTAAACTCGGGGACAATTGAAGCTTCTAAAAATGTATATATTGGTGAGAATTTGTCTCCTAAAATTAAAAAAATGTTAGTTAATCTTCTTAAAGAGTATAAGTATGTTTTTGCATGGTCTTTGATGAGCCTCTTAAATGGCCATCTTTCTAAGTGATTTTTAATTTCTTTTCAATAGTTTATTTGCAAAAAAGATACATGGACTTATGGTTTTATATGCATATTTTATATGTGTAAAGACATAAAGTAGGAAAGTGGATGATAGAATAACATGGTATATTTTATTAAAACTGATGGATAGAAATGACAGAATGCAATAATTATATATGCTAATGAATGATCATTTTCCTATGTTATGTTTGTGGGTTGTTTCCTTCCTGTATCCATATGCCTTGGAAGAGTATTAATTAGAACTTAACACTTTCTTCCTAATATTAATGATGTGAATATGTATGTTTCAAACGTTGTGTGTGCATTAATTATTTTGCATGGATCAGTCATGGTGCATTTTAAGACCAACATAATGGTGCTGAAGAAGTCAAAACTAGCCATTGCTAAAAGATTCCTTTGTGTTGAAGAAGTCAAGTAAGCGCTTGAGAAAGTTAAAATGTTACTACAAGATCTTTGCATAAGGAAAAAGTTAGTGCAGTTTTCTGTTAAATGCAACACATGGATCTAGGACCCACAACATACTATATTCTGGGAGGACTTATTCTAAATGACTACTATTTCTATTATGAGACACTATGTATCTATAATGATCCTCATTAATAGAGTGATCTTAGATTTATGGAGTAGTTGTAGTTTTCCTTTAAATAAGATGATTGTTGTAACTCTTGGGAGTTAGTCGAGTTAGTTGATTTTTTTGAATAGAAGCTGATATAACTGTAATACTATTTTTATCTATCCAAGTGTATTTTCCAAGAATGAAAATAATGCATAGTTTGAGTTCAATTATTTTATCTTGATTGTGTTTCTATTCACTCATCCAAGGGGGCCCACTTAGTGATTGAATTACTTTGTTAGAGTAGGAATCATTTCTTTGCCTATTTAGAAGTAAAGTAGAAATTTGTTGTTCCTGTAGCCACTAGTAACATAACTAGTAGACTATTCCTGTAGCATAGGCGGGTAGAGTAGTTCCTATACATGATTACTTGTTTTCCTAGAGTAAGTGAATTTACTAGTGTTATCATATATTTCCTAAAGCTCAATGCATTTCAATTTCATAGGATTAGTCATAAGGATTAAGAGACTTTGAAGCATATACTTTGTAGATGCCATTCCAATTTTATGTCCCTGGTCGATAATTAAATGAGAGTGAATGATCTAATTAGCAACCATTTAGGGTATCCAATCCTAAAATAATAAGTCCAAAGCTATGGGTTTCTGAGACAATTGTTTAGCCAATCATTCTTATGATGATCTAAAATCTTATAGAGAAGATCTCTTTTAGCATGAGATTCCTTTGAAAGAAGGCACAAAGCCTTTCAGACAAAAGTTGAGATATGTTAATCCCACCTTGGCACAAAAAATGCCTGAAGAATTGAAAAAAATGAGAGATGATGGGATTATTAAACTTATTAGATATTCTACATGGGTGTCAAACTTGGTTCCAATGAGGAACAAGAATGGAGACATCAGACTCTGTGTAGATTTTAGAAATTTGAACATTAATTCATTGAAGGATAACTATGGCTTGCCCAATATGGAAGCCATGTTATAGAGAGTCACTCAATATAAGATAATATAAATGTTGGATGGATTTTCAGGATATAATCAAGTTATGGTCAAGGAATAAGAGCAATTCAAGACTGCATTTACTACACCTTGGGGTACCTATGTATATGTTAGAATGCCTTTTGGCTTAAAAAATGTTGGGGAAACTTTTCAGAGAGCCATGCAAGTGGAATTTGTAGATTTTATAAATAAGTTCTTATTAGCTGATCAAGATGATCTTATAGCCTATTCAGCAAAGGAAGATCAACATTGTAGTCATCTTGAGAAAAAAATTGTGAAAGATTTGGAGTATGGGGTTTCATTTAATCCAAAGAAGTGTGTTATTGGGGTCACAAAGGGAAATCTCCTAGGACATATTGTGTTTAAAGATGGAGTCAGGACTAACCTTGAAAGGGTTTCTACTAGTGATAAAGTCCCTCAACCCAAGAATTTCAAGGGAATTCAATCTTTCTTTGGACAAGTAAAATTCTTGAGGATATTTGTTACAAATTTTGTAGAAATTAGTATCCCTATTTCAAAGATGATGAAGAAAGAAACTAAGGTGGAATGGAATAAAGAAGCATCTAAGGCTTTCTTAGATATTAAGAAGGCTATCAAAGATGTCCTTGTTTTAAGGACACCTAATTATAGTAAGCCTTTGTAGATTTTCTCCTTTGATTCATACAATATTGTTACAAAAGAATTCAGAGGGTTTTGAACAAATCATTTCCTTTTTAGTAAGTCTTTGCAAGAAATAGAATTGAAATATGATATCATAGAAAAAGGCATATGCTTTGGTCAAGGCTATTAAAGCTTTTAGATGTTAAGTTCTTGGAGCGACCATTGTTGCTTATGTGCCTAGTGCTACTGTGAAGGATATTTTGGTGCAATAGGAGGTTTCAGGAAATAGATGTAGATGGATAAATAGGATCTAAGAATTTAACATTGAAATTCATATCAAAAAGTTTGTTAGAGGCATAGGACTTACAAAAATTATGGATCAGATCAATTTAGATGGTAATCTTGCAAACATGCTATAAGAAGAGAAAGGGCCTTATATCTATGATATGGATTGTTGTGAATGGTAAAAGGAGGTTATTGGATACTTGCATAAAATGATGTTAACTCCTAAGAAGGATGAAAATAAAAAGAGAATAGTTAAGCTGCATGTTGTTAAGTACTCTATTATAAAAGGTGAGCTATGGTGGAGAAGCAATGAAAGAGTTTTGCTTAAGTGTGTAGACCAGAACATGTCCAAGGACCTGTTAGAGAAAATGCACAATGGTGTTTGTGGGGGCCATTAAATGGATATAACCACTGCATATTATATTTTAAGGTCTAGTTTTTGGTGGCCTACCATTTTTAAGTATGATCACCATTTTCACAAGAAATTTGATGCTTGCCAAAGATTTGCTAGTAACCTTAAATTTAGTAGAAGTTTACCTTTGAGGCCTATCACAGTTGAGGCAGCTTTTCAAAAATGGGGAATAGATTTCATTGGAGAGATTCCTAAAAAGTCTAGTGGGGGTCATTCATGGATTCTTGTGGCAATTGATTATTTCATGAAGTGGGTTGAAGCAATTCCCACCAAAAGAGCCACTAATAAAGTTGTGATTGATTTCATCTTACAGAATATCCTCACTAGGTTTGGTTGTCCAGAAACTATTGTGGTAGAAAACACAATGTGTTTTAGATCTGAATAATTTATTGTTTTCCGCTAGCAGTATGGGATCAAGGTTTCTTATTCTTTCCCATATCATCTACATGGGAATGGTCAAGCTGAATCCAGTAATAATATCTTGACAAAGATTTTGAAAAGAGTGTTGGATAAGAACAAAAGGGCTTGGGATTCAAAGTTGCAACAAGCACTGTGGGATGATAGAGTAACAGTGAAAAAGGTCATTGGTTGTGTACACTTTGATTTATTATATGGTGTACATGCTAGATTGCCACAAAATAACCTACTACAAATGTACAAGTTTATCCAAAAATATGATGAGGAATGGGATGATGAGATGAGAATCAGAATGGATGACTTCATACAATTGGATGAATTAACAAGGGAAGAACATGACAAAAACATCAGGTTGCAACTTCAATGTAAGGATTTCTATGACAAAAGAACCACTATAAGAATTTTTAAACCTAATGATTTGGTTTGGATGTGGAATACCAGATTGGAAGATAAAGGAAAACATAGAAAATTTGATCCTCTTTGGCTGGGACCATATATCATTGAAAATAAGTGGGGTTCTTATTATTACATTTTAAAATATTTAACTGGAAATACTTTATAATTTTCAGTTCATGGAGAGTTCCTGAAATTCTACTTCTCTTGAGGTTCTTAGTATCCATGAACAGTCAGTTGTAAAAATGTTATGGTGCTCCTTTCTTTTGTTCTTGTTTTCTGTTGTAGGGTAGTTTTTCCTTTCTATAGGTGGTTTGCTTAACCTTGAGATTCTAGAATCTTGTCATGCCTGCAAAAGATACATACCCAATCAGAACCACTCTTAGCACTATAAATTTTTTTTGGATTGTTCCAAGGTTTTTTAAAGTGATCGAGTCTAGCTTTTTAGGTATTTTGTGTCTGTGGTTCTTAAACCCTTGGTCTATCCTGGAAAAAAGGATCTTACACCCTAAACCCCTAAGTATGTTTTAAAAATGATGTTACTTTTTTTAGGTCACTTAAGTTACTTAAACCCATGTTCTTTTAGTTTTCACCGGAGGGGCCATCTAATAGTTCTCTAAGTCCTAATGGTGGTATCATTTTAATATTTCCTAAGTCGTAAAGTTCCTATGGCCTTTTATTTTCACCTAAGTGTTGTGCCAATATTTATTCATCCAATGGTAGGTGTAATGCCTAAATCGCAAGATTCACCCGATTTATCTCATCAAGGCTTCACAATAGGTTGCCAGGTGTCTATTTCCAGATGATGGTGGGCCCTTTTCTTTCAAAAGCTAGCAGAAATTTTGGAGCATCGTTAGATCATATTTCATCACGGGTTGGAATTCTCCCTTGATCAAAGATGCAAGGTAATTATCCACCAAGGCATCATGCCTAAGTGACAAGTGGTGGATGGTGGGACTTGGCCATAGATAAGGTAAAGCTAAAGATATGATAGATCTTTTTTGATCCAATGACTGGCATTATGCTTGGAAAGAAAGATGCTTGTTATTTATTCACACCATATTGAAAGGTGTCCATCTGAGATCAAAGGCCTAAAGAGGTTGTCGTATGTCAGATTTTTTTTGATCATGTGGTATGTGTGCTGCCACTACCCAAAAGTGCAAGTTATTAATCCTTTGTGGGTTTAAACCTTTGTGCCACACAGTACATAGTGGGACATGGTCAGGGTTTTCAAAGAACATAAAGCATTCTAAGATTTAAATTAATCTGACATTGGATGTGATCCCATAAAGATAAAGATGTTTAGGGTTATCTATTGAGGCATTGTGCATGTTTGACACATTTCTTTGGCAGGGCTAGACTGGAGGTAAAGTTAAAGTAAAGTACAGGCATATCATCTTTGAGATTATGGTGGGAATGTTGCCTTGAATAAAATTTGATCTTATGTTAGTCATTGAGGCATTATGCCTGATCAACGTGTGTCCAAGTTGAGATCTCTCTGAAGTGGGACCAAGAGGTCAATGATCAAGCATGTCTATTTTAATCTAACGGTGTGCACTATGCTTCAAATTGAAGATGCAAGATAGATGTTCATTAAGGGATTGAACCTATTTTCCACGTGGCCATCTTAGATTGTGGTTCCAGGTTTCTAAAGAAAGATAAACATGAAGGAGATCTACTTCAATCTAATAGCTAGCACATTTCCTTTATCAGGAGTTTCTTAAAAGATATTCATTGCGGGGTTGCGACAGAACAACACATTGCATTCTAAGATCTTAGTGCCCAAGTGTTTTTAAAGATGATCTACGACTGTGTTTTAAAGTTTATATAAATTTTGATCTCAATTTTCAAGGGATTTTTCCATGCTAGGTGTAGCTGTTATATGAAATGTTTGAATTTTTGAAACATTTTCCTATGGTTTTGAAGCGGTGGTTCTTCTCTTATGCGAGAGGAGAGTAAATTTATGTTCTGATCTTGTGGGTTGTATAAATAAAATTATCGGATGGTGCCAAGATTAAAATCTGATTGGTTGGAATAGTTTTAGGAAACATTCATGATAGGAATGGGTGTTACAAATTTTTGATCAAAATTGAAAACCTTTTTGTAACCCTTAACTGACTCCTTGTCTCTTATGTATTAATGGTGGATCTGTTCCCAAGTCTGGTGGTTGGGGGATTAGATTTACTTTGACTATATACATTCCTTGATGAGTTGAGACAAACAAAGACATTCCATATTCCTTTTCTAGGGAAGTTTCTTTAAGATTTAAAATGACTGGCAACTATAGATCATATTGTGAAAAATGGATTCATGATAGGGTTTACTTCTTGTTGAAGGTAGGGTAGTTGTTATGAGTTAATGCATTTAATATCTTGAATGACCTAGTTGTTTGTATTTTTCCATAAAATGATCTAAAGCTTGTTACAATCCTTCTCTTATAAAATAATTCCCAAGATCATTTAGAAAGGGATAGAAACTTGGGGAAGTATAAAAATCATTAAGTTGCATGTTGATTCTAGTAAGAGTATAGCAGATGTAATCTAGAGAGTGTCAAGATAGAATAGAAAGTTTCACATGTATTTTATATTTATTGAACATGTGTATTTTGAATCAGATTGAAATAGGAACATGGTTCTTCATACTTAATATAAGTTTTCTAGATTCAAGTCTCTACTCTGTGTTTATTTTTTGAGTTGTGAGTCTTCTGAGTCACTGCATAGAGTTTAGCTATGTGTATGTTGCATTTCAACAGTTTTGATCTAGGATCAAATTAAATGATTCTAAGAATAAAAAATAAGTTCATTTGGTATGCACAATGATTTTATAAGAAGTGTATGGTCTGAGTTTCTTGTATTTATGGATTTGAACCTTTGATATTAGTTGGTTTCTGTGTTCTGTATCTATAGTAGAGATATTACCCAATCGATAAAGCACTGATTGGAAATTAGTATTTTAATGCTCATACATGTCTGGTTGGGTTTGGCTTTATTCTCCCCTTTTTAAAACATCAAAACCATCTCAGTTTCCTTTTGATTTTTGTTTTTTTGGTTGTTGTTCTTCATGGTGATTGAGAGTCAATAAATGATTGGTTATCATTTGGTACTTTCTTACCATTATATGTTGTTAAAATATAGAATGAAATGTAAAGTGTTGTGTATTTAATTGGATTAGATAAAACTACCTTGGTCTTGTAGAGTAGAAAGTGTAGAGGGAAGTCGTGTCCCTATAGTTCATCTAGTTACTTTAAAGATATTCCTATGTTTGGAGCTAACCACTCTTAAAATCAATCTCAAGGTATATTGGTAGGTTTCAAAGCATAAACATTTTTAGACACCATCACTTTTAACTTTTCTAGGTACCCTTTCCCAATTTTTCCATATTTAGGCTTACATCTCCTTATTAGGACCAATTTACATAATTGAAAACATGTCAACACAAAACCAAACTCAGATAATACAAATCACTGTAAACTAAACAAAAACCACTGAAAAACTCTTACAAACCAACACTTCATGATTGGACAAGACAAACCACTAGGTGCTCCTGCATAAATAATACACTAAATGGAGTTTTAAAATGAATTAATAAGATATATGTGTTCCTTTCCCACACCTTCATTTCTAGTAAATAATAGGACGGGAGTGAAAGAAGATGATTGATTGAGGTCTTGCATTGTTAGTACCTTATTTGTATGAGAGGTTATTGATATCGCATGGAGTCACTTAGGAGCCAGGGTCTAGAGAGAATACCAAGACAACTCAATATTTGACTCACATGATGACACTTCTCTATATACATCTTACATTTCCTACATGTTTTGGTTGCATCTGGTAGAGTGTGTAGTACGCCTCATGTTATAGAGAGGTTTCAGGATCCTTTGTTTATATCTTTTTGGTTTTTTTGGATTGTCATCCAAGTGGAGTATGATGTTAGCTCTGATCATGGTGGGAGTGGACCTCTTGTTCCATGTGGTTGGTTGGTAGTGTTTCTCTTACCATTCAAGATTATGACATTCCTTTTCTGATGTTAGATGATCCTTGCAGCTATTGAATTCTTCTTGTTCATCATTGGAGTTTTTCTCTTATCTTGTATATGTGGTACTTTTTTCCTTGTATCGGTATATCAGTTTATCATACCTCTTTGATATGTTGTATATGTACTTGATTTATCATCACATACCTTGCAAATTGTGCAGTGGATGTTTATTAAATATGTATTCCTTGTGGTATCAGTTGTACACGTATGTTCACATTTACATGATGATTTATTGGTTATTCTATTGTATATGTGAGACCTCGTATGGTAT
The DNA here is from genome assembly GCA_018584345.1 of Thuja plicata. Taxonomy (NCBI): domain Eukaryota; kingdom Viridiplantae; phylum Streptophyta; class Pinopsida; order Cupressales; family Cupressaceae; genus Thuja; species Thuja plicata. The sequence goes on from MU227775.1 coordinate 2,308,028, forward strand.
TAATTATAAATAATTAATTACCTTATACATAATTCTATGTTATAGAACCCTTTAGAATTGTTGCGTTTATGTGTATGTATTGTCTTATGTTGTATTTCTTCTGCATTGTTGTTCATGAAGGATATGTAAACTTAAAAAAGGAACTATTATATAAACTTAGCATTTTGTTTTAGGTAAATTTATCTTCGGTTCCCTAGTGGGGAATTACATTATGAAACAAATATTCTGAAATTGAGAATTGAGTTGGAAAATAGAGAGGAGTGATTACATATACAAAACAATAATGAAGCAACTACTTTCACTACTCCACCAAGATATATTTCCTTTATAGAAATGCAATACAAACAAAGGAAAAAATAACTATAGAGAGAGAGATGGAGAAACTATAGAAGGAAAAGGAGGAATTCAACCAAAGAGTTGAGGCTATAGCTGAGATAGCATTTATGCTTATCTCAATGAGGAAACCCACACAATTTTATGCCTTGTTTCTTAGAGAATAGTTTCTACTTTGGAAGATCAATCAACTAGTGTTGAAAAGGGAAATTGACTATGAAGATGATCATGAATTTTTGAGTGACTATATGAGGTGTGTCCCATACATTTAGAAATAGACCTGTGAATTTTATTTTCATGTATTTTTACTAGGGCATCATATTGAATATTTCTTGAATTTGGATGTGGGTGAGTTATAGATAAGGGAATTTATGTCCTTAATGTAGAATCAGGTAGAGTGGGAATAGAGAATAGATCATTATAGAGATGCACAGTGAAGACTAGGTCTTCTAATAAGAGATTAATTCCCCAAAGCCCACATATTTAAGGGAAGTTTTAAATCAGTGGCTTAGCTTTATAATGTTTCCCCAATTTATGAGAGGAATTTGAACGATTCCATTAGAATTTTAAGGATCTCCAGGGTTCCCTTCCATACAAGAAACTCATGACTAGTAGAGAGAGATATAATTGAATTCCAGTACCTTTAAGGTGAAGAGAGCCAATTTCTCATAGAAACATCACAAGGAGCATGACAAGGACTAGGAAAGTAGTTATGATCATTTAACAAAAGAAAAGGATGTGGATTGGGATGTAGTTTAGGCATCCATTAATCATAATGATGAAACCTAGATAGGATGTACCTTCATAGCTTAGAGGGGATTTTCTTCCTAGGTGAAGAGACATGGTAGAATGATTTGATGGATACCATCCCTTTAGGTTGTACAAGGAGTAAAAATTCTATAGATTTCACTTGGTGGTATGCATAGAGACCATAAACCATTGGATTACAATATCAATGAGAGTAGGGGTGAATTAGAGATATAGATGTAGACGTCCAAAAATATTAATGTTATTATTAATATTAAACTCCCTCTTATTCCTGTAACTATTTAATTCAATCAATTAAATAGTTTCACAATTGGTATTTATCAATGATCAAATACTATTCTAATATATTTTATTTAAATACATTTGCCTCATAAAATCTCCTTTTTAATAAATTTATATTTATTAAAATTCCTCCATTCTTATAAACTATGATTTATTCAAATCTAATTTGAATAATCTAAGCCCTAGCTAGGAACCAATTAATCCAATCTAGAAGCCTACCCTAAGCCTACCCTAAGCCTACCCTATTCCTAATCTACTCCCATCCCCTCACTTCCTAAGCATATTTCCCTACCTAGCTGTCCTCTAATCATACGTAAAGAGTGATTCCTAACCTTTTTAAGGCTAATGGAATGCTCACCCACATGTGAGAATTATCTCTAAAGTGGGCACCCATTCCTCTTTATGGCTATTTACTCCTTTTTCCCCCAATTGGAATTCTTGGGCCACTCAATATTTATTGCTATATTTGACTCAAAATTAACCATCCCTTGAAGCCTATGTGTGCCTTATGTGGCTCTTATGTGGATGCCATATAGATGCCACCTCATCCAAGCTCTCATCTTCTCTCCCAAAAATCTATAAATAGAGGCCTTCTCCTCTTCAATTTTCATCTCTCACTATGCATTGTTATTATGCTAGAATTGCTTTAGACTTTCATAGCTAGTTTCATGTTTTTAGGCTTAAATTACTTAGAAATCACATGCTAGAATAAATTTGGTAAATGAATCATAAGTTTATTTCTTGTATTTAATTTCATTATCATAGTAGCATAATTGTTTGAAGAATTTGACACTAGTTCCTCATACTAGCTCTTGAATCTCTTCTTTTGCTCCCAAATCTTGCATTCCTAGTTGCATTTTTGCATTGTGGATCCACTTCATTTGTGTGTTTGAGAGAGAACACCCACATCCAATCCATTTAGAGAAAATCAAAACAACCTCATGGGTGCAACTTGTTCTATCTCTATCTGATGATATGAGGATACTTTTTTTTGTCTTTCTTGCTTTTATCTTACTTGGATTTGAGATGCTAACCCTCTAATGATTTCTTGTTTGTGAGTGATTGCAGGTTGACTTTTTCCTCATACACATTCAGGCATGCCCGGTGGGACCGTTCCATTACCTATCAAAGCCTCACTCCCCTCCATTACCATCATCACAACTTTGAAAACCTTAGCATTTCCCATATTCCCTAGGTGTTCCACCACTATCGCACGCATCAAAAAACAAGATCCAATCAAATCTCAGAAGCAACCTTTATACATAAATCGCTTGTAATTATTCACTTGTAATTAACCATTCAGTTTGGTCCTTGTATATTTGTGACATGTCCAGTCTTCTCGCCATCATGCTAACATCCCAAGTCATCATCACACTAACATGCCCTACTTGGTCCTTCATAGTCCTCCTGGTTGGTTCATCAGTTGATTGTGACACACACCAAAAAAAAAATGGGTCCCATCTCATCTGTTGTGTTAGGGATTTTTCTTGTATGAATCACAGTGCTTGAAATAATTACTTGAACACCATGCTTCCTAATACTGATTCAGGGACAAGAAAAACCTAATTGCTAAGGACTGGATAAGGTCCTTCTTCGTTTTTGAGCTCCACATATACTCAGGTAGGTTTTACCTTTTATGATAACTGTTTGCACAGTATGTTATAATGTGGACACTGATTTTCTATGTATCTCTTATGAAACCAACTGATAAATTACCTTGCAACTGACCAAGCATAATCAAATACAAGATATAACCATATAAACCATGATCCTTAATATAGAAAAACCAATGATACAAGGATTTTCATCCTTCTTCCTTTTATGTAGGAGGGATAACCTAATGATCCACTCTTCAAGGGATCAACAAACTGAAAAGTATCCTGCTGATACAAATCCTTATAAGTTCAGCTCATTTGTTCTCAGTAACAGAAGTATTTTGATTTTGATATTGGATAGGGAACATACTGCAAACTATACCTCAGACCAGTGCCTATCCCTTGGGCAAAGAGTCAATGAAAACATGAATCAACAGAGATAAAATAACAGAGATACTGTAGAGTGCCT
>MU227775.1:2318204-2343389 GCA_018584345.1 Thuja plicata
AGCCTGTAATAGGCACCAAATTCCTAAGCAAGGCTGAGCTCCTCCCAGTCCATGCCAAGCAACCAAGACCATGCCAAGTTCCATTAAATACATCAAAACCAATTACCCAAGACCCAAGTAGGTTTATTCGACTCTACCAAACCCCTCAAACATGAAAATAAGTCCACATGACTCCATCAAATCTCCCAAACATGCAGGATAGCCAACTACCCTGGGATGCTCCTGCATCACCATACCACCTGCACTGGCTTCCTGCCTCACGATATCTCACTCAGTCATATAAGCCTCGGCTCACCTTTGTGTCACATCCCTCTCTGAGGTCAATGCAATGATCTTCTTTATGGCCTAATCCATCTACTCTGTCAGGGTAACCAACTGACCTTGTTAGAGTAATAGTCTATCGGGTTACTAAATTAAATCATTATGATCTAATTAGTAACTTACCTATTTACTCTAGTTTGCTTCAGCTAACCTTAGGGTTTCCCTTTTAGGGTTTCATGATTCCTTTATAAGGATTCACCTCTTAGTTTATTTCAAGGAGATCATTTTGTAATTCTTTATTGTTGAATATAGAATCTTTTTCTGTCAACATGGTTTTGCAGTCTCTGACCTATTGGCCGCCATAGTTTCTCTCCTGTCTTCTTTTGTCTTTTGCTTCTATCTTGTAACAGCTATGCATGCAGGTGATCTTGGGTGAAGTTGCATTTATCAACTTTAACATGGTATCAGAGCTCTCCTGCTAGTTGTTGTTTGTGTTTTGTTGAAGCTTTCAGACTCAGAGGGTTTTAGAGGGTTTCTCAGTATTTTTGTGGAGTTTTAGGGGCAAGCTTTGGTTATGGTCACTTTGGGCTCAAACAGACATTGCCATTGAGCTCAGAGGACCCCAAAACCCTAGAAACAACATAAAATTCATCCATTTTGGACTACTGGACTTTGAGGCAAAAAAAATTTGGTTTCTGGGCCGTACGACACAGAAATCGAGGCAAAAAAATTTCAAAAAAATAAAAAAAACCATTGTTTTTATGGTTTTTTTCTTTCATATCACCGCGGGCAGTGTTTTCATAACCGCGTCACCGCAGGGCCACCGCCGCACCACCGCGGCCCGGCCCCTGGCTGCGCCTTCACCGCCGCCACGGTCTGCACTGCCGGCCCCGCCGGCCCGGGTACCACCTTCCTCCGGCCTCTACGGCCCATGCCCACTCCGTGGCTCCTTAGTGCCCCCTGGCCCCACCGGCCCCACCGCTTTGCTGGCCCCACCCCACCCCACCGGGTTCTACCGCCGTGCCGGGTTCTACCGCTCCACCGGTGCTCATCACCTCTGCACCGTTCTGCCCAGCCCGCTGCCTGTGGCGGACCTTTGCTAGCCCCTGCGGGCTTAAAACTATTATTCAGCCGGTCATATGGTGACCAGGGGCTGTGGCCCAGCCCCCGAAGCGTGCCATGCGCCCGGGGCCCCAACTTTTTAGCCCCTAGGGCTCATTTGTAACCCTTTTTTGGTTTTTTGGGGGTACCTGGGATTTTTTGCTCTATCTTGAGCATACGGGGGTCTTTTTTTGACTTCCATATACCGTCAGAAAGCTCTTTCCAAGAACTTTCTGATTATGGAGGTTAGGTTTTTGGGTTCTACTATTTTGATAGCATTTTTTGCTGTTGAAGTCTGATGTCTGCTTTTGCCTTCCGGGAGTCATATCTGGCTCATCCGGACTCCATTTTTGGCAAACGAGATATCGTCAAAAAGCTGGTTCAGTTTACTATTCAGTTGTAGAGTTATTTTTTCCAGATTCTACTCTAGGTTTTCTCTCCTCTGAGTTTGGCAGTTTATGCCCTCTGGTGAATTTCTTGGTTCTACAGGTCCTGGGATCTCTTCTTCTGATTTCATAGTTCACTCTTCTTTCTGACATCTGAGCTTGTATGCTCCTTCTGATGCATTCTTTAAACACATTGAGATAAAGTGCCTACTTCTGTATATCTGGGATCTTGTACACCTTGTTTGGTTGATGTACTCGCACTCTGTTATAAAGTGCCATGGGGGGTTATGATGCTTATGCTGCTTTAGGCGCATCCACCATTGTCAAGTGAGCGTACCTTCCATGACATTAGCCCATGCTATTTTTTGATGACACCGCCCTTTATCCTGTGTGTGTACTTCTGTTGCACTGTTGGTGTTCCTGGTTCTTCTTCTGCAGATGTTTCTGGCATTGCATTTTAGTGTTCCTGTCACCTCTCCCAATTCAGCATTATGGGGGGGGTTCACTTGTTGGTTCTATTTCTTCCTGGTTTGATTGATCAGCTCTTCAGACATTTGTCTTCTCTACCTAGTCATGCACTTCAGTGGGGGTTCTAGTAGTCTCTTCTGACAGAGTTTTCAGTTCATGCTTCGGAGATGCTTCCTGCTCATTCTTGTTCCTTTCTCTGGGACATCTTTTCCCTTTATGTTTTGGGTACCTGATCAGGCCTTGTTGCCGGGACCCATTTTTCCTACTTTCTGCAGTAGTTTCCTAGGTTTTGCTTCTCCCTAAGCTTATCTTAAGGGGGGGTGTTAGAGTAATAGTCTATCGGGTTACTAAATTAAATCATTATGATCTAATTAGTAACTTACCTATTTACTCTAGTTTTCTTCAGCTAACCTTAGGGTTTACCTTTTAGAGTTTCGTGATTCCTTTATAAGGATTCACCTCTTAGTTTATTTCAAGGAGATCATTTTGTAATTCTTTATTGTTGAATATAGAAGCTTTTTCTGTCAACATGGTTTTGCAGTCTCTGGCCTATTGGCCGCCATAGTTTCTCTTCTGTCTTCTTCTGTCTTTTGCTTCTGTCTTGTAACAACTATGCATGCAGGTGATCTTGGGTGAAGTTTCATTTATCAACTTCAACAGACCTATCAGTGTCCCTATCTCAGCACGTAGCTCTATAGCATCCTGAGTCACATCAACCATAGAGCTCTCCAGAGTGAAATCTTCCCTATAAGGTGTTGAGTGCACCCTCTTCCCCATCCACCTAGGTTTCCTTTGTAGCTAGTAGCCCCTATACATGGGTCATCTCAGTATCTAGGCTAGTCTCTAATACCTCTGCCATCCATAGCAACCCCTGCAGTCTCACACACTTAGTTTGTAAACTGTCTCGCTCTGCGATGATAGTATCATGTGTATCCTATGCTACATATCCTGTTGGTTTCCCCTACAGCCCCTTTAGTACCTGTACCTACACTAGCACCTAAGGTGCTTATACTTGTCCCTCTGTGAGCACTTGAGCTGCCTGGTCCTATACTTCCCCTTGTTGCCCCTGATCCTATCATCCCCCTACTTGTGCCTCTGTTCGAGGTCGAACCCGTCTCTGTTGTGGCCTCCTCATCTACCTTGTTGCTAAGGTCTTAGGGGCATCTCCTATAACTATCCCATCATCCACCTCTGTGTCTCCTGTCAGCTACTCATGGACCACTACCTGCACTAGATCTATGAGTCATAGGGGTGTGTGCACATCCCACCATGCTCCATACTTTGTAGACCTACCTGTGTCAATAATATCTGGCCTAGCCACAAAGTCTATCCTCACCATAGTCCTCCAAGCTATCCTCACTATGAGAGCGTTAATGTATCTCCCCACACACCCACCTCCTTGGTGACATGAGGATGTAACTCATCCTCTACCACCACCCCCTGTTACAGTCTGAACTATCTCATGACCCTAGATGGCATGTATCTCTGAATCTAGTGGATAGTCCTCCCTAATAGAAATTAATCGGTCTATACATAAGAGAGGTATAAAAAGTCCTCAAAGTTGTCCTCCACTCTTGCCTCCCAATCCATGGCTTCCCATGGCTCACAGAGTGTGTATGGGGTCTAGCATAAAACCTAAACCTCATCCAGTAACCATCTTTCCAACAAAGGAATATATCAATGGTAGCCTATACCTACATGCATACAACTCTCCTGGCTGCCGAGCCTTTTGCACTCTCATTGGCCAAAATACTGCAATGTGCTCCCATGCCCATACTAATAGCAGAGTGACTCCAGTCCCCATTTTGTGCACCTCACAGTACGCAGCCAGGTGTAAGTCATGGTACAACTATCCTAGGACAACATACCCCTAGCAATAGTTCGTGGCCTCCTCTAACATCCCTGCTAGTACCCGGGACCATTCTATACCAAACCCATGTCCAACTAAATCTATCAGCATCTGTCCTCCAATCAGTCCAGCCAAAAATAATGCTACCCACCTCAGTTTCCTATCAACTGTTGGCTGTTAGAACATTCAGGTCCTGTATGTAGGGATCCTCCTCATAGGTCTCCTAAACGCGATCTCCATATAGTGAACATTGTCCTCTAATCGATATTGTGGTATTACCCCTTGGATTGATATTCAAATAATCTACCACACATCCTTAAGAGTGATCGTGGCCTTTCAAGTAGGCAGATGGAAGGTAGTCTTATCATTGTGCACCGCTCAATCAAGGTAGTTGTCATCCTGTTGTTTCCCCATAGCCTAGACCAATAGGGAAAATAATCCAACCCAACCAATGCTACCACTCCCTAGTCGGTCTCTATAAGCTAGGCCTCCAACTCCATGGTTGGAGGCAAATGCTCCTGAGATCCCAATGGTGGGAACTGCTCCTGTAACATTAAAAATCCACCATGTCAGACCATATTCCTTCTATTCCTAGCCTAACCCCTCCCAAAATGGTTATGTCCCTAGGTCCTTTTCTGACCAATCCCTAGCCCCTATCGGGTCCCTCTGTTTCCCCTCCCCTTAGCATCTACCCCTTTGGGTACAGACACCGATTCAACCAAAAATGTCAGTTCTTACACCGGTGTCTCCATCATTTTCCCTCCCAGACCGCTATCTACGAAGACGTGGATCTGGGTCTAGCGTCTTTGAAGATGATGATTCGACATTGACGTCTTTGTAGATGCAGGTTCGGGGATGGGTGTCTATGAAGATGTCAATCTAGGGATTGGCATCTTCGTAGATGCCAGTTTAGGAACCGGTGTCTCCGGTCTAAAACCTAATCTACCTGCATTAAATGTCCCCTAACCCACCAAGAAAGTATTAAAAACTTTGACAAAACTAAAAGTGAGGTATCGGTTGCGTTACTCACCAGTAATGGTCACTCTGCACGTCTCTCATGTGTGCAAATGCACTCTCCTAACTACCCCAGCATCCTCTTGTCAGCCATGTTTTCTCTCTAAAGCTCTCATTTTGCCTAATCACTATTCACAAATGACCTTCTTTAAACCCCCCAGCCCCTCTTATAGCCCCCCATTTTCCCTGAAAATTTACCCCGCCTATTTTCTTCTCCTGATTATATATATTTGTATTATTAGTCTTATTGTACAAACTAAATGTGTCAAAAATTCCAAAAAACATTTAAAATTTGCAAAAATCCAAAAAACTTCAAAAACATCAAATATTCTCAAAATATTGTAATAAATCATTGTTTCTTCCCACATCGCTTAATTTTTTGATTTTCAGTGACATTTTGACTCTTGTGACTGCGATCATGTTTTTCAACAAATTAGTTTTGCAACCAATTATCCTTGCTCCTCATTCTGTTCACAACTTTTGCGAGAAAATATCTCTTAATCACATCAAATCCAATCTTTGCCCGTCAGGATGCATCCTTCTGGCATCGGCTTATTAAATCCTTCATCACACCAATCCTATTCATGGCAAGAACTTTGGACTGAATGACTGCTTGGTCATGAGGCGTTCTTTATTGATTTTATCTTTTTTTTGTGTTAGTTTCAACCTACTCACCACTACCTCGATCTGCTATATCTTGGTGCATTTTGACTTGTGGATACTGATACATGCATATTTTGTAGTGTGATTTTGTTTTAGCATCTAGTCCACGTAAAGGCATTTTTTCATCTATGTTTTCTAACACCTAATGCATACCTCCTATTGTGATATCAAAATTGTATGTTCTCTCTATATTTTTCACACAAATGGATCCCCAAAGCTCGTTAGCTACATTTAATTTCATCATTGCATTTTCATTCTTAGTTGCATTTCAAAAGGCCTCTATTTATTCCCTCCTGTCTCTTCCTCCTACCCGTTGTGTCCTTTTTCAAGAAAATCCCACAACATCATATTTGTTTTGTTATTTTCTCGAAGGGGCACAACCCTACATTATCTTTGCTTCGACATGACTCCTAGAAACCCTCTTCCCCTGAGGAAACTTATTTTCTTGTCTTTGACGTAACTTCACTTGCGATGCCACATCAAAGAGGGGAGAAATGTAGACATCCAAAAATGTTAATATTATTACTAATATTAAATTCCCTCTTATTCCTCTAACTATTTAATTCAATGAATTAAATAGTTTCATAGATACTATTCTAATGTATTTTATTTAAATACATTTGCCTCACAAAATCCCCTTTTTAATAAATTTATATTTATTAAAATTCCTCTATATTCCTAATACTTCTAAACCATGATTTATTCAAATCTAATTTGAATTATAATCTAAACCCTAGCTAGGAACCTATTAACCCAACCTAGAGACCTACCCTAAGCCTACCCTATTCCTACTCTAGTCCCATCACCTCACTTCCTAAGCATATTTCCCTACCTAACTATCCTCTAATCATACTTAAAGAGTAATTCCTAATATTTTTAAGGCTAATGGAATGCTCACCCACATGTGATAATTCTCTCCAAAATGGGCACCCATTCCTCTTTAAGGCTATTTACTCCTTTGTCCCCCACTTGGAATTCTTGAGCCACTAAATATGTATTGCCATATTTGACTTAAAATTGGCCATCCTTCAAGCCTATGTGTCCCTTATGTGGCTCTTATGTGGATGCCACATAGATGCCACCTCATCCAATCTCTCCTCTTCTCTCACAAAAATCTACAAATAGAGGCCTTCTCCTCTTCAATTTTTATCTCTCATTGTGCATTGTTATTATGCTAGAATTGCTTTAGATTCTCATTGCTAGTTTTATGTTTTCATACTTAAATCACTTAAAAATCACATGCTAGAATCAATTTGGTAAATGAATCATAAGCTTTCTTTCTTGTATTTCATGTCAGTATCCTAGTAGCATAATCATTTGAAGAATTTGAGACTAGTTCCTCATACTAGCTCTTGAATCTCTACTTTTGCTCCCAATCTTGCATTCATAGTTACATTTTGCATTGGGGATCCACTTCATTTGTGTGTTTGAGAGAGCACACCCACATCCAATCCAAAAAGAGAAAATCAAACAAGCCTCATGGGTGCAACTTGTTTTAGCTCTATCTGATGATATAAGGATACTTTGTTTTGTCTTGCTTGCTTTTAACTCACTTGGATTTTAGATGCTAACCCTCTAATGATTTTTTGTTTGTGAGTGATTGCAGGTTGACATTTTCCTCATACTACAAGAGGTGATTATAGAAGCTACCTAAAATCATAAAGAAGAGATACCCAAGACTACAAGGACAAAGGAAAGAAGGCCAATTACCTAGCAAAATGTAAAGATGATGACACTGACACCGAATCTGAGGAAGACATCAAGATGGTTTTTATGGCAGTAAAAGATGATTCAGATGATGATGAAGAAAGGTATGTAGAAACTGCACTCATAGCTAAAGTTAGTAAAAATGATGTCTGAATCATAGATAGTGGCTGCACTCACCATATGATCAGTGATAAGCAAAAGTTTGAGACTTTTGAATACTATAAAGGTGGTTCAGTAAGAATGGGTAATGACACACCTTGTCCAGTTGAAGGTAGAGGAACCTTAATGTTGAATAAATAGAAAAAATGTGAAAATTATTATTGGGTAAATGGATTGAATTATAATCTATTGAGTGTTTCTCAGTTGAATAATTCAGGTCACAGAGTAGCATTTGAAAATAAGAAGACAAAGATCTTCAATAAATTAGGAAATTTGATTGGTACTAGTGAGCATACAAAAGGTAACTTATTCTATTTGAATGATATAGAAACCACTTTGTTGATTGCTACAAACAAAGACAAATGGTTGTGGCACAAAAGATTGTGTCATGTGAACTTTGACAACATGATAAAGATTAGCAAAAAGAAAAATGTCAGAGGCGTACCGACGATGACCAAGCTCGACAACATCATGTGTAAGAATTGTTAGAAAGGTAAGATGACGAAGTCTAGTTTCAAAAGAAAAACCCATACATATGATGCCATTATAGAATTAGTCCATACTGATTTATGTGGACCTATGAGGACAAAGAGTTATTATGGAGATAGATATTTTATTCTCTTTGTTGATAATTACTCTAGAATGATGACAGTAATGTGTTTAAAAGATAAATCACAAGAATTTAAGATGTTTAAATGGTATAAGGAAATGGTTGAGAAACAAAAAGGTAAAGAATTGAAATTATTAAGGTCAGATATAGGAGGGGAATTTATTTCAAATGAATTCACTAACTTTTGTAATGAGCATGGAATTAGAAGATATGACTCTGCACCAAGAACACCACAAAAAAATGGAATTGCTGAAAGAAGGAATAGATCCATAGTGTTAGTCCAGGTTTGGTACTTGTCCTTGTTTTTGATTTTGAGAGTCACCATGTTATTTTTGTGAATCTCAAAGCTGCTTAAGCCCTCATGTACAAATTCTTAGTGAAAGTGTTGACCCTGTGGTCTATCTGTGTTTGTGGAATTAGAAAAATCATTTGCTAACATGTTTCTTGAACAGGTTTGAACATACTTGAACAACCTTGAACTTAGTTCATGAGTGTTCAAGAGTGTTCAAGCCCATTCATAATTTTTATGAAGGAATAGTAGGTGAATAAAGTCATCACTAAAAAGGCCCCTCATGTTTGCAGTGTGAGGAATTTTGATTGATCGAAGTTGGGAATCAGCGACTAAGCATGGGATATTCATTTTAAGGATGAAGGCAAGAGATTAAAATAGGAACGGAATAGAACAATGGTGAAAAAATAAGAAAACCCTTAAACTTAGTTCATCCATGTTCAAGAGTTTTCAATGATTTTGAAAGTGACACATGGCAAAAGAAAAGGACTATCATCGTCACTTAGTTGTGGGCCCTACCTAGAAAGGCTTTTAATGAAGAAAGGTATTGGCAGCGGTTAAGTGTGTCTGAGCTATCAAATTTATAAGGAATTCATGTAGCATAAAATTTTGTGCAAGTGGCATTAAATGATTGCATGCATGAATTGTCACTTCATTCTCAGAGCTTTTATTGCCTTAATGATGGGCAATTAATTGTCAAATCTGTGGTATTTCTTATTTAAAACCCTTCTTAGCATTCATTATTTTTGAAATGTTGTCACTGTCTGTATGCGGGTAGATTGAAGGTAAGGGTTTTTGGAGCTCTAGTTACAAAGTTTTCTATAGTGATTAAGGTAAGTCAAGCTGCAATCCCTACAGTGTTTAAATTTAAGAGCATGTGAAATTTGTGGAAGTTTCTGTGAAAATTATCAGTCTGTTCTTGCAAGTATGAATTCTGCATTTCACTTTATTGGAAGCGTGTCTAGCCTAGTATGTGAAACTACCATTGTGATAGACATGGATTTAGAAGGATATGATGTAGAAGGAATTGCTGATAGGCTCACTGGGTCTGTAGAAGAGAATGTCCCTTCTCTTGAAATTTTGAGTAGTGGGTTGTGCATAGCTGCTTGTTTCCCTCTTGCAGTAGTTTGTCCTCAGCTTGTTCATGAGTGTATCTGCAACTATGACCAGCGAACCAAATCAATTCTCAAGAAAAATGGTGAGGTCTTGATGGCTGTAAACAGAGGAATTGTTGCTTTGACCTTCCAAATCCAAGAGCAAACTTTTTCCTCTTTCTCTCCTACGCAATCCCTTGTTAAGTTCAAACCAAATGCAAATGCAAATCACAACTCAATAGGCAAGCATTGTTTATTAAATGCTCAGAGGGGAGGTCCCTATTTGCCCAAAAATCTCAACAGAAGTCATGTGCACCTGTATATTAGTGATGTTATGGTGATGTTGCATAGAGTCAGAGGGTCTCCTAAGGCATTTTTCTTCTAATATTGGTTGTTCTATTATGTTCAGATTGTCAAACATCAGAGGAAAGTCAATCCACTGACCCAATCTTCATAGGTTTTTGACCCAAACTCAGAGGAAATTCAAACATTGTTGAATCAAGTTTAGAGGGGTCAAACACCAGTCTCCTCAGTTGATGAGTGGATGTCCCAAGTGCTTAACAATGGCCGACAATATATCAAAGATTCACACTTATTTCTTCATGACATAGAGGCCATAATGGGAGAATTGCAAGCCCAGCGCCAGGTCTGGGATGGAGAGGAGGAAAAGTGGGTGTCAGCAATGACAAAGTTTGTGAAGGTAGAGAGGTATGGTTTCAACAAATTCTGCATAGAAAAATCTGTAAAAGGTACTGAGGAATCCATTTTCTTCATTCTCAGGAAGAACATCAGCTGGCGTATCTCTCTAATAAGGAGCACCATTACAAAAAAAAAGACTATGATTCCAAAGCTAAGAAGATTTAGAAGGCTACCTTGAATGAGTTGAAAGTGATCAATTTCAGTAATACCTATCCCTTACTTTATAGTGAACATGAATTGAAGGGTGCTTTGGAAGCTTTTGACTCAACGATAAAGATTATTAGAGAAAAGATTAATATTAAAGCCTCTGACTTAACTCAAACTGCAAGGATCAAATCTATGCTATATCTATGTGTCGATATACTTACCAATGTTAGAGAAAAGGTGAAGAAATTGAAGTGGAGTAAAGACACCTCCATGGCTCAGATAGTGAACTCCAAGATCCCAAACCTATCATTCATGAAGGAGCTGGTCAAGGCATATAAAGAATGGAAACCTTCCCAATTGGTTTCTGAAGAAGAAGGGAGTCTAGTGGGGAGTGAGGATCATGCTGTGGACAAGGAGCCAAATTTGGTTATTTATTTTTTACTTGGTTAACATGCAAAATCTTAAGGACATGTGTCCTTTTTCTGCTTGTTTAGTTATATAACTAATTGCCTGAGAGGTCATGTTCTTTGGGAGACCTCTCCGTGCTCTGATACTATATATTTGGCTGCTAAAAATTTTAAAGGGTTTAGAAAAAACTCATTTGCTGATAGATAATAGATTTTGATAGTAATAGTTTTGTTTTTGAGAAGGTTGAAAGAACATATTTCATACAATTGCCTGTGCAGTAATTTCTGAAATATATTACAGTGAGGTTTATCAAATCTATGTTATTTGAAAACCAAAAGTGAAGTGTCTTGTGTTGACATCTTGTTTATCTTGTTATGTATATGTTTTTTTATTCATAATATCTGAATTTTGAATTCTATTTATTTTCTATTATCTTTAGCTGAGAAGTTGTTTATGTTTCATGAAATACAATCATGGAAGTAATTGTGTTTTTCTTCCCATTCATTATTCAGTTTTATTTCCTTTACAATTGTTTAGTAGAATATCATCTAAGAATGATATTGTGACCTTTATAAGCTTTCCGGTTAAAAGCTAACTAGTAAAACTGTTATCAAATTTCATTGAAAATCAGTATTAGGGAGCTGTACCTATAAGAAAATTCAGAGGGAAGTGATCATAAAGGCTACTTACCCAATTGTTAGAGATAGTTTGTCTTTTAAGGGTGATAGAGTAAAACTTAAAAGAGTATTTGTAGAAAGACAAATCTGTTCGCTAACAGATTTTTGGTGACTCTACTGGGGAGCACTCACAGTGTAGACCTATTTTTAAATGCTTTCTTTCATGAAAAATATATGGTCCTACCAGCTGTGGTGATACCAAATCCAGAGGAGAAACCTCCTGTCACTCAACCAGATCTTAATTTCCAAAATACTCAAGAGGATATAATTTCTAATTTGAACACTCTTGCTTGGGATTTAAAGACCAGCTATCACTAGTATCAACAAGTTCTCCTAGTCTTAGAAGAAGAGGAAGATATAGGAGAGTGGCTAAGGGGGCTCCTAATTTCCTAAGAGGAAAAAATCGTTGACAGAGCTGCTGAAAGGCAATAAAAGAATTTAATACTGGATTCCAAACCATATACCAAGTACCAGAGGAAGGAGGGCATTTTTGATACTTTTTATTAGAGTTTGCAAAACCTTCATTTTTTGACCTCTTACATTTCAAAGCCCAAAGCCAAGAGCAGACCTACTTCCCCTACTAAAGCCTCTTTGAATACTTCTGCATCCTCTAGCATCTGGAAAGCTTTGACTTTATCTAGTATTCAAGTACCGGCACTAGTAATAATATTTCCAAGTGTAGTCATGGCTCAACCATGGGGTGCAACAGTTGGTCCTTTAAATTTAGGAGCTCATCATCCTCTACCTAAAGGTATTAAAGAAGTCTTGCCTAAATTTTATAGAGATGGAAAAGTCTCAGTAGATGAACAAGTGAATGCATTCAATATGGATATTGCCATTTTGGCAATGTAGCATGAAGATGTAGCCATTAGGCTCTTTGCACAATCCCTCTTAGAGGGAGCTATAGAATGGTTTGGTCACTTGGCCATTGGGTCTATCAAAAATTGGAAAACCATGAAGACCGCATTTGAAGGAAGATTTAAAGGGGCTAATAATGAACATTCCCCATTAGCACAATTAACACAAATGAAGAAAGAGATTCATGAACCAATGAGAGACTATGTGGCTAGTTATAACAAAGTTATTCACAGAAATCCTACTACCAAAAGACCAACCCCAGAAAATCAACAATGTTTCTTTGTAAACTCTATGCCCTCAGACATAGGTTTTCACTTAAGAAGGAGTAGACCAGCTGATTTAGCTATTTCCCAAGGTCAGGACACTAAGTTAGAAGATGATCTTATTACAGCGGGGAAGTGGAGAAAATACATACAGACTTCTCACTCTCAACCTTCTACTTCTGCTCCTACAGATCCAGTTGGTCAGAGACTTATGAATGATGTAATTGCCTTGAAGAGGCAGTTACCAAATCAAGGATCTTCATTTCCTTCCCCTTAAAAATATATTAGTCAAAAGAAGCCTAATCAATGGCACAAAAAAACCCCTTTGTTTCCTTCTAATCAACCAAGATTGTCCCTGGAAGCTTCACCAAAAGAAGCTATCATGTGTTCTTTCCACCTGACAAAAGATCATGATGGTAATTCTTGACCAGATATGCAAAGACATGTACAAATGGAAGCCACAAAAGATGTGTTAGGAGAATGTACTATAGAAGAAGGCCCTCAAGATAGACTTGGCGACTCTAGCTCATACTACTTAGAATACGAATCTGACTCAGAAAGAGGAGATATTCTAGTCACCCTTGAGGATCTCACTTGTGCCATGCTCACTCAAAATCAAAAGTATTCAAAGAAAACTCCAACATCATCTGACACTTTCCACATGACCTAAGATCCTGTAAGTACTTCTTCTTCCCCCAGTCCTTAGACTCTTGATGTTAAGGTTGTACAAAAGGATTCTGGCACATCCTCTTTTGATATCATGGAATTTTGTAAGTCTTCTTCTATCCAAATCTCTCCTACTGAATATCTTAGATTAAATCCCAAAGAACTTGATAAGTTGGTCAAGTACATTAAGGGTGACATTCCAAATCCATCTCAATCTAATCAGTGCACTATGAATCAAATTGACAACCTAGTTGACTCTCTCGCAGTTGTTTCACCATTTGTTATGAATTAGAGTGACATTGCCACTACTCCTGCCTTAGAATTGAAATATGAAGTTGATGAAATTAGGAAGCCCGACCCCTTTTATATTTCTCTGCTCCTTAACAGTCTCAAACTAAGTAATTGTATTATAGACTCAGGTGCCTCTAATAACATTATGCCATCATCCATTGCCAAAGTGTCATGCCCAAAACCAGGGAAAAAACACACACAATTTTTTTTTTAGACACACAAGCACGTACTACTAACCAACGTTGAGTTGGAAAGGTGATAGAACAGAAGAGTTAGCCTTCGAGTTACAAGATATATACACAAATTGAATTAGGGTCATGACACAAATAGATGCAGAATTTGGGGCAACGAATAGTTCCACAGGTTATACAAAAGCTTAACTCTGGTTCCATTGTTAACTATGTCTAGCAGCAAGCTGATAGTTAGTTGTTAAGAACCTATGTTGAATTAGGTTGACCAAATTTTTTCTTAACTCTTAATCTAGATTACAACTGAATCCATTCAAACCTAGTTCCAGTTTCCTTTCAATTTTAACTACTAGCTCAAAACCTAGTCAAATTATTATTCTACTCCTTTAATAACATACACAAAACATTTATCAATCTACATGTTTAAAATTGAATAATCCATTTCACTATACCAAAAACTACTGATAGGATCTAATAGTTGGAAACAAATCTGATTTCCTAACCTACCAATATCATTTCTAATAAAATTATTTCCCTTTTTGCTAAAACACATCCAATCCTAACTCATCGATCTCCTAACAAACAACTTTAAATTAATCTTTAATAAGACAATTAAAGTATTCTCTAATACAAAATTTAACTTAACTTTTAATTGAAATCAATCATAGCCCCTAACTCTAATCTAACTACCTACTAATTATTTATCTAACATTTCCTAAGAAAAAGTCCAAAAATCCCAAATACCTTAGTGAAGGGGGCCGAATTCCTAAGTGGCGATGCAGGTTGGAAAGGACTGATTTGAGGGGGGGGGCGCACCACCTATCTCATCATCCTTAAGCATAGGATTTCACATGGGAGATAGGAAAGAAAGGGTGGTGCATTTTACCAAGCAGGGATACCCAAGGAAGAAAGAAAGCACATGAGGTGGAGTGGGGGGAGTTGACTTGTCTTGGGGGGGCCACCACCTAACTACCCAATCCTCTCCAAGGAATTTTGCAAGTAATAAAAAGGGCAGCAAGGTGGTATGTTTTTTTGGAAGGAGGGTGATGGGATTGCTATGTCCCACCTACCAAATCTCCCATCCTCCAAGGTGAATTTGAATGGGGGAGAGAGAGTTGACTTGGATGACAAGTTATATGACATGTCAGAAGACATAAAGAGGATGCAAGGAAAATGGTGCAGACTTAGGGGAATACAAGCACATATAAACAGCCCCAAATTTATTTAATCATTTAAAAACTTAACGTAGTCCATTATCCAATGCAAGAGATAAAGCGGTAAAGGTGGGGCCCATGAGAAAGGTAAAGGTAAGGGGAGTTTAGTTTAGGTTTATGATTAAATTACATATTTATATTAATGAGATTGGATTTTTAAATTTAATTAGAGGAAAATCACATTGGGAAAGGAATATTCTCTATGGTAAGGAGAATATTTCCTTTCCCATACAAATTCCAAAGAGCATTTTTTCTCAAAATCTAGAAAGTGCTATGGGCTTTGTTTGATATAAGCTCTCCCATTTTGATTTACTTGGTTCAATTGTTTTTGTAGAAGATCATAGTGTACATTAGGATTGATTTGGAAAGGCAATATACTAAGAAGGCTAATAACATTAGTTGATTTTAATATTATCGTACTAACTAATCTAATTTGTTTTGATAGCAAGGATATTTCTCTCTCAAGAGTTGCAATTGGAATGGAGATTTTTATTGAAGTGATTTGAATCTATGGAGATGGAATTAAAGATTTTTAAGGGGAGAAATGGATTGTTCCAATGACTTGAAGATTTACATTTACATACAATATGAAGGTTTCAAGATTCACAATTTCTCAAGATTGTGGGGAGTGAAACTATAATATTGTTCTTCTCTTTCTATATTGGGTATCCTTCTATACATGGATGATGAACTTCTTTTCTTTTAAGAGTTAAAATGCAATATTCATGAAATAAAGATTCTATCTTTTACATCATAGTAATCTTACAATCTACATTTCAACATCTTCAAGATGATAAATCTAAACAATACTTGGATGACATACAACATATTTTCCTCTAATGATTCATTACATAAAGAAGGAGATCTCTCCACATTAATCTTGAAAAGCTTCAAACATGAACATAACAACAATCAACAAGAATGAATTTCAATACAATGAGTGACTATGCAACAACAAAGTTGCTTACACACAACTACCCAAAAATAGGGATTTCTTTCAAGATTCTTTCACCTTCTTCATGACTTCAAAAACTTACAAATTTCAAGAGGGGAACCATGTGAAGCTCACCTCCCAACCAAGGCCTCAAGGAGGCCACCCCCGAGCTTGGAGAACCAAGGATAAACAAGATTTCACATCTGAATTTTCACAACATTTTACATGCACAAAGACAACAATAAACTTCCAACCAAGGTCTCACAAATGAGTTTTACAACCCATTGAAGTAGGGTGAAGGTGGGCTTTTCCAAAGAGGAGAATGTCATTTGCAATTTCCAAATTTCTCAGAAAGAGCTTTCCATGCCTCTCCAAGGCTATATTGACATTCCTTCCATATGCACATTTGGCCATTTCCATACCAAAAATAATATTTACAACATGTCTTCATGGAGCCCATACTCAATGAAATTATCCCTCTTCTCCAAGAGAAGAGACTCTCACTACAATGGATAGCCCAACTAACCCCTTCACCCATGGCCAATTCTTCCCTTCCCAAAGGGTGAGTAATGCCTTAACTCCCATGAACATCCCTCCCAATCCAAAAGAACAAGAATTGATACAAAAATCCCAATGCATTCCCAACCCAACACATGACAACAAAATTTACATACGACAACACTATACAAGGTTACATACATAAACACCATACAAGATTTCATATTCATAAAACAATAACATCCAATTCTACTTGCAACATACAAGCACTTCATGGAAAAGGAAACCAACCTTCCAAATGTGTTATGGAAAATCAAACTTGAGAAGAGCCCAAATCCTTCTCCTTCCTCTTTCCAAAACCCTAATTGTCTCTAAAATTAGAGAGTGGGTGAACACCCACTAAGTCTCCCAAAACCCTTTAAAAATACCCCCAAAAGAGTACTCAAGAACTAGCAATAATGAGACATGAAAACTAGCCTTTTTGTCTCCCCTCTTAATTTTGGGTTTAGTAAGGAGTGTGGAACAAGTTAGATGCATGTGGCCATCTCCATTTTCGCCACTTTTGAAAAGTAGGCATTTTGGAGAGTCATAATGGTGACCTAGGTTCCTCCCATAGGTAAAAACTAGCCCTAACCCAAGGTACTCCCTAAGGGTTAACTAATTTAGGTCAAAAATACACTCTAGGGTCACTTTTAACCCTTCCAAGGTACCCCTAAGTTTCAAATCCGAGTTCCAACATGATGTGATCACTAAAAGACATCTATATGCAAGTGATTCATATAATATTATATAAGGTTAAGTGATGCTTTCCCAATCTCTAAATGACATGTCACCATCCACATGGACAACACAAGTGTCAAGTGACACCAAAAAAAATATACATCACATTCACATTGACATGTCCAAACAACAACATAAATTTAAACTATTAACACACACTCAGATTACATTTACAACAAGGGTCACATTACAATGAGGTTTCAACCCCTTATTGTATTAAACCCTGGCTTACTCAATTCACACGTTTTTAGCCCTGATTCTTTGAATAATTCCATGGTTCCCTTTCCTACACACTAAACTTCGAGCATTAGTAGTCCAAGATGATAAAATCACATGTAATATACATTTTCAATTCATAATTAGAAACATTAATCAATAAGCTGAATTAAGTCCCTAATTGCAATTTTCATACAGAAGTGTTTAAAACATAAAAAATTCCTTAATCACCATGACATAACATCCATGAAATAGTCAAGTCAAATCATGATTCGGTCTTCTCATCAATTCATTCATCTAAACATATATAATCAAAATCAACCACCTATTCTAGGTCTAATCTATATCAAAATGTAATCCACACAATATAATCATCATCATAACATAATATCACGAGTCTCTGTCAGGATAATCAAAAAGTGTATCAATGTATCAAAACACAAAGTATCAAAGTTTGATTGAGCAGTAAAGCTATGATGGGTCGGGGTGAGGCCTCACATAAATATTTAGGTGTAACCATGACTAAAAATTTTGGGAGGTGCTATTCTATGGATGGGAAACAGGTGCCCTTAATAGCTCAAGTTAAAGATGCCCAAGCTATTTTAACCACTTATCCCGACAAGAGACTCAAATTGACTATTTTAGTAGCAGATATACCTGCAAGCTATGGGATGCTTTTGAGAAGAAATTTTTGTAGAGACATGGGTGGGGAAATAAAGATGGATTAGTCAGAAGCTGTTATTCCTATTGGAAAGAAAAAGGTCAAGATGGAACTTGAAGCTAAAAACAAATAGATTGTAATTTCATCCGATGATCCTAAGGCACAAATCCTATTCCAAGACTGTGAGTTTGGTAACTACATTATTTTCTCAGATTAAGCCCCTCCTATTTGTGTAGACTTTTGTGAAAAAGAGCAAATTTGGTTAATGGAGTTTGATGGTAGTTGTGCCAATGTAGGCTCTGGGGCTGGTGTAGTTTTTAAAGGCCTGGATGACCAATATATCCCTTTCTCTTTCAAATTGGATTTTAAAAATACTAATAATACTGCCGAATATGAGGTTGTGTTATTAGGGTTGTGAGAGGAAAAGACACTGGGAATCAAGGCAATTGTTGTGAAAGGTGACACTGAACTGATTGTTAAACAAGTGAAAGGTCAATTTACATTAAAAAACAAACACCTGAAACATTACAAAACTTAGTGTGGGATGAAATTAATTCTTTTGAATATTTTTCCATAGAAGCCATTTCTAAGAGTCTCAATACAAGAGTTGATTCCCTAGCTGTATCAGCATCACTACTACTCCCTCACCCAGACTTTAAAAAAGACACATACAGGGTTGAGATGATATATAGACCTGCTGTTCTGGATAATATTGAACATCTACAAGATTTTGAAGATCATGCCTGAATTAAGGATTTCATGGCATGTATATAATTTTTCTCATCCACCTACTTTGAAGGAATGAATGAAGATGGTGAAAATCTAATTTTGAGTTCTTACCAGAAGAAGTTGTTCAATTGAAGAGAAACAAAATTTCCAAAGGTTTGGTTTCCTTAGGAAACTTGTTTTCTTGAAAATATGATAGTTTCATTTCAAGGAAAAACCCTCAGTCAGATGTGTAAAAAGAATATGAAAAAGTGAATATTGGTACTATAGCCGAACCTAGGTGGATATCTGTAGGTAAGACTATGTCTATTCAGGAGAAGAAAAACCTTCAGATCTTGTTGATAGCCTACATGGATGTGTTTGCTTCGGACTATAGTGATCTTAAAGATTTTTGGAAAGGGAAATTTAGCCATCATATCCCTCTTAAACCTGAGTCAAAGCACTTCAGGAAAAAACTTCAAAGTTATAATCCTAAATTTTCTAAAGCAATTCTTAAAGAAGTTGACAAGATGCTAAAATCCAAAATCATTTACCCCATTCATCACTCAACTTGGATAGAAAATATTTTCCCTGTCAGAAAGAAGAATGGTGAAATAAGGATCTATGTAGATTTTCAAAATTTAAACCAAGCCAGTCTACAGGATAACTATGCCCTTCCCAAGATGGAACATGTTTTATAGGCAGTTGCTAGATCAGAAATGATGTCTCTACTTGATGGGTTTTCAGGATATAATCAGGTGAGTGTGTATGATGAAGATAAACAAAATACTGCTTTCACCATGCCATGGTGAACATTTTCCTATAATAGACTGCCCTTTGGTTTGCTTAATGCGGGGGCAACTTTCCAAAGGGTAATGGATTCTTCTTTTGTTGATTTGAAAAATAGAATTATAGTAATTTACCTTGATGATTTGACTGTGTACTCCAAAAGAGGGAAACATCACGTTAGAGATCTCAAATCAGTCCTACAGAGGTGCAGAGACCATGGCATATCACTTAATCCTAAAAAATCCATTTTTGGTGTGACTGAAGGGAAGTTGTTGGGACATATTATGTCCAAAGAAGGGATTAGGATTGATCTTGAAAGAGTAAAGGTGATTCAGAAAATCAGTCTACCTTCAACCAGAACAGGAGTTAAATCTTTCTTTGGCCAGATTAACTTCTTGAGAGCCTTTGTCCCAGATTTTTCTAAATTAACTAGGCACATTATAGGAATGATGAGTGAAAAACACCCCTTCAAATGGATAGAAGAAGGTAGAAAATATTTTAGTGTGATCAAAAATACTTTAGAAAATGCCCCAGCTTTAGTTTACCCTAACTACAAAAACTATTTCATCATTTACTATTATGCTTCCCATAACACTTTGTTTCGAATTCTAACCCAAAAGGATGTTTTGGGGAATGAAGCACCCATCACTTTCATGAGTACACCGTTAAAAAAGAATGAACTAAAATACTCCCCCATAGAGAAACAAGCCTTTGCTATAGTAAAATCAGTTAAACAGTTTAGATTCTATATCCTTCATTCTCATTCCATAGTTTATGTCCCTGATTCAGTAGTGAAAGCGCTTCTCACACAACAAGAAATAGCCATGAACAAGAGAGAAGCATGGGTCTCAAAGATTCAATAATATGAATTGAAAATAAAGCCCACCAAAATTGTCAATGGAAGGGGGCTCTATAAATTTATTACAGAAATTGTAAGTCATCATGAAAATCCAGAATGTGAAATATCTCAAGTGTTGTTGGTCAGTTTGACAGATTCCTAGTTCTACAACATTGCTTATTTCCTAACTTATGGAGAATGTCCAGAAAGAATGATGCCTAAGGAGAGACATACTTTAAGACTTCAAGCTATGAAATATGTAATATGGCAGGGTGTATTGTACAAGAGAGGCCTTGACAACACATTTCTAAGGTGTGTGGATAAAAGTTAGTAGTTACAGTTGCTTAAAACTTTTCACGAAGAGGCCTGCAGAGGTCATTTCTCATCTACTCTGACAGCATTCAAAATTATTTGAAATTGTTTTTGCTAGCTAGGGATGTTCAAGGATGCTTATGCATTTGTCAGAAATTGTGAAAAATGCCAGTTATTCTCTGGGAGACCCTAATTAGCCACCTTGCCTTTGAGACCAGTTGTGGTGAGTGAACCGTTCAAGTAGTGGGGAATTAATTTCATTGGTCCTGTTAATCCTCAATCAAGTGCAGGCCATGTTTACATCCTAATAGTGACTAACTATTTCACTAAGTGGGTTGAGGCCATTCCAACCAAGATGGCTAATTCTCAAGTTGTGTGTGATTTCTTAAAAGATAATATTCTGGTACATTTTAGAGTACCTCATAAAGTTGTAGCCGATAGTGCTACTTACTTCTCTTCGTAGGAGCTGTCACTTTTCTATTTTGATCATTGTATCTCTTTGGCTCATTCATTAGATTATTTCCCTCAGGGAAATGGGTAGGCTGAGTCAACTAATAAAAAATTGATAATGAACATGAAGAAGTTGGTAGATGATAGTGGCAAGAATTGGCACAAGAAACTTTATGAAGCTCTATGGGCTGATAAAATTACTCCCAAGAGAGAAATCAACATGGCACCCTTTGAATTGGTGTATGGGATAGGTGCACAAGTCTCAGTTCCATTGGAACTTTCAGTGGCTAAACAATAGATGGCCATTCAAGAATAAATATTTAAAGACTCTTTGGAGAAAAGGATCATGTATTTGCATAAGCTGGAAGAAGAAAGAGAGGCTTTGGTTGATAAGATTACTGAAAATCAGGCCAGAGTGAAAAGTATATTTGACAGGAAGGTGAGACCTAGAAGTTTTATGAAAGGAGATGAGGTCTTTCTATGGAACAAAAGGAAAGCTCTGAAAGGTGCCCATAGTAAATTTGAATCACTTTGGAAAGGGCCCTTTGTTATTACTAAAGAATTGGGAACAACCACTTTTAAGCTGGCATACCTTGATGGAACGATCTTGCCATTTTCCTATAATGGGCAAGATCTCAAATTACTAAAGCTCTAGTTTGGGTTCCTATGTTCTGTTGTATATATTAGTCTTATTTTGCTTTCAAGTTGTGTGTCTTAACTTTCTCATACATTTTTCTGAGCCCTTTGCAGTAGTTTGCAAAACTAGAGTTTTTGATTTCTCTGTCTTTTGAGAAAATCCAGTCCCTAGTCAAAGCCTGTGTTAGTCCAAGTCTGGTACTTGTCCTTGTTTTTTAT
Source organism: Thuja plicata (assembly GCA_018584345.1). Taxonomy (NCBI): domain Eukaryota; kingdom Viridiplantae; phylum Streptophyta; class Pinopsida; order Cupressales; family Cupressaceae; genus Thuja; species Thuja plicata. The sequence goes on from MU227775.1 coordinate 2,340,255, forward strand.
TTTTAGAGTCGCCATGTTATTTTTGTGAATCTCAAAGCTTCTCAAGTCCTCATGTACAAATTCTCAGTGAAAGTGTCGACCCTGTGGTCTATCCATGTTTGTGGAATTAGAAAAATCATTTGCTAACATGTTTCTTGAATAGGTTTCAACAGGTTTGAACATACTTGAACAACCTTGAACTTAGTTCATGAGTATTCAAGAGTGTTCAAGCCCATTCATAATTTTTATGAAGGAATAGTAGGTGAATAAAGTCATCACTAAAAAGGCCCCTCATGTTTGTAGGGTGAGGAATTTTGATTGATCGAAGTTGGGAATCAATGACTAATCATGGGATATTCAATTTAAGGACGAAGGCGGGAGCTTAAAACAGGAACAGACTTGAACAGTGGTGAACACATAAGAACACCCTTGAACTTAGTTCATCTGTGTTCAAGAGTGTTCAATGATTTTGAAAAGTGACACATGGCAAAAGAAAAGGACTATCATCGTCACTCAGTTGTGGGCCCTACCTAGAAAGGCATTTAATGAAGAAAGGTATTGGCGATGGTTAAGTGTGTTTGAGCTGTCAAATTTATAAGGAATTTGTGTGGCATAAAAGTTTATGCAAGTGGCACTAAATGATTGCATGCGTGAATGGTCACTTCATTCTCTAAGATTTTATTTCCTTAATGATGGGAAATTAATTGTCAAATCTGTGGTATTTCTTATTTAAAACCCTTCTTAGAATTCATTATTTTTGAAATGTTGTCACTGTCTGTATGTGGGTAGATTGAAGGTAAGGGTTTTTGGAGCTCCAGTTGTAGAGTTTTCTATAGTGATTAAGGTAAGTCAGGCTGCAATCCCTACAGTGTTTAAATTTAAGAGCATGTGAAATTTTTGGAAGTTTCTGTGACAATTATCAGTCTATTCTTGCAAGTATGAAGTCTGCATTTCACTTGTTTGGAAGCGTGTCTAGCCTAGTATGTGAAAATCCCATTGTGATAGACATGGATTCAGAAGGATATTATGTAGAAGGAATTGTTGATAGGCTCACTGGGTTTGTAGAAGAGAATGTCCCTTCTCTTGAAATTTTGAGTAGTGGGTTGTGCATAGCTACTTGTTTTTGTCCTGTAGTAGTTTGTCCTGAGCTTGTTCATGAGTCTATCCGCAACTATGACCAGCAAACCAAATCAATTCTTAAGAAAAATGGAGAGGTCTTGATGGCTGTAAATAGACGAATTGTTGCTTCGGTCTTCCAAATCCTAGAGCAAACTTTTTCCACTTTCTCTCCTACTCATTCCCTTGTTAAGTTCAAACCAAATGCAAATGCAAATTGCACCTCAATAGCCAAGCATTGGTTGTTAAACGCTCAGAGGGGAGGTTCCTGTTTGCCCAAAAAGGTCAACTAAAGTCATGTGCACCCGTATATTAGTGATGTTATTGTGATGTTGCATTGAGTTAGAGGGTCACCTAAGGCATTTTTATTCTTAGATTGGTTGCTTTGTTATGTTCAAATTGTTTTAGATTGGGCCGAATTAATTGTGACTCTATGAGAGAACAACTATACAATTCCAAACTCGCTGGATGTAGCTTTTTCATGTCTTTTTATCTGATGTACTGTCTAGCCTATAGTAGGAAATGGGATGGGATGATTAATGAGCCTTGGATAGATGGAATGTGTGTTTTTTAGTATTTCCCTATTCTTCATAAAGACAATGTAATTCAGAACTATAGGAGGGTACATGATACTTTTATGGGTAAACTTTATTTTGAGATGACTGGGGATTCAGCCAGAAGAATGAGTTCAGAAGCTCAACAATATGTCACAAGATTTGGGATTTTTTACATTTAGTTCCCTAGGTTCACTATATTAGAATTGGTGGTTTTGAAGATTCCCCTACAAAATTACCTAGGTATGCCTTTGATTGTTTTATCCTTGGAGAAGAGTATAGGCAGCTTGCTACTGTGTTTAAATGTTTTCTTCCTGAAGAAGGATGGGAGAAATTTTTCCCATTACAGCTAGGTAATTTTTCATGCTTAACTATTGAAGATGCAATAAGTATTGGGAGTGACCTTAGTCATTTTTATTTCAAGTATTACATGGAGAGAATAGGCTTTGATAATAAAAACTTTGCTAGTGGGAATCTAGGCCTTAGATCTTACATGTTTCCAGTTCCCCATCGAGAGGATTTCTGGGAAGATTGTGCAAATGAGTCCCAAGTTATGAAGAGAGGTCATAGTAGACTCTGCATATCTCAAATCCCATCCATGAGATTGTAGTTCAATATAGAAGGGGTGACAGATGATGGTTTTGACTTAGTTGAACCTAGTTTCAAAAGGCTCCTAGATAATGAAGAGTTAGATATTGACTAGTCAAGGGAAGAGGAAGATGACATTAAGTGCAGGACATAGCATGTACTTAAATTAATTGAGGAATGGCTATAGACAAAAAGAGAACAATCTAGTCCTGAATCAATTAGAGTTAAAACTTCAATTTCATTTTCCTCCCCTCTGTTTCTAATCCTCATAAACCATCTAGTAATGCAGGTTCATTAGATAAGCAGTGAAATAAGGATTCTAGGAAGAAATCTATTGCAAAACTTTCCCCTATGGCCTCACCTCGATGCATTACTAGATCAAGATCCTAATTGCAGAAAAAGGGAGAGATGACTTAAGAGAATACAAAAATAGTCAATTTGGAGGATGACAAAATTCAGGATTTAAACTACCAAATTGGGGAAGATGAGAAAATCGGAAAAGATCTCTTCGATCTTGATGATGTGACTCTGGATTTAATGGACACCCCTACTAAGGCTGGTGACCAATCAATAGCAAAAAATGATACACTAAGATGGTTAACCTCTTCAATGAATAGAAAATGGAGCTTGATCCCAATATCTATTCCAGTGCAAGATATAGTTAGTAAATGTTGGAAATATAGATGGAGTAACTGAGAGGGGAGGGGTGAATCAGTTACCACAAAAATAAATCCACAAGTCCCTTAGATGTCTTCAATATATATATTTCTATTACTCGGTAGATTAACTTATCATTGTTCTTTAAACATTCACAGTTATTGACATGCATAAAATAAATAACATGAACACAAGTAACACTAGATATAACGTGGAAACCCAATTTGGGAAAACCACCAAT
>MU227775.1:2349615-2368054 GCA_018584345.1 Thuja plicata
TGAATTTCCTTTGTTGACCGAGTGAGCCCGGTAGTAACTAACTTCTTGATATAGTATTCTGGAGTGCTCGGTAGACTCTGTAAATAGCTTCTCTTACCGTCTGAACTCGGTAGACTCTGTCTAATGAATGATATGACATTTTTAGCTTGGTAGACTCTGTCTGATGACTGGTATGACATTTGTGTAACATCAAGGACAACACACAATCCAACAAGTAAATAGGCTCAAAAGACTCCCAAGGCCAAGAAAGTTAAGAGTATAGCACGAATGTTTACTGTTACTAAAAGTGGGAAGTGGACAGCCAAAGTAGCCACCTAAAGATCAAAGGAAGAGAAACAAGATGTTACAGTTGAAGACTTTGAAGTCACTAAAATTGAATTAAGGACTATGGATAGAGCGGGAAAGAATCACCTTTTCAAATAGACGGCCCAACAGATGTTGATAGCATCATGGCAGGATAGTAGGGAAAAGAAAGAACTGAAGCAGACAATAGTCTCACTCTCTCAGTTCATAAATACTTTTTGAAACTTTGACACCACTCCACTGATCCAATCTTCATAGGTTTTTGAACCAAACTCAGTGGAAAGTAAAACATTGCTGAATCAAGTTCAGAGGGGTCGAACACTAGTCTCCTAGGTTGATGAGTGGATGTCTCAAGTGCTTAACAATGGCCAACAATAGATCAAAGATTTGCACTTAGTTCTTCATGACACAAAGGCTATAATGGGAGAATTGCAAGCCTAGTGCCAGGTATGGGATGGAGAGGAGGAAAAATGGGTGTTGACGATGACAAAGTTTATGGAGATAGAGAGGTATGGTTTCAACAAATTCTGCATGGAAAAATCCCTAAAAGGTGCTGAGGAATCCATTTTCTTCATTCTCAGGAAGAACATCAGCTGGTGTATCTCTCTAATAAGGGGCACCATTATAGAAAAAAAGGACTATGAGTCCAAAGCTAAGAGGATTTAGAAGGTCACCTTGAACGAGTTGAAAGTGATCAATTTCACTTATACCTATCCCTTAGTTTACAGTGAACAAGAATTGAAGGGTGCTCTAGAAGCTTTTGTCTTAGTGATAAAGATGATCAGAGAAAAGATTAATCCTAAAGCCTCTTAACTCAGATGGCGAGGATCAAATCTATGCTATATCTATTTTTTGATCAACTACCCAATGTCATAGAAAAGCTGAAGAAATTAAAGTGGAGTAAAGATGCCTCCATGGCTCGGATAGTGAACTCTAAGATCCCGTACCTGTCATTCACGAAGGAGCTAGTCCAAGCATATAAAGAATGGAAACCTGCCCAATCGGTTACCAAAGAAGAAGGGAGTCCAGTGGGGAGAAAGGATCATGCTATGGACAAGGAGCTAGATTTGGTTATTTAATTTTTACTTGGTTAACATGCAAACTCTTAAGGATGTGTGTTCTTTTTCTGCTGGTTTAGTTATATAACTAATTGCGCAGGAGGTTATATTTTTTTTGAGAGACCTCTCGATGCTCTGATACTATATATTTGGCTGCTAAAACTTTTAAAGGGTTCAGAAAAAACTCATTTGCTGATAGATAATAGATTTTGATAGTAATAGTTTTGTTTTTGAGAATATTGAAAGAATAGATTTCATGCAATTGCCTGTGCAGTAGTTTCTGAAATATATTACAGTGACGTTTATCAAATCTGTGTTATTTGAAAACAAAAAGTGAAGTTTCCTGTGTTTACATCTTGTTTATCCTAATATGTATATGTCTGTTGATTCATAATATCTGAATTCTAAATTCTATCTATTTTCTATTATCTTTAGGCGAGAAATTGTTTATGTTTCATGAAATACAATCACTGAAGTAATTGCATTTTTCTTCCCATTCATTATTCAGTTTTATTTCCTTTACAATTGTTCAGTAGCATATCATCTAAGAATGCTATTGCAACCTTTATAAATTTTTAGGTTAAAAGATAACTAGTAAAAATGTTATCAAATTTCATTGAAAATCAATATTAGGGAGCTATACCTGTAACAAAATTTAGAGGGAAGTGATCATAAAGGATACTTACCCAACTGTTAGAGATAGTTTGTCTTTTAAGGGTGATAGAGTAAAAATTAAAAGAGTATTTGTAGAAAGACAAATCTATTTGCTAACACATATTTGATTGTGCAAGGACACTGATGATAGAGAAAGACATCACCTAAATCTCCTGTAGAGAAGCTATCAGTATTTCTGTTGACACATTGAACAAAGTACAATTGAAGAAAGACACTAAAAAGACACCTTATGAGCTTTGGTATGTATACACACCCAATGTAAGTTATTTCAAATTTTTTGGCAGTTAGTGTTATATCTTAAAAGATGATAGAAATGGAAAAATTGACTCCAAGAGAGATGAAGGAATATTTTTAGGGTACTCTACCAAGAGCAAGGCTTAAAAATTTGTAAATAAAGCCTCTAACAAAATTGTTGAAAGTGCAAATGTAAAGATAGATGAATTTGCAGAGAAGAATGAAAAGGAAAGCACTAAAGAAACATAGGACTACAATAGGTTTTCTTACAATGAGGAACCTGACATTCTACCCAACCAACAATGTAGAAATCCTAAGCAATAGATCATTCCACTCGAGCATTAGGCTGCAAGTATCGACGATCAGAATATTGCTCAAGATGATGCACAAAGTGACGAAAAAAAAAATGAAGAACAAAATGATGATCAAGATGATAGACAAAGAGATGAACCTATACTTGCAAGATATGTCAGAAGGAACCATCCACAAAACCATATCATAGAAGATAAGAAGGCTGGTATGAGAACAATAAGTAATTCTCTAAATACAAGATGTCTTATTTGTGATTATGAGCCCAAATCTATCAATGTTGCACTAGATAATGATGAATGAATAAGTGCTATGAATGAGGAGATTGAGAAGATAGAAAAAAACAAGACATGGACACTTGTACCGAAACCAGATGACAAGAATGTCATCGGTACAAAATGGATATTCAGGAATAAACTGAATGAGAATGGAGAAGTCACCAGAAATAAAGCAAGACTAGTATGCAAGGGGTATGCACAAGAAGAAGGGATTGGTTATGAAGAGACCTTTACACCTGTTGCTATTCTAGAAGGAGTGAGAATATTACTTATTTATGCTACATGTAAATGATTTAATGTATATCAAATGGATGTCAAGTATGTATTCCTAAATGGAATACTTGAAGAGGAGGTATACATTGAACAACCAGAAGGGTTTGTTGATTCAGACAAGAGGAACATGGTATGTAGACTACAAAAATCCTTGTATGGATTGAAACAAGCACCCTGAGCCTGCTATGAAAGACTTCATGCATATATTATAAGTATTGGATTTGTAAGGACTAGTGAAAATAGTCATCTTTATTTGAAGGAAGATATTGATGCTAACATCTTTATTGCTAAGATATTTGTTGATGACATCATATTTGGAGGCAATGATATGCTATGCAAATCATTTTCAAATGAAATGAGAAAATATTTTGAGATGTCTATTTTTGGAGAGATCAAGTTCTTTCTTGGTCTATAGATCATGCAACAAGGTGAAGGTATTTTCATCACAAAATCCAAATATATCAAAGAAGTGCTAAAAATATTCAAGATGGAAGAATCCAAACCAGTTGGAACACCAATGGAAACTGCATGTAAGCTGACAAAGGAAGACAAGTCATCAGAGGTAAATCATAATTTGTACAGATCAATGATTGGAAAACTCATGTATGTTCTACACACTAGACTAGATATTGCACATGCAGTAGGAATAGTTGCAAGATTTTCTGCTAATCCCAGAGAATCACATGACTACTATGAAAAGAATCCTAAGATATCTGAAGAATACCAAGGAATATGTCTTATGGTATAGAAGAGAAATAAAATTTGAATTTAAGGTCTTTACCGACATTGATTAGGCTGGAAATATTGATGATCAAAAGAGCACAATTGGAGGAGCATTCTTTATGGATGACAGACTTGTCACATGGATCAACAATAAGAAAGGATGCATCTCTCAATCTATTGTAGAAGTAGAGTATGTTGTTGCTACTGAAAATTGCTCAAATATTGCATGGATCAAACAGTTATGGGAAGGTATGCATATGAAAATTATTGAACCTGTAATTATCTACTATGATAATACAAGTTCAATAAACATTTATAAGAATCTAGTCATGCATGCTAAAATAAAGCATATTTCCATCAAGTATCATTAATTAAGAGAGCAAGTTCAGGAAAAGGAGGTGATACTTGAGTATGTACAATCAAAGGAACAATTGGCTGATATCTTCACCAAGCCACTGAATTATCTAAGATGGTGAAATAAAACACAAAGTATAATCTATGTGAAGTGTTGGCACAATATTTTTAAAAAATCTGAAGGTAATAAAGAAAGACAAATCCAAAACCTTCAGATATGGTTCACTACTAATGCATATGTACATACACATTGAGCATATATTTCCAGGTAGGAACCCTAGTGGTTGGAGAAAAGGGACACCTACTGGTATTCAGATTTCATAGAGTTATCGAAGACAGAACAACACATGGGTTGATGGAGAGCCATTTGGTATGATCAAAATTATTCAGAGGCAAATGAAAGAAAGATACATGATTCCTAAAGATTTAGTTGAGAAATATAAAGATACAATCTGTTTGACGGTTGAAACTAATTGTGTATGCTTTGAGCTTGTTGTTCCAAGAAATAAATGGTGTTATCCTATGGGATATAAAGTAAGTTCACAAGTATTGACCATGCAAATCAAACATGTTCGAGCATGTGAGATAGATACATTTGAGAAGATGTTGGTGCTCAAATCGACAGATTGGACTTCTTACAGATTTTGCTTATCCAATGAAGATAGATACAGTCGATTTGCCAACAAATGAGGTTTCAACAACCTCCTACAATTTTGATTCCATAGAACCAAGGCTGGTGGGCCTGCACTTTAAAACTTGTCTTCAAAGTCTTCTAGAGGTTTCCTATAGCGGATAACTAATAACTTCAACTCCTGCTTCTCAATGTGTTAATAAGATCGCAAAACTGAAAATATATGTGTTATTGAAATAGAATGTATTTAATATTGATTGATATGATTTAGATATGAACTAGATTAGATGAAAGAAAAGAATAATTCAGAACCTAAAACAATGGAACCTTATATCACAATTCAATTAACAAGAGAGACCAGTGCTTTATTTCAATAATGGGCAATAGAGTCGATAATTCTTCAATCCTACGTTCAACTTCAGAGACAACTTTGAAAATTAAAGCTTATCACCTTAAAGGTGTTATGATATGCACATATAACTAAAAAAGTTTTAAAAAATTTCAATTTAATACTATTCCTCAGATGACGGACTAATTGATCAATATTTTAATCAATAAGATTTTAACCATGCAAAAATGAGAAAGAAACAATTGAATATACATAACATAAACTTAAATTGAAATATTCGCAAATAAAAACTATCACTTTAAGGGATGTCGATTGGTTTATCTGAAGGACTTGATTGTAAAGAAAAAACAAAAATAATTGCAAAATTGAAATAAATACTGACTTATCTCTACTTGATAAGAAAGTGTATATCAGATCCTTGCATACAATGTATGAAATCAACTATCTTTTACTTCATCATTCCCCAAGAATTCATCATCAATCATCGTATCATCATGTCTTGTTCAAAAAAAATGTTATTCTATCCTTATTTGTAGATTTCTGAATGATTATAAATATGAAAATGAAAGGGTGTGTGAAACATCACACCCTTTCCCTAAAACTAATCTATAACAATCTATTACATTGGATTGGATAAAAGATATCCTTCATTAGTCAGCCATAATAGCCAACCATTCGGTTGGATAACGTTCCTAACCGCATACTTGATAAATTTGTACAAACTTCTCCACAGCCACATTTGAAAATCCATGCTTGGTGCGTGTGAGGTCGGTGGATCTGCTCATGGCATCTATCTTCCTTTTGCATAACACTCATGTACATCACATTGTATATGGAAAATGCTCTTATCAGACACTTCTAATACAATTGCTAATTTTGAATATGAGTCAATTTGCTTGATTAAATGTTGGGTACTTTTATTTTCTAACTCCTTTATTCTTTGTCCCCTTTGTAAATAGATCTCTTTGCAAGTGACCACCATGCTATTTGATCAGCACTGGCTATGTCATTATCACTGATGAAGGTGAAAGCTATCTGCTATGGCATGGGATATAATGTTTGTTGTTTTTTTTTGCATTGACCCATGCTATGTATATTTTTGAAGAGAGTGGCAACCAGCCTTGGGAAGTCATTCCAATGAGTAGTGTTTGATTCATACAAATCCACGTCTTTGTACTCCAAACTACTCTGCCAGTTGTATTTTTAATAAAATTGTATATGCATCTAGTTATTTTTATATGTATATTATGAATCTTTACCTTTGTATTAGATTGTTGTGGGTCTGCATATTGAATCATGTTTTTTTATCTTTGAAGACTCTTGTATGTCATGTTTCATCCTTTTCCATTGTGTAATGTTTAAAATCTAATCATCATTGGTGCTAAAACATCTGCCACGTCTTTTGCAAATGTCATCGACCATTTTCGTTATTGCTGGTGGGAGCGGTAGCCAAGTTGATGGATATGTTTTAAATCTCTTTGTAGTTTATGTGGCATAAGGAATTGTGTTAATATTTTTTGGCACGTGCTAATGTATCCTGCTGCTGTTTGAAAGTGTCAACTTGTTTGTAGATGGAGGAATGACATGGTAGCATGTGGTTTGTATCGATCACTGCTTGGAGTTGGTGAGTGAGATAGCCAGCATGAAGGATGCTTAATGGATCATTTTCTAACTCATCTGATGAGTCATCGATGCGTTAACATACTTTTTGGTTCCTTATTACCCTTTTAAAAAATTCCATCATCTCTCTGCGCCACCCTACAAATGATTATTCATTTCAACGTTAGAGAATATGGATTCATTTTATAAAAATGAGTTTGCCACCTTTTGTTTCTTTGAATGAAAAATTGAACAATAAAAAACTATCATTAAAAGATGGCCTAATAATTTAAAATGATATGTAACAATAAATATAAAATGGGTTTTATCATTACATAATGTTTGGATAATGAGCGACACACAATAGATTCTTTCAAATAGATAAAGATCGTAAATATAAAAGGAGATCAATATAATAATTACACATGGAAAATATAAAATAACTAAATCGATAATGCAATTTCTTTCCTAATGGATTACATAAAATTTTACCATTTCAGTTGGTATCTTTGAATTTATTCTTTTATCTCCTTTAAAAGCATCATTTCCATAGGTAATTAATTAAAAGATTACTATAAAGAAAACTAACACACCATTATAATTTTATCTTTCTTTAATAACAAATGGCGTGATACTCATATATTTGGACAAGGTTCATGCTCAAGTTTTAGAATAGAAATCGTTAAATATACATATATCAATGGAAAATGAATAAGAATACAAGCACATAATATTGTGGATGTTTTCAAGAGTACCATAATATAAATAATATTTTCCATGATAATGTTTTATCAAACTTTCCCTTTATATTCATAAGCATAACATATGGATTCAAGTATATGGAAAATAAAAACCATTTATTATTATCATTAGTTACCAAACTATAACACATTGTAATCTTCTAGATCATGACCATAAACAACAACATCATTCTTCCATTGAAAATAATGAATATTTAAAATGCATGAAGGTTTGATTAAGATAAGATCAACCTCTTCAAAATGTTAATAGATCACTAATTAAAACATTTGAAAGCATCATTGAATCAAGGATATAATCATCTTTTAAAATAATTTCCTCTTAGGTCATGATTGCAAGTTGACTACTTTTACCATCAATATGAATTAGTGATTTGTAATGCAATGGTAAAATATGTAAAATTCCCTTTAATTGTATCAAGATTTATATGAAAACATCACATAGGACCTTGAACTTAGTCAGAATCACATTCAAGATCAATTGCAATTACATTATGTCCTTAAGGAAAAAGTCAGTAGATTAGATTCCTATATTTCCCTTAGTGAAAAGGAACCTTAAGAAGATGATTATAAGACAATGAGAATCTCAAAAATTTAAACATTAAGACATATGAAAGTAAAAAATACATGATAACACTTTGATAAGACAAGGATATAAAAAAAAGAAACTATAAAAGACAAGTAGGTATATGTAGATAGTTACTTCCCTGAACAATAATGGATACAAATTATTTTTTCGACATGGGTTCCATTAGTGGCTCTTTCTGGGGATGTGTGTTTATACCTGAATACAACAAGATCCAACCTATTTTTGGAAAGCAGACCATTAGAAAACACAATGATAATATATGTTTATATAAGAAAAAGGTAAAGAAAGAACACTTACCTATTGTTATCTTTAATGAAAGAAAGGTTTAAGATACTGACCATGCACAAGAATTTCTTTATTGTAACCTTCCAAATCTTGTAAAAAGTAAGAATTCTCACCTCCTTTACTAATGATGACAAAAGGACCTATCCATAAAGCATCAAACTTTCCATGTTTACCTTTGTCTCGATCTTTCACATTCCATCTCAAAACTAAGTCTCCTTCTTGAAATTTCCTTCTGTGGTCTTCTTATCAAATAAATCTTTTACTTTCTGTTGCAATTCCTAATTTCTCTCATGGGCTCTATTCCTTATCTCATCCAATTCTGCAAGCTGTAGTAGTTTGTCTTCCATGAAATCAACTTCTTCATATTGTTCTTCATTCATAAAATTGTACACTGGCAACAAATTATTCAGTGGTAATTGAGCTTTCTTCCCATAAACAAGTTCATATGGAGCATACCCAGTAGATTTCTTAACTGTAATCCTGTCTGCCCAAAGTGTGAGAGATAATTTTGAATCCCATGCTCTTTTGTTATTATCTAACATACTTTTGATAATTTTCATTATATTTTTTTTACTAGATTTTGCTTGGCCATTCCCTTGAGGGTGATATGGGGATGAAAAGGAAACATTTATTCCATACTTCTCATGAAATTCAATAAATTCTATAGATCTGAAACACATAGCATTATCACAAACAATCTTTTGAGGAACACCAAATCTTGTCAATATCTTTTCAGTCAAAAATTTGATTACCACTTTACTAGTAGCTTGTCTAGTTGGTATGGCTTCCACCCATTTAGTGAAGTAATCAGTGGCTACCAAAATCCACTTATGCCCACCACTGGATGTATCAGTTATTTCACCTATAAATTCTATTCCCCACATTTGGAATGGTTCTTTAGTAGTCATAGGATTGAGAGGTAATTCACCATTATATTTGAGTTTTCCTAAAAATATCTGACATGCTTCACATTTTTAAATATATTCATGGAAATCCTTAAATATGCAGGGCCAATAGTATCCTACATTCAATATCTTATGTGCAGTGTTTTTTTCCGAAAAGTGCCCGCCACATGCTCCATCATGGAGATCTTTTAGTACTTCTTTAGCTTGGTATGTATCTAAACAAAAGAGAAGTATACCATCCCTAATTTTCCAATATAAGTCTCCTTACATCAAGACATACTTATATGCTTGTAACTTTATTGTCCTCTTCTAACTCTCCGTAATGTTCTCAAGACATTTCATGTATTTCAGAAAATATAATATATTAGTGTACCAAGGGCATCTCTCAATACTTGTATGAGTTTCACTTAGATCAATATGATTTACTTGTAATACATCCATATTTGACTCTTCCATTAACTTTTCTAATCCTTTTCCTCTAATAATCTTAGTGATTTGGATTTCTATGTCAAATTCCTAAATCTGATTTACCCATCTGCATCTTCTCCCAGTGACTTCTGATTGTCTGAATATATCCTTTATCGCTACATTGGGAACATAGGCTAACACTTTTGCACCAACCAAATAAGGCCTAAAAGATTTCACTTCCTTTACAAGAGCTTAAACTTGTTTCTCATTGATATCATAGTTTAACTCAGAAGCTTGAAGGGTTTTACTAAAGAATGCTATTGGCTATTCATATCCTTCATCATTATTTTGTAATAAGATAGTAGCAATGGTATGATATGATGCAAAAGAGAAAAACTAAAATGGCTTAGTATAATCCAGGGATTTGAGAATAGGGGCTTCCTTTATTGCCTTTTTAATCTTTACAAATGCCTCCAAAGCTTCATTTGTCCATTTTATGTTTGCACCCTTTTTCAACATTATAGAAATGGGTTTAATTATCTCTGAAAAGTTTGGGACAAACCTCCTTACAAAATTGATTTGTCCAAAAAAGGATTGAATATTTTTAATACTTTTAGGAACCTCAATTTTATCAATCACTGCAATCCTTTCTAGGTCTATCCTCACCCCATCCTTGGATACTATATGTCCTAATAAATTTCCTTCACTTACTGCAAAATGACACTTTTTTGGGTTCAAAGATATCCCATATTCAAGGGCTCTTTGAAAAATTTGTTCCAAGTATCCACAATGATCTTCGGCCCTTTTGGAGTAAGTAGTTAAGTCATCTTGATATACCACCATAATCACATCAATGAAATCCTCAAAGGCTAGATCCATTTCTCTTTGGAAGGTAACTCCTACATTAGTGAGTCCAAAAGGTATTCTAGCATATACATAAGTACCCCAAGGTGTTGTAAATGTTGTTTTATATTGTTCTTACTCTTTAAATTTTACTTGGTTATACCCTAAGAAGCCATCCATCATTGATAACAATTCATTTCCCATGACCTTTTGTAATAATGATTCCATGTTAGGTAATGCATAGTTGTCCTTCAATGATGATACATTTAGATTTCTGAAATCCAAACAAAGTCTAATATCACCATTCTTCTTCCTGACAGAGACCAAATTTGAAACCCATGTTGAGTGTCTAATTGGCTTTATTATACCAGCATCCCTCATCTTGATAAAGCTCATCTTTCATCGTAGGGGCTAAAATAGGGTTTATAGGTCTTTTCCTTTGTTTAAATGGTTTAGCATTAGGCTTCAAAGGTATCTCATGTTGAAAAAGATCCTCTCGGTAAGCTTTAAAATCATCATAGGACCAAGAGAATACATTTTTATACTTCTCAATAATCTGATAATATTTGTTCTAATATTGGGAGTTAAACTTTTACCCAAAAATACTTCTTTTGGAGTCTCTTCATTTCCCAAGTTTATCCTTTCTATATCATCCATTGCGACATTAGTATTTTTATTTTCCAACTTTGAATCCTTATTGTCAAACAACCTCTCCATTTCTACAAGACCTTTTGGAACTTTATTTGTTTTTAACTGAACGAATTCCTTTCCAAATAACACTTCTTTCCCATTTTCTATTTTGACATGAGCATTCAAATCTATTAACTGATCTTTATATTCTTGTTCACATGCTAAAAATTTGATTATATCTCTATCGTCTTCAAATATTTGCTAGTTATTGATGTTATCTGGTATAGCAGGCCTATTTTTAACTTCAACTTGAACTATGTATTCACAAGGGATATCATTATTCCTTAGTGCCAAATTAGCCATAAAATCTGCAAGGATATTTTGTGATCTATCTATCCAATCAATAGAGAAAGCATCAAAACATTCCATAGAATCCCATACTTCATTTCTATATCTTTTAAGGTGAGGATGCTTAGCAATGAATTTACTTTTAACTTGGGAAATAATTAATTCAAAATCACCAAAAACACTTAAACATTTTATTCCATGCTTATTAGCTATCTTTAAACCAAGAAGTAAAGCTTCATATCCTGCAACATTATTAGTGCATTCAAAATATAGTAAGAAGGGATATTTAAATGTTTTCTTATCAGGAGCAAAGAAAATGACACCAGCTCCATTACCATCTTTACAAAAAGAACCATCAAAATACATTTTCCAAATTGTATCATTATTTTTTTTAGCATGTAATTCAATAGGTTCAGTATTATGCATTACATTTTTTGAAATACTTACTTGAAAGTTATCCATATCAGAATGAAAGAAATGTGTAACTAAGCTTTGATCCACTTTCTCAATAATGTATGGATTTCTAGCCTCCCTATCAATTATTAAATCCCTTCCATTTACTAGAATATAAGCATAAGAAAGATCTAATTGAATACTACCTCCTACTAAACCAGACCATTGTCTAGATAAAAGCATCCCATAACAGGTAGGAACTTCAACCACAATGATATCCATTTTATATGATATTTAGGACATGAAGGAAATTTGAATTCAACATTTTTCATTATACCTACAATAGGAATAGATCTATTATCCATAGAATAACATTTACCAAATTTGGTATCATCATTCATTCCTAATTCTTTTATTACATCATTAGGCATAATATTCACTGCTGCACTAGAATCTATCATGCAATTTTTTACCAATCTATTATTTATCAATAGAGTAAGATAAAAAGGATAAATTTGATTTCCATTTTTGCTTAAAGTAGTTCCTAAATAAATAGCCAGAGGATCCTTCACTTCTTGGTTAAAATCTTCCTTAATAACTACATTAGACAATATTTTCAAAGCTTCACTTTTACATTCAGGTATTTTAAATATTTCAAGCAAAGGAACAAATATTTTAACTTGAGATAATGAATTAGACATGAAATAAAATTCATTAGGAAGAGATCTAGTAACTACCTTTTCTCTTACCATTGTTGGAAAGTCCTAAGGTTTAGCTTGTTTATCTTGAACAATATTTTTGTGCTTCACCCTCCTTGGATCAGTTCCCTGGTCAGGTTTCCCTCTTTCTGTATTTATTGTTCTATTCCTTAACTTGTAATTAATTCTTGCTTCTTCTATTGCAGCTATTGTGTATGCTTCCTTTTCCTCCTCTGTTGATTTTCTTAATTTTGGAGGACCACCCTGATGGTCCCCTTACTGATATACTCTATTTATATCATCCTTACAGTAGTATTCATCTGAAGAGCTATATTCATCATATCCCCACATAGGATTTGCTGATAAGTTATTTACTATGGGCTATTGATCATCATCATGATCTTCATCTTCTTTCCATCTTTGGGCAACAACATAATGTTCATAAGAATGTGGCATTCTGCAAGGTTCACACCATGGATAATTTTCCACAAAATGGTTGTTTTTCCTCAATGGATCAGTTGTGTGTAATTCTTTGTTCATTGGTTTCCCATCCTTCCATTCTATGTTATAAGGCATATCTTGAAATTTATACCTATCATTTTTGTATGGTACCCGATGACTTTGGTTGTACTTAAAATTATCTCTTCCATTATTCACTTGGAGGCCTTTTACCATATTCATGAGTTTGTCTATTCTATCTTCTTCCTTCTGCTACTTAGGCTCTTTTAGATTAAACAAATGGGTGTCTTCCCTTTTACTGATTACACCAGACACCTTCCTATCATTCTCAATAGTTATAGCAATCTTGAGAGCATGTGGTAAAGTAGTAGGTTTATGATATCTAATTCATAATTTGTCTTGCTATCAAAGGCACCCATATAAAAATTAATCAAAAATGCATCAACAGGTTTAACATCTCTTGGAATCCTATTTAGAACTTTATTGAATCTTTTATTGAATTCAGCTATAGATTCATTCTTATTTTTCTTCACACTTGTCAACTCATGTGAGGGAAAAGAATTATCATTGTGATCACCAAACTGTTCCATGAATTGATTTAAAAATTCATCCCAAATAGATATGGATCTATCTAGAAGACATCTGAACCATTCTACTACATCTTCTATGAGGGATTGAGCAAAAAGTTTCATGTACACATCCTCATTAAATTCATTAAAATCTTGGATAACATTTTTTAAATTTACATAATGTACTTCTGCTGATTCTGACCCATTCCCTAAAATTTTGGAATTGCACTCCTTAATTCATTCTTTATGTCATTAGAACATCCCCTTATGCCATAAAAATCTAACTATATGTATCTGTCAGAAACCATCGGGGCTCTATAATTATTTCTATTTTGATTCATGGTTCCATGTCTTTGATTCTGCCTATTTGCATTATGCAACCTATGATTGTTCCTTGGCTCAAAATTCAAATTTGTATTATGATCCCTTGGGCCATAATTCCGATCCCTATCATTTTGATATCCATTATACATCATTCCATTATTTCGATGTCTATACTATTCATGTTGATAAAATGTGTTAGGATCCCTCCTATTGTTGTGGTTGTAATATTCTCCATTATCCCACTGTCCCTGATGATCTCTTCTTTCCAGATCATTGTTGTCTCTCTCAAGTCTTCCTCTTTCATCTAGTTCAAACAAGGGGTTGGTATGATCATTGTTAAACACATGCCCATTATTCTTCCAATGTGGAGGATTATAAACTTCATTTCTATCATCCTTAGGAGTTTCTTTATCTCTCGGTGATCTAATTTTATCTCTTTCTATTCCCATTTTCCTTAGTATCTCTTCTGGTTTCCTTTTGAGAGCCCTAACCATTTCTTCATTATCTCATCCTACCTCAGCCATCTCACAGAAAACTTCATCCCATTTGTTAATTTTTTTCTCCTTTTCTATCATTTCCTGATTTGGATCATGTTAAGATTCATGTCCTCTTCTATTACTTTGAAAAAAAGGATTACAATTTTCACTACTGCTCTCATGACTATGATGTCTTGAATTAGGGAATTGTTCACAATCATATTCTTTGTCATCTTTATCAAGATATATCATGCGAGGTACATAAGGCATCTTTACACTTGGAGTCCTGACTTTCCTTAGCTTTAAGTCTAATTCACGTTGATCTTGATGCAGGGATCTTTTTCCCCACATGGAAATTATTAATAACTAAATTATGTAACCAAGTTTATCACTTCTTTAAACCAGTAGAGTCTGTTGGTTGTATTTCCTGTTTTTGCTAGTTCTCTTGGTTCCTTGTCCTGCTCTCTGAGTTCTGATGTGCTCATTTCAGTTGTCTCTCATTCCTTATGGCCTTACCCATGCCATATTTTTAGGTTTTCAAGTCTAAAACCTTGCTAAAATTGCAAAAACCTTGAAAATCCTAAGTCTTCCAAGTGTTGAACGATGAAATTTAAACCCTAGGTCATGCCTTATGTTTCAACGTTACTTTTTCATTCACTTAAGGCATGTGTTTTATTTCAAGTCACCTCGTCACGTTACCCCAGCCGAATATTCCATTTGTCTTCCCGACTTTGTTTTTTCTTTGTGTCGCGTGGTCTCGTTTGAAATCTGAATATTCCTTTAGCATTCTGAGACTTAGCAATTTCTTTCAGTCGGGTAGTCACAAGATATCTATGTTATAAAGCCTTATAAAGGAGGGACCCACTGTTAGTCGGGTGATCGCGGGAAGTTCTTGATAGTTATGAAAATGTTCTCAGACTTTGCGATTACTTCATGTCGCGTTATCACCAAATCAAGCCAAAGCTAACGGTTAAGTTTTCCTTCAGTTGCGTGGTCTCGGAATAGAACAACAGTTAATAGATTTCAGTTCAGACTATGCGACTAACCGTTTGAAGTTTGCAGTATTGCTTAGTCGGGATGTCTCCAGGACAAGATAATGCTTCATTTTTCCATTATGCAGCAAGAAGACCAATGATTGAGTGACATGTGTCATAAGGTAGGTGGCTGTTGAGAGAAGGTTATCGCATGGCCACCAAAAGGAAGAAGTGGATTTGACGACTTTGAGACTAAAGTGCTTTGCCCTTTGTCGCAGTGTCTGAGAATCATTTAAGGGTATCTATAAGCATCTGGCAATTAAGCGACTACTATTAGATGAAAGAATCAGAAGATCCAACAGTTGTCGCAAAGTCTGAGAATAAAAGTGCCCCAAGGGAAAAGTCCTCCCGACTTGGCGATTAGTGTATGTCGCGCAGTTGTTGTAAGTAAAGAAAAGGTGCTTGTAACAGGTTAAGGTAAAGCTGAATGCTCAGGATTTGATTCTGCGATCAGGTGACTAAAGGTTGTCGCATAGTCTTCAAATAGAATAAAAGCATTCAGCAACAAGGAGATAACTGAGAATGTTAATGATAACGGCTAGTCGCTAGGTCTCAAAAAGAATGATGAGTTAAGGTTAACTGCGTGCGACTTTGATTTTAGTTATGTCGCGTGATTGCTAAATGATCACTTGGGTCAGCCAAGGTTAAGAAAACACATTGTCACCAAGTCTTGAGATGGAACCATGGTTAATGACAAAGGCCCGCGACAAAGAGACTTAATGCAGTCGCGTAGTCGCCTGATTACAAGATCTAAAAAATGGCGGCAGTTTTCTGATGTGACAGAGTAAATCTCTTGGCAACCAATCAGAGGCTCGTATTTTGATTACTGAGCAAAAAGAGTAGCTGAGATGTGAGACAGACAATGAATTAGAATGTGACATGTCAACTCTCTTAAATGTTATATGATTGCTCCGAGGATTCATTTTTGAAAATTTGATTTCCTGTCAACTTCAGCAACTACGGCTAGGTTTTTCAAAGTTCACGGCATGGAAAATTAATGGCAGAACTGATGTTTCCAAATTATGAGTTGTGTACTCTAAATGAAGGCTATAAGGAGTTGATAAGTGCATTCATTCTCATTCACTATGCTTTTAGTTTTCAGAGCCTGAGTTGCTAATTTTTAGAAGAGTGATATTTTGCGCAGTTTGCAGTATATTCAAAGTTGATCAGAAAGTTCTAAATTGAAGGAAATTGTGCTCAGAAAAAATAGCTGATATTTAATATAGATTTGTTTTAATATCGGTAAGGAAAGAGGAGATTTAGGGTGTTGCAAAGATGAGCAGAGCTTTGAGCGTCACTTCAACAAGTGGAGGCAGTGGAGAGGAACAGAAAGGAAAAGCAAGTTTCTCTGATGAGTTTCTCCATCTTCTGCCAGGTTCAACGCAAAATAAGAAGGTCGATGCTAGTGACCTCCTAGATGAGTACAAGAACATCCGAGATGCTATGACCCTAGGCACAATAGGTTACTCTCTTTTCACATACTTCTATAAAAATTCTGATAAGCCCATCCCAGTTTCAAACCCTTAGACATGTGGTCTTGCTAGGTTGCTTGTTCCTGATGTTTTCTTAGATGTAGACCTATTTCTAGACCTAGCAATTCACTAAGATGCCCTCACAAAGACCATCAAAAGGGATGATGGCATTTCCATGCTAATTTTGAATAGGAACTCATTCATGCAAGCCTTTGGCTTATTCAGCACCATGTCTACTAAAATTGACATGATGAGGCAGGAAAAGAGATATAGTTCCAAGCCTGGTATTGCAAAAGGCTTATTGCAGAAGCATATGTTGAAAGAATTGAAAAATTACTTAGGTCATATGGTTGAGCCCTATCCATATTATTACAAGAACCTACACTTCTACATCAATTATAATGCTTATGCCCTATGTAGAGTGCTAGGGATAGATGGAAATGCAGAGAGAATCAGTTCTGGCATCTTAATGATGGTATTAGACCTACAAGAGGTGCATTCAAGCACCAGCTATGATTACATTCATCATATAATTGATGAAATACATGAGGGTTTTGTTGCAACCCAGAAGAGATTAAAGAACCCCAAGGAGAAGGAGACAAAATTCTTGCATTATTCAGTCCTGATGCACCTTCTCTTATACTTCAATTTTGTAATCATGGATACTCATAACTTGTCTCCTCAGAGATTCTATCATACACAACCAAATCCTATCCAGTTTTGGGTTAGGGTTTGGAACTATACTTCCAGGGAATGTGACTACTGTGCATTCCAGAATTGGATTGTGTATCCAATTGTGCAGAGTTTAGGGACAAGCAGGACTAGAGTCCCATTGAAGATCATACAATTGCTTAGGCCCTGCAATTATAAAGAAAACTAGTCTAGAAACCACAACTGGGGTGATTTCTTCTTGGAGGAGAATTTCACCATTATCAGAGTATATGGGTGTATTCATCCACCCCATTTTTTACCTTATCATGTGCCTGTGCGAGTAGCTTCTATGGAATTCATTTGGCAGTTGATGTTAATTGATAATGAGAACTTTACACCACATAAAAAGGGGACTATAACCCTAGGCAGTTCAAAATTGCAAATTTTACAATTGATAAGAATGCCATAGATGAAGTGGGTCAATGGTTGGAGAAGTATAGAATGGGGGCAGCCCCTTATAGGTACATTGACCCAGAAGGCTTCATGACAGGGGTTAGGAAGTTGTATACTCCTACTATCCCTAATACCAATGTTCATTGTGAGTGCATAGAGGAAGATTCAACAAGGAACCTCTTAGATGAAGATGACATTCATATGAGAAGACTGAGAATCCAGGAGTTGCTGATGTTGAGATTGCTGAAATGCAATGCAACCAAGATCACCTGCATGCAAAGCTGTTACACAGAAGAAGAAGACAGAAAGAGGATAGAAGTAATCAGACAGCTATGGCGGCCAAAATGAAAGAGGAGAC
>MU227775.1:2378708-2403416 GCA_018584345.1 Thuja plicata
GAGGAGAATAGGTCCCTGCAAAATTTTGGAAAAATATGGGCAGAATGCTTATAAAATTGATTTACCTAACCATTTGGATATATCACCTATTTTTAATGTGCAGGATTTGATTCCATACAAAGGACCAATGATACCTGAGAGCATTCAGCAGAAGGAGATAGGACAAGATGTCCAAGACATCCAGATGAAGCCTAAGTCCAAGTTGCAGGCAGAGAAAATTCTAGATTCTAGGATTTAGAAAACAACCAGGCGTAGGGTATACAGAGAATACCTAGTAAAGTGGTCAGGGTTACCAGAGGCAGAAGCTACCTGGTTGGACGAAGAAGAATGCAGAAGACATGGAATTGGTTCGACATTGCTGCCGACCAGTTCAAGCTGAAATTTTTTTCCTTCTCAGAGAGGGGGGAGTATGGTGCAGAGCACCCTAGGGTTTAGCTCAAAACCCTAGCCAAAACATTTTGAACAAGTTTTGATACAAGTCTTTCAATGAGAGAGTCATATTTTTCCTAGTCGCTCAGTCGCGGAGCAGCAGAGAGCAGCACAAGGAATGCATCGCACACTCGCGAGCTAGTTATGTGTTAAGTCTGTTAGTGCGCGAGTGCGCGATGAGGAACTAGTCGCTCAGTCACAGACAGCTAGCAAGACAAGACAGTGCGCGACAGTGCGACGAGGAGCTCATTGCCCAATCATGAGTCAATTCACAGTCAGAGCAAACACGGTGCGACAACGCGATGGGTGTTCAATCTCTCAGTCGTGAAGGCAATTAGTTAAGTCATGGTGTGCGAGTGAGCGACACCCGATGCATCGCCAAGTCGCAAGGAAAAGGTTAGCTCGGGGAATCGCGTAGCGAGTGTGTGACAGATGATCATCGCTCGGTCACGGAAGAAAAGGCAGCTCGTCTCCAGATAGTGCGATAGCGTGACTCGAGCTCATCGCTCAGTCGCAAAGGAATGAATAGCTCGAGTAGAAACATAGCGAGTGCGTGACTGATTGTATCGCTCAGTCGCCAATGAATTTCTAGTTCATCTAGAAGTGCAGTGAGTGCGCGACTAACGTGCATCACCGACTCGCAGAGCAAGGAGCAGTCAATAAAGATGCAGTGCGAGTGTGCGAATTGAGCTCATCGCTCAGTCGCAACACAAAACGTAGCTCATGAACAAGCAAAGCGGGTGCGCGACATGAGCTCATCGCTTAGTCTCAAAGGAAAAGATAGAACAGGTAAATGCATTGCGGGTGCGTGACTTGAGCTCATCGCTCAGTCGCGAGGTAAAAGCCAAGTCATGAAAATGCATTGTGAGAGCGTGACAAGCAGGTCATCGCTCAGTCGCAGAGCAAAACATAAAAGGTAATTTTCATTCGTGACTACGCGATGGAAAAACAGATCAGTCAAATGGTCAAATATGTTGACGTGTCGATAGGAGAGAACATTGAAAAGTCATAACAGCCAAATAGAAAAGAGAATGACACGAGGGAAAAGAGGTGACCAGAGTGTCAACCATGCAGAACAACTGATGACAGTTTGTAGAGAGCATCAAGAACAGAGAACAGCTGGAAGGCTGGGATCGACAGGTAACTACCAGGGTTACGAAATCAAGGAGAAGCCAGAGATAAAGTAGAGAAGAAGAATCTGAGAAAGGTTCAGATAGTTCAGTTCAGATAGTTTAGATAGTTAGTTAGTTACAGAGACAGAGGAGACTAGCGAAGCATATTGTAATCTTCTGTATTGTTAATATAAAGAAGTTTGTCTGTACTTTACGTGTGTTTTGTTCTGAGTAGCTTTCTGTAAAGGTTTGTTTTGTTTTTGTTAGATAAATATGGGTGCTTCTTGACTCTGATAATCTGTTCCATGGATTGTGACAGTCAAGAAGCATCCTTCATGTATATTATGATTGTTTCTTTGTTTTTGTTGGATGAGAACCTAGTCGAGTTTGCAGACAAGTCCTAGGCAAGCCTATGGTCCGGTTAGAGACTTGTAGGAATGATAGATAAGTAAGAAGGTGCATGACTGTAGTGATTCAGTCATGAAGAGTGAGAGACAGTAAGGAGTAAAACATTTCGGTGGGTAGGGAACCTAGGAGAGAGGGAAGATAAGTCCTTCTGGTTAGGGTCTGAGAGTAGCCCTAAAGAGACTCAAGTGTGAGTCTAGAGAGATTCCTGAATTGAATAGGATTCCAGGTGAGATTCCTAGAAGAGAGTAGGAATTTTAGAGAGTTAGGTGACCTCCCCATCACCTGTAGTAGAGGAAGAAATTTTGGACGATGAGTGAGGTGAACACTTGGTGCTGCACTGTTCAAAGACAAGACGGACAGTTATTACAAAAGGAGATTGTAGGTGAATAGGCAAGCACAACTATCTGGACTTAGCATAAATACTATTAGCTACCATCTACAAATTTTATTACAGTCGCTAGATCGGGAGAAGAACAAGAAATATCTATTTATACCTTTTTGACTCAGTCCTGTCACCACTTCTTCTCTCTCTTTCTTTTGTCTCTCTTGTATCTTTAGGGTTAGGTTTTCCTCAACCATCCAAAGCTTGTTGCATCCTTAAGGGATTCCAAGATGGTCTAAAACCTATATATAGCATAAGAGTTGTAATAGTTAAGGGTCTTTGATGTTGGAACATTTTGAAAAAGGAGACAATATATCACAGAATTCAGATCTTCTGGTTTTCTGTCTATCTTTTGAAGCTGTGTAATCTTTCATGTATGGAAAGCTGGATCATATAAATAATATACGGTGCAATTTTACTCTCTTCCATTGTTGTCTCTTTATTATTTGTATGTGCTCTTCTATGTTAAGTTTACAAAGTATTATGAAACATTCTAGTTATAAGGTAACTATTTGATTACTTGCAAGTTTCTTTTAAGGAAAGAACTAAGTTTTGTAAGTAATTTCAGAGAGCATACTGCTTTGTTTAAGGATTTGATACAATAGATTTGAGGTGACAGGGTATCTTGTAAGGCAACTTACCTGAATTGTATGTGAACTATAAGGTAGTTTACTGTGTTTTGTTTTTATGATATCTTAGCTTATTTTGACTCTATAGCCCAAAGGATAGGCATTGGTTCAGAAAATAGTCTGATAATCTATCTATGTCTAAGATATTCCAATATATCAAAACCAAATCAATCATAATACTTTGTTACTAAGAACAGATATACTGAACTGGTTAAGGACCTCTGTCAGCAGGACACTGTCCATATTATTGATTCCTTGAAGAGTGAATCCCTTAGGTTATCCCTCTTATAAGAAAAGGAAGAAGGATGAGAATCCTTGTATCACTGGTTATTGTTATGCTTATAACTATGGTTTGTATGGTTATATCTTGCATCTGGTTATGCTTGGTTATTTGCAAGGTAATTCATAAGTTGGTTCAATAAAGATACATAACAAATCAGTGTCCACATCAACAAATACTGTGTAAACAGCAATCTTAAAAGGTAAAACCTGCCCGAGTATATGTGGAGCTCAAAAATGAAGAAGGACCTTATCCAGTCCTTAGCAATTAGGCTTTTCTTGTCTCTGAATCAGTATTAGAAAGCATAGTGTTCAAGTAGTTATTTCAAGCACTATGATTCATACAAGAAAAATCCCTAACAGAGTCACCAATCTGTTGGTGTTCAAATCAATAGATTGGACTTCTTATAGATTTCTCTTATCCAATGAAGATAGATACAATCGATTTGCCAACGAATGAGGTTTTAACAACCTCCTACAATTCGTATTCCACATAACCAAGGCTGGTGGGCCTACACTTTGAAACTTGTCTTCAAAGCATTCTAGAGGTTTCCCATAGCGGATAACTGATAACTTCAACTCCTGCTTTTCAATGTGTTAATAAGATCACAAAACTGAAAATATATGTGTTATTGAAATAGAATGTATTTAATATTGCTTGATATAATTTAGATATGAACTAGATTATATGAAAGAAAAGAATAATTCAGAACCTGAAACAATGGAACCTTATACCACAATTCAATTAACAAGAGAGACCGGTGCTTTATTTCAATAATGGGCAATAGAGTCGATAATTCTTCAATCCTACGTTCAACTTTAG
The DNA here is from genome assembly GCA_018584345.1 of Thuja plicata. Taxonomy (NCBI): domain Eukaryota; kingdom Viridiplantae; phylum Streptophyta; class Pinopsida; order Cupressales; family Cupressaceae; genus Thuja; species Thuja plicata. Next base: position 2,382,771 of record MU227775.1, read on the forward strand.
AGATGGCTTTGAAAATTAAAGCTTATCACCTTAAAGGTGTTATGATATGCACATATAACTAAAAAAGTTTAAAAGTATTTTAATTTAATGCTATTCCTTAGATGATGGACTAATTGATCAATATTTTAATCAATAAGACTTTAACCATGCGAAAATGAGAAAGAAGCAATTGAATATACAGAACATAAACTTAAATTGAAATATGCACAAATCAAACCTATCACTTTAAGGGATGTTGATTGGTTTATCTAAAGGACTTGATTGTAAAGAAAGAACAAAAATAATTGCAAAATTGAAATAAATACCAACTTATCTCTACTTGATAAGAAAGTGTATATCAGATCCTTGCATACAATGTCTAAAATTAACTATCTTTTACTTCATCATTCCCCAAGAATTCATCATCAATCATTGTATCATCATGTCTTGTTCAAAAAAATTGTTATTTTGTCCTTATTTGCAGATTTCTGAATGATTATAAATATGAAAATGAAAGGGTGTGTGAAAAATCACACCCTTTCCCTTAAAACTAATCTATAACTAACTATTACATTGGATTGGATAACAAATATCCTTCATTAGTCAGCAATAACAACCAACCATTCAATTGGATAACCTTCCTAACCGCATACTTGATAAATTTGTATAAACTTCTCTACAGCCACATTTGAAAATCCATGCTTGGTGCGTGTGAGGTCAGTGGATCTACTCATGGCGTCTATCTTACTTCTACATAACACTCATGTACATCACATTGTTTACGGAAAATGCTCTTATTAGACACTTCAAATACAATTGCTAATTCTGAATATGAGTGGATTTGCTTGATTAAAGGTTGGGTAATTTGTTTTGCTGACTCCTTTATTCTTTGTCACCTTTGTAAATAGATCTCTCTACAAGCGACCACTATGCTATTTGATTAGCACTGGCTATGTCATTACCACTGATGAAGGTGGCATCTATCTGCTGTGGTGTGGGATATAATGTTTGTTGTTTTGTTTTGCATCGACCCATGCTATGCGTATTTCTGAAGAGAGTGGCAGCCAACCTTGGGAAGTCGATCCAATGAGTAGTGTTTGATTCATCCAAACCACGTCTTTGTACTCCAAACTACTCTGCCAGCTATATTTTTAATAAAATTGTATATGCATCTAGTTATTGTCATATGTATATTATGAATCTTTGCCTTTGTATTAGATTGTTGCGGGTCTGCATATTGAATCATGTTTGCTAATCTTTGAAGACTGTTGTATGTCATGTTTCATCCTTTTCCATTGTTTAATATTTAAAATCTGATCATCATTAGCGCTAAAACATCTGCCACGTCTTTTGCAAATATCATCGACCATTGTCATTATTGCTAGTGGGAGCAGTAGCCAAGTTGATGGAGATGTTTTAAACCTCTTTGCAGTCTATGTGGCATAAGGAATGGTGTTAATACTATTTGGCACGTGCTAATGTATCCTGCTACTATTTGAAAGTGTCAACTTTTTTGCAGATGGAGGAATGGCATGGTGGGGTGTGCTTTGTATCGACCCCTTCTTGGAGTTGGCAAGTGCAGTAGCCAGCATGAAGGGTGCTTAATGGATCATTTGCTAACTCATCTGATGATTCATCGATGAGTTAGCATATTTGTTGGTTCCTTATTACCCTTTTAAACTAGTCCATCATCTCTCTGCGCTACCCTGCAAATGATTATTCATTTCAACATCAGAGAATATGGATTCATTTGATAAAAATGAGTTTTCCACCTTTTGTTTCTTTGAATGAAAAATTGAACAATCAAAAACTATCATTAAAAGATAACATAATAATTTAAAATGATATGTAACAATAATTATAAAAAGGGTTTTATCATTACATAATGTTTGGATAATGAGCGACACACAATAGATTCTTTCAAATAGATAAAAGACCGTAAATATAAAAGGAGATCAATATAATAATTACACATGGAAAATAGAAAATAAATAAATTGATAATACAATTTATTTTCTAATGGATTACATGAAATTCTACCATTTTAGTTGGTCTCTTTGAATTTATTCTTTTATCTCCTTTAAAAGCCTCATTTCCATAGGTAATTAATTAAAAGATTACTATATAAAAAACTAACACACCATTATAATTTTATCTCTCTTTAATAAAAAATGGCGTGTTACTCATATATTTGGACAAGGTTCATGCTCAAGTTTTAGAATATAAATCATTAAATATACATATATCAATGGACAATGAATAAGAATACAAGCACATAATATTGTGGATGTTTTCAAGAGTACCATAATATAAATAAAATTTTCCATGGTAACGTTTTATCAAACTTTCCCTTTATATTCATAAGCATAACATATGGATTCAAGTATATGGAAAAGAAAAACCATTTATTATTATCGTTAGATACCAAACTATAACACATTGTAATCTTCTAGATCATGACCATAAACAACAACATCATTCTTCCATTGAAAATAATGAATATTTAAAATGCATGAAGGTTTGATTAAGATAAGATCAACCTCTTCAAAATGTTAATATATCGCTAATTAAAACATTTGAAAGCATCGTTGAATCAGGATATAACCATCTTTTAAAATAATTTCCTCTTAGGTCATGATTGCAAGTTGATTACTTTTACCATCAATATAAATTAGTGATTTATAATGCAATGGTAAAATATGTAAAATTCCCTTTAATTGTATCAGGATTTATATGAAAACATCACATAGGACCTTGAACTTAGTCAAAAGCACATTCAAGATCAATTGCAATTACATTATGTTCTTAAGGAAAAATTCACTAGATTAGATTCCTATATTTCCCTTAGTGAAAAGGAACCTTAAGAAGACGATTCTAAGACAATGAGAATCTCAAAACTTTAAACATTAAGACATATGAAAGTAAAAAATACATGATAACACTTTGATAAGACAAGGATAAAAAAAAAAGAAACTATAAAAGACAAGTAGGTATATGTAGACAGTTACTTCCCTGAACAAGAATTCATACAAATTATTTTGTTGACATGGGTTCCACTGGAAGAGATGGGGTACCTATGAAGAAAAATTAGCTAAAGTGAGAGAAGAATAGAGCAGAGGCTTAAGTAAAAGAAGAGTTGAAAACATTATTCATGAATGTGGATTTAAGGCAGGATTAACTGAGGAAGAGTTGAGGGAAGTAAAGAGGAAACTTGAAGAATGATCTTCTGGATTGGCAAGTGCTAATACTTCAGCCCTTCCACATCCTAAATTTTTGATGACAACTGATGCACCTACTAGAGTCATTTATGTATACACCCCTTCTTCATCACAACATAACTCACAGGTAGTAGAACTGGTTCCTAGAGTGAGCACTAGATCCTCCATATAGAAATCACCACCTAAAGAACTGAGGACTATGAGAGAAGAGAAAATATCGGTAAGTGATAAACCTGTATGGAAACCTCGCTTGAAAATTATTGAGAAGAGAGAAATTGAGCAGGGAAAGCTAGTTACAATAGAAAAATATTATGATAGGTATGAAGAATATGACAAACTTAAGATTGAAGACATTTTAGTAAATCATTTACTTGTTTTTAAGAAGAATATATTGGATATTGAGGGAAGTGTACCTAAGGAGTTGTAGGGGAGATTAGAGATAAGGAAACAACTAGCACACATTGAAGATGAGACTATCAGGAGTCAAGTAATTGATAAAATGTTACCTATAGTTTATATGCAAGAGAGAGACAAACTGCTTGCTAAACTAAAACCTTTATTGAGGACAAAGGAAAGGTTAGTAAACATTCTGGCAAGAAATTATGAAGATGTTACTGAAGAGACTGAGAGAGCATTGGATTAGATACTTATGTCATCGATTCCTGAGAAGACTGCACCTACTAAAACTACAATGCCTATATCCTTAGGAATGGGAGAGAGTTCCAAGATAGTTGAGGCAAGTGTTGATAAAATCAAAGATGTTACACAACCATATTTCTATGTTTATGGTGTGCCTATGACACTTGACACTTATCATGATGAGAAGGACCCTTTTGAAGGAAAAATTGACAGTGTTATGGTAGAGAATGAAGAATAGAAGGATGAAGAATGCAAAAAGGAAGAACAGAAAGAAATGGAGTAGAAATAAGAAGAAGAAAAAGATGAAGTGAGAACTGAGGTAAACACATCTTCTATCTTATTTTTTGAAAGAAAAGAAAACCTATAGATGTTGATGTTGATCGTATGGATGAGGATGAGCTTGTGAGCTTAGCATTCACTGCACTTACTAAAGAAAAGGAGAGATCAAAGCAGAAGAGTGATAAGAAGACTAAGGTAATGACTAGATAAATTGATACTATGAACAAATTTCTTCCAGTACCTATTGCTTTCCATAGAAGAATTGATATATAAAAATTGAAGATGGAACTAGATGAGTTTGATGGTCATTATGAGAACTTGGTAAAGATTGCAGAAGAAAAGGTAGAGAAGAACTACTTAGAGAAGAAACTGTTTGAAGCTTTCTAGTATATCTCATGGGACTTGGGCATTCTGATAACTATTAAAACAAATGATAAGAGTTGTATTAAATATGGCAGAGCAATATTCAGTTATTGCATAAATCCTATCAAGCATGTTCAAAACATTGAAGATATTATTGCCAAGGATAGGGAAACCTTGAACAGTGTGATGGACAGTTGTGAGACCTCTTCAGAATCTGTAATGGAGTTGGAAACATAATCAACAAGAATTTTGGCTAAATTAAATATATTGGATATTGACAAAGGGAGATTCATAGCAAGGTTTGGTTTGCTGAATATTTTAATCACTCCTAAACTATGAATTATTGAAGCTCACTTATTTGACATGGAAAAGACTACAAAGTCAAAGGCTAAATCTATGCCAACAGAGTTGAAAGAAGAAGAGATAGAATAATTTTCATTGAATGGACTAATTCATCTCATTCATCTATTTATTAAGTCATGGAGTATATAAGTGAATACCTTTGAAGATTCCTTTCAAGATATTCTAAAAATGGTGAGTAAGCACTAGTCCTTTTACTTTTTATGCACCTTTTTCATTGTTGTGAAAGGGGGAGAAGAGAGAAGATAAAAATGAATAGGGGAGAAGAGGAGAAGATAATTTATAAGGGAGAAGAGAAAAAAAAATAGAGGAAGAAGAAGAAGAGATAGTTTTTGTTGAAACAGTTTTTGTTTTGTTGGAACACTTAGTCATTTTTTGTTAAGTGTTACCATCAATGCCAAAGGAAGAGATTTTTGGAAAGTGATCAATTTTGTGTGTTATGATTCACTTTTTGGTTTTGATTTATGGAAACACATCTATCATATTGATCGATTGATCTAGAGTTACGTTTTGGTGACTCTATTATGAAATCGACTAAGTATAGAGCATAAATATAGAGGTATTTTGGGTATCGAAGATCGAGACCAATGAGTTATGATGTGAAATATTAGAGGGAGATACTATGGAGTGTTTATGACCTTAATCTAAGATTTATTTAATTTTGGTAAAGCTTACAGAGAGTTACAGTGAAATAAAGATAGGCGACAGCAGCAGAACAGTGATATAGAGCTGTTGAACTGAAGCGGTGATTTGGGGAGTATGATGTGGACTCCTAGAAAGCCAAGATAGATTATGTTTTTTGATAATATTGTTTTTGATTATGTAAGAGTGTCAAATATGTATTTTATATTTTCTTTATCAAATATATTTTGTGTTGAGAGTCGACTATGCAATATTTAGCTAGAGAGATGACTTAGCAAAGATAAAGATATATATATGAAGATATTTTGTAGAGAAAAGTATGTGATGGATATGATATTGTTTTGAGAGATGTGAATGGTAGAGAAGAGGTTGATAGAGATTATTGAAGAGCTATAATAGGAACTATCTAAGCATAGTTGATGCTTGTTTTGTTCATTACTGAGAACACTTTGTAACAGAAGTATATTGTAAGAGTTGTATACTAGTTGGTCCCTAACAGGGTGTTGTATACCTTTAACAAGGTTGTTATTGCTCTAACAAGGAATTTTTCCATGTAATATTTAGCTCCTAATGGGGCTAGGTCTCCTAACAGGGACACTATACTTTAGTGCATGCTTGTGGGTATCATCCCCACTAGGGTTTTCCCTTAGCTAGGGTTTCCTCAACAACAAATAATGGTGTTATGAGTACTGTGTTATTTGTTTATGTTCCTTTGATTTCAGTATGCTTATGGTTGTAACACCCCAAAATTGGCATCTTGCAACCCTAACCAATTTTTTTGTATTTATCATTCTTCTGAATCATCAAAGTCCTATTGTACTAGGAAATTTTGAGTTTCAACTTGCTCTACTTGACTTAAATGTCAAATGCAGAAAATCCTAAATCTGCATTAAATATACATTATATTTAATTCCTAAAATATCAATTACCTGGCTAAATAAACCCTATGATTGAATTAATTTAATTACAATGTCCTAGCACTTTAATTAAATTAAATTCACCCTTTTAGCTAAAACACTAAAAAAGGAATTAAATAATATTTAATTATTAAATAAATATCCTCATTTCAATAATTAAGTTTAATTGTTCAAATAATTAAGAAAATACATTTATGAGGTCATATTATATTTATTTAATTAAATATTCTCTCTAAAATCTTCTCTCTAGGTCAGAAATATAAACTTTGAGTTAACTATGATTTAAAATAGAAACAAATTAGTTAAACTCAAAAAGACAACAATTGATTGTTTCTCTCAAAAGATACTTTCTATTCTCAACTGAATTTAATAAGTTAATTGTTTCTCTCAAAGGAAACTTTCTATTCTGAATGGACTCTCAGTCTATAAAAGAATTTCCTCATTTCTCATTAAAAAAAGAGAGAATTCATCATTGCATCGAATTTCTATTGCACTTTCAATTCAATAGTTTTCATTAAATAGACTAATATCATTTTTTAAGATTAATCACATGTCTAGTTTAGCTTCTTTCAAACATTCTTAGATTAATCTTATTTCTAGTGAACTATCATGTTCATTTCATAGCTTAATCTCATGGTTATTTCTTATATTAATCTGGCAATCTTTCATTACTAGATTAATATTGCACTGAATTTCTCAATTAAATCTTCCATTCTAGTAATGGTCTAGGTTTTTGGACTCTCAATTTTGAGAGCTTTTTCAAAACCCCAGCTAGATAGGAAGCAACAGGTCGACTCACATAGACATGCAATATGGATAATTTCATATCCATTCTTGTGTGTGGCTGGTGAACAATGACCATGTTGAAGTGTATGGTTAAATAAGAAGGCCACATTTAACATTTACATTTCTGGAAATGTAACACCCCAAAATTGGCATCATGCAACCCTAGCCAATTTTTTTGAATTAATCAACCTTATGGATCATCAAAGTCCTATTGTACTAGGCAATTCTAAGTTTTGACTGACTCTACTTGACCTAAGTGTCAAATGCAGAAAATCCTAAATCTGCATTAATCATACATTATATTTAATTCCTAAAATATCAATTACCTGACTAAATAAACCCTATGATTGAATTAATCTAATTACAAAGTCCTAGCACTTAAATTAAATTGAATTCACCCTTTTAGCTAAAACACTTAAAAAAGAATTAAATAATATTTAATTATTAAATAAATATCCTCATTTCAATAATTGAATTCAATTGTTCAAATAATTGAGACAATACATTTATGAGGTCATATTCTATTTATTTAATTAATTATTCTATCCAAAATCTTCTCTCCAATTCAGAAATAGAAAATTTGAGTTAACTGTGATTTGAAAGAGAAACAAATCAGTTAAACTCAAAAAGACAACAGTTGATTGTTTCTCTCAAAATAAACTTTCTATTCTCAACTAAATTTCAATAAGTTAACTATTTCTCTCAAAGGAAACTTTCTATTTTGAACGGACTCTCAGTCTATAAAAGAACTTCCTCATTTCTCATTAAAAAAGGGAGAGAATTCATTATTGAAGTGTCGAATTGCTGCAGGATTTATAACTCATACTTGTACATTCATAGCTCTTATTTTCATTGCAATAGATTAATGTCATTATTGGATTAATCATGTCTAGTTTAGCTTCTTTCAAGCTTTCTTAGATTAATCTCATTTCTAGCTTAATATATCATGTTCATTTCTAGACTAATCTTAATCTATCATTCCTAGATTAATCTTGCACTTACTTTTCTCTATTAAATCCTCCATTCTTAGATTGGTCTAGGTTGTTGGACTCTCGATTCTGAGAGCTATTGAAAAAACCCATCTAGATAATAGGAAATAGGTCAAATCATATAGCCATGCAAGATGAATAAATCCATATTCCTTCTTGTGTGTGACTAGTGAACAATGACCATGTTGAAGTGTATGGCTAAATAAGAAGGACACATTTAGCGTATACATTTCTGGCCCCCACCATGGGGCAGAAGATTCAATTTTTGGCCTCATTATTAAATTTTGCATTCAATTATGTTTGTTGTTTTGATGTTGCATGTGTTGGAAAGCTACAATGGAAACAATTTTTGTTTTGTCCTTGATGTAAAACCTTAACTGGTGAGACAATTTCTATCTATTTGAGTACCATATCTATTTATTGATGAAGAATATTTGAAGGCAAGTATAACAAGAAGACCAAAGGAAATGGTTGAGTTATGGGAAATCACAAGGGTACTTGATCAGTTGGCACATCGGCAAAGTAATGTGTTATTTATATTTTGATGAGAGTTTACTGAGAAAATTTTATGCCCAGCAACGTTTGTGATTATCGAGTGCCAATAAATTATTGAGGAAACTAGTGATGACCGAGCAAAAGAACACAGTGTTGACCGAGTAGCAATATTTTGGTAATTATTGAGATTTAAGATCTCTGGCTGACATAGTTGATTTTATTGGGATATGTAAAGTTAATTAAGGATAAGAACAATTGGTCCACACTATTTAAACACATGGGTAACTGTAATTAATGCATGGATCAAAGATTTAATTAGTGATTTCTTTGGAGAAGTAAATTAAATTTAAAGATGGAAAGATCCATTGATCTAACCTAACCTAAGATCTACGATCTTGATTAAGCGGCAAAAGATTTATTTTACCTAGATGAAGAGGTATAAGATAACCTCAAGGGGTTATTCAGATATGACAAGTTATGTGAAAAGTGTATGCAAGAGGATTGCATGGCTAATTGACCCATTGGCTTAATCTAGCAGAGAAGGCTGAGCAAAGAAGCAGAGAGTTGTGAGAGTGATTGCTTGACAGATTTCCAAGAAGATCTAAAGATTGAAAAGAGAATGAAGTCCACTCAGTGAATTAGCATTAGAGCTGAATTGGATCTGGATTTGCAAAGTAAGTTGTATGTATCAGATCACACCTCCTGATTACTTTCTAACCATTGTATCAGTTAAAATCCTTTAACTAGGTTGACCTAACAATCATTGTATAAATACTTTGAGCAAGGTGACATTCAAGTGTAATGTTCTAATTCCACTAACAAGGCCACTCCTGACAGGGTGATCAAATCCTTTAACAAGCTGACATTTAGCAATGTGTTTTGTAACCTTTAACAGGGTTGGCTCTTAACAGAGCTCACTTAAGAAGAGTGAAAACTTGATAGCATGTTATTGGTGGTTTTTCCCAAATTGGGTTTCCACATTAAATCATGGTGTCAACTTGTGTGAATGTTTATGTTGTGTTTTACTGTTAAGTTTCTACAAGCTGATTACATTTGAACAGTAAACTGCATATGTATGTTGTTGATTTATGGTATTGCTTCCGAGTAGATCTTAGTTGTTCAAAGGTATAAGGTTTAAATTGGTACATCTAGACCTGAGGATAACTAATTCACCCTCCCCCCCTTCTCAGTTATTCTAAATTCATTCTAACCATTGGTATCAGAGCTTTGGTCTCTTAAAAATAGTTTGAAGGTACTTGGAGGAAAAGATCAAGATGTATAAAAAGGAGGTACCAAAGTTGAACAAAGATAATTTCCCTGCATGGCAAAGTTTGATGAAATTGCATCTGGCTGGTATTGGTGATTCTACTAAGCACTATGTTGAACATGATTATGTAGCCCCCACTACACCTGTCATAGTTGCATAGTTAAGAGAAAAGTAGGAACACAATCAAGCAATGTTTGAGATTGCATCATCTCTGAACTATCATGAGTTTGAAGACATAAAGAACTATACAAATGCAAAGAATATGTGGGATGCCCTAGAAACCATCTATGGAGGAGATACAAATGTGATGATAGCCAAATCTGAAATTTTAAGAGGTAAGTTTGATGAAATAAAAATGCAATAAGAAGAAAATATAGCTCAATATTATGGTAGGACAAAGGAAGTTGTAAATTCTATTAGAGGAGCTAAGAGAACCATTGATGATAACACCATTATGAGAAAGGTACTAAGAACACTTCTTCCTATATATGCTATTATAATCTCTACAATTCAAGAGTTAAGATGTACTCCTAATAATAATTTGACTTTGGAAGGTCTGGTAGGAAGACTTACTGCATTTGAGATGTCAAATTTTGATAACTACATTCCACAAGCTATTGAATCTACATTCAAATCCTAGTTGGTCCTTAAAAAATCAAAGAAAGGAAAGAAATGTGTGAACAGTGATAGCGACATTGTAGATGATGATCTAGAAGAACTTGAGGCACTTATGCCAAGAAGACTATCTAGAGAAAAAACAAAATTCGAAGGTAAACTTCCTATCATTTGTTTTTCATGTAACAAAGTTGGTCATATTGCTGCAAGATGTCCTGATAAGAATGAAAAAAGATGAAAGAAGAGACAAAAAGTACAAAGATAGAAAGGATGGCCGGGACTTCAAAAAGTATAAAGATTACAAAGATAAAGGTAAGAAATCTTGTTATATAGCTGAAGAAGCTTCTGACAGTGAATCTAACAATTTTGATGAAAATGATATAGAAGTTGTGTATGTTCTATGAAAGATGATTTTGATGATGATGATAAAACTGCACTAATTTCTTATATGAGTAAAGGTGACCGTTGGATTATTGATAGTGGTTGTTCACATCACATGACTGGTGATAAAGATAAATTTGAAACCTTAGATCAGTGTAAAGGTGGTTATGTTAAATTTTGTAATGATGCACCATGTCTTGTTAAAGGGAAAGGATCAAATAACTTGACTGAAAAGATCAGATGTGACAATGTATATTAGGTTGATGATCTTAACTATAATTTATTGAGTGTTGCATAGCTAAATAATTCTAGTTATAGAGTTGAATTCCATCACAAGAAGGCAAAGATCTATGATGCTACTGGAAAATTAGTTGGAAGTGGGGAACAAACAAAAGGTAACTTGTTCTATCTGGACTTAGCTAATGAGATGTTTTTTTTCACAATATAATTATGTTTGGTTATGGCATAAAAGGTTCTTATGTAAAATCTGATAACTTGGTAAGCATAAGAAAATTGAAAAAGGTTAGAGGGCTGCCAAAGTTAAAGAAACCTGAAAATGCAATGTGTAAGCAATGTCAATTAGGAAAAATGACTAAATCTAGTTCCAAAAGCAAGACTCGTACTTCTAAGGAAATTATGGAATTGGTTCATACTGACCTTTATGGACCTATTGGAGAGAAAATATATTGTGGAGATAGATAATTTATTCTATTTGTTGATGATTACTCAAGAATTATGACTATTATGTTTCTTAAAGAAAAATCTGATGCATTACAGTTATTTAAGTGGAACTTGGCAAAAGTTGAAAAGGAGACAGGTAAAATCCTGAAATACTTAAGATCTGACAGAGGAGGTGAGTTTATTTCTAATGATTTTAACAGGTTCTATAATGATCGAGGGAGAAAAAGATAGATGTCCACACCTAGGACACCACCACAAAATGATATTGTTGAGAGAAGAAATAGATCTATCATGGATTGTGCCAGAACACTAATGATGAAGATAAATGTTACACAAAAATATTGGAGAGAAGCTATAAGTACATAAGTATATACCCTTAATAGAGTAAAAGTCAAGAAAGGTACTAATGCTACACCTTATGAGCTATGGTATGGGTATGCACCTAATGTAAGATATTTCAAAGTTTTTGGAAGAAAATGTTTCATACTAAAGGATAACATAAATGGAAAATTTGATGCTAAAGGTGAGGAAGGAATAATCCTAGGTTATTAAACTAAAAGTAAAGAATACAAGTGTTTGAATTCTAATACTAACATAATTGTGAAAAGTGCAAATGTTTTTTTGATGAATATGCAGAAATAAATGAAGCTAAAAGTACACCGAAACCTGAAAGTTACAAATCATTTGTCTATCTGGATGAGGAAGATTCTAATGCATTACTTGAACCTGATAAAGAGGGTTTTGAGCAATAGCTAGCACCTTTCAAGTCACAGAATGAAGCTCCCAGGCAACACGAGGAAATTGTTGAGCTATCTGATGGAGATCCTGAGTCACAGAATCAACCTGAATTGAATATAAATGATCAATTTGAAGCAGAAAAAGAACCTACTATAGAAAAGTATGTAAGGAGGCACCATAAACCTAATCAAATCATATGATCAAAGAATTTTGCAGTTATGAAAAGAAGTAAGTTGAGAGACGGTACATTCTTGTTATGTGATTTTGAGCCTAAAATAGTAAAAGATGCCTTAGAAAATGAAGATTGGATATAAGCCATGAATGAAGAAATTGAATAGATTGAGAAGAATAAGACTTGGACACTTGTACCTAGGCCGAATGACAAGAATGTAATTGGTACTAAGTGGGTATTCAGAAATAAGTTGAATGAACATGGAGAGGTAAAAAGAAACAAAGATAGATGGGTATGCAAGGGTTATGCACAAGAGGAAGGAATTGATTATGGAGAAACATTCACCCCAGTTTCAAGATTAGAAGGAGTAAGAACCTTACTTGCATATGCAGCCTACAAAGGTTTTAAAGTTTATCAAATGGATGTAAAGTCAACATTCCTAAATGGGATATTAGAAGAAGTATACATTGAACAAGATGATGGATTTGTTGACCCAAGCAAGAAGAACATGGTTTTCATACTACACAAAGAACTATATGAGCTGAAGCAAGCACCTAGAGCATAGTATGAGAGATTACACAATTATTTGATAAAGATTGGATTTGCAAGAACCAATGACAACACCAATCTGTATTTGAAGACAAAAAAAAGTAAAGGTACTTTATTGGCTGAAATTTTTGTTAATGACATTATATTTAGTGGACAAGATATGTTATGCCAAGCATTTGAAAAAGAGATGCAAACTAAATTTGAGATGTCTATGTTTGGTGAGATAAAAAAAATTGTTGGCTTACAAATATATCAGATGAAGAATGGTATCTATATTACTCAATTAAAATATCTCAATGAGATACTAAAAACTTTTAGAATAGAAGATTCAAAACTAGTAAGTACACCCATGGCTACTGGACATAAGTTAACAGAAAATGATGATACAAAAGAAGTGAATCAAACCATTTACAGGTCAATGATTGGAAAAATGTAATATGTTGTGCATAGAAGACCTAATATTGCACTAGCTATTGGTATTGTTGCAATATTTTCTACCAATCCCAAGGAAACTCATATGTTGGCAGTAAAAAGAATTATGAGATATTTGAAAGGAACAGATGATTATGGTTTGTATTACAAAAAGAATGACAAGTTTGAACTCAGAGTCTATACTGATTCTGACTGGGCTGGAAATTTGGATGATAGAAAAAGCACCACAGGTGGTGCATTTCTTATAGGAAAAAGATTGGTTTCATGGACAAGCAAGAAACAAAATTGCATCTCACAATCTACAGCTAGAGCCAAGCATGTGGCAGCAGCAGTTAATTGTTCTAATATTGTGTGGTTGAAGATACTACTGAAAGGTATGAAAGAAGAGATCACAGAACCAATTGTCATATATTGTGATAACATGAGTGTGATTAATATTTCTAAGAACCTTCTTATGCACTCTAAGACAAAGCATATAGCTATCAAGTATCATTACTTGAGGGAGCTAGTTTAGAAGATGGAAGTGATACTGGAATATGTGAATACTAAGGAACAGTTAGTAGACATATTTACAAAGGCACTACCCAAGGATGCTCATGAGTATCTACGAGGCAAATTAGGGGTGATTCCCCTAACTGAGGATAATTAGTTTAGAATGGTACTGTTGCATCAAATGTTATATTCAGAATATTTGACACATTGATGCACAGATAGTCGCACTTTAGGATACTACCTCAAGATGTGAAAAATAGACAAGGACACAAAAGAGGATCAGTCATATGCAAGATGGTAGGAACATCATTGTAGTGAGTTAGCATAGAAGAATCTGCATGATGAAGATGTCAACATCTTTGGCATTGTTGTCAAAGAGGGAGAGATTACTTGAAAAAGAGATTAAGAGGGAGAGATTACTGAAAAAGAGATGATTGAAATAGAGGTTACTGAGTTTACTACAGCAATGAAAAATGGGAGAGATTATTGAAAGAGGGAGTCTACAGATGAATGAAAACATTTTAGTGTGATTACTGACAAAGAGGGTGAAATGTTTTACAAGATGAGGATCAGAATGAAGCTAAAGACATTAATGAAGATTTGTTCATATCACGGAACATAGGCAAACTTTTTGGATTGTATGGTAACTATGGTTGGAAAATTATTGTTTTTAAAGTTTAGTGTTGCCATCAATGCCAAAGAGGGAGATTGTTGGAAAGCTACAATGAAAACAATTGTTATTTTGGCATTGATGTCAAACCTTAACTAGTGAGACTATTGCTATCTGTTTGAATACCATATCTATTGATTGATGAAGAATATTTGAAGGCAAGTATAAAAAGAAGACCAAGTGAAATGGTTAAGTTATGGGAAATCACAACGGTACTTGATCAGTTGGCACATTGACAAAGTAATGTGTTCTTTATCTTTTGATGAAATTTTACTATGAACAATTTGTGATTCCCGAGCACCAGTCGAGGAAACCAGTGATGACCAAGCGGAAAAACACAATGTTGGCTGAGCAATAGTATTTTGGTAATTGTTGAGATTTAAGATCTCTGGCTGAAATAGTTGATTTTATCGGGATATGTAAAGTTAATTAAAGATAAGAATGATTGGTCCACACTATTTAAACACACAGGTAATTGTAACTAATGCATGGATCAAAGATTTAATTAGTGATTTCTTTTGAGAAGTAAATTAAATGTAAAGATGGAAAGATCTGTTGATCTAACCTAACCTATGATCTACGATCTTGATTAAGTGGAAAAAGATTTATTTTACCTAGATAAAGAGGTATAAGATAACCTCAATGGGTTATTCAAATATGAGAAGTTATGTGAAAAGTGTATGCAAGAGGATTGCATGGTTAATTGAGTGATTGGCTTAATCAAGTAGAGAAGGATGAGCAAAGAAGTAGAGATTTGTGAGAGTGATTGCTTGACAGATTTACAAGCAAATCTAAAGATTAAAAAGAGAATTAAGGCCACTCAGTGAATTAGCATTAGAGCTGAATTGGATATGGATTTGCAAAGTAAGTTGTATGTATCAGATCACACCTGTTGATTACTTTCTAACCATTGTATCAGTAAAAATCCTTTAACCAAGTTGACCTAACATTCATTGTATAAATCCTTTGAGCAAGGTGACATTCAAGTGGAATGTTCTAAGTCCTCTAAAAAGGCCACTCTTGACAGGGTGATTAAATCCTTTAACCAAGTCACATTTAGCAATGTGTTTTGTAACCTTTAACAGGGTTGGCTCTAAATAGAGCCCCCTTCAGAAGAGTGAAAACTTGATAGCATGTTATTGCTGGGTTTTCCCAAATTGGGTTTCCATGTTAAATCATGGTGTCAACTTGTGTGAATGTTTATGTTGTGTTTTAATGTTAAGTTTCTACAAGCTTATTACATTTGAACAGTAAAATGCATATGTATGTTGTTGATTTATGCTATTTCTACTGAGCAGTTTTGAGTTGTTCAAGGTGGTATTAAATTTAAATTGGTACATCTAGACCAGAGGATAACTGATTCACCCCTCTCTCAGTTATTCTAAATTCATCCTAACAACATGTAGGTTTTCAATTATTTGATCATATCTCCTAAACGGCTTGGAATATGTTTATGAAATTTTTATTGCAGGTTGGGGATGGTATCAAGATCCTACAGTCTGAAAATTAGATTTTTCTAATTAATTTTGTGTGATTTATATTTTTTTATGATTTTTCATAAAAAAAATTAATTTTGAGCACAAATTATAGCGGATTTATTTTAAAAAGTTACATTTCTGGAAATCTCTTCAAATTCCAAATTGGGTCTATTCTCTAAGTTTTTAATTTTCATGACAAATAATGACCGGAATAAATACATCTTTGAAATCTGGTCTATTTTGAAAAATAGGATCCCTAAGACACAAATTAAGGAATTTTTTGAAAATTCATACTTTTTTGGAAAGCTCGCTGATTTTTAAGAGGGGTTATTTCTTTCCATTTCTATTTTTATGGTCTAGATATATATCTAGAAATTGCATCTTTATGACTAGGTAAAAAGCATACAAAAAATCAAGGTGCACTTTTTCTAATTTCAATTGATTTTTATGTTTTTCCTTTGCATGCGTGTTTTCTATGTTACTGATGATCTGTTCAGCACTTTGGAAATCATGGGATGAAGACAAATTGAGAAAAGTACTAATGTGTTTGATGCAGGACGTTGAAAAAGAAGACTAAAAACACAAACTACTAACGAATTGTCTTGCAGTTTGCCTTGATCGATAGAATGATAAACATTGTTCTTGCATATTGTTTTTTTTTATTAAAATAGGAATGCACATGCAATAATTTATAAAATGAACTTCTATCTAATGTTTTAGGGATGACAATAATGTTAGGAAACTATGCTCTCACCCTTCTGGGATGATCAAAAATCTAGAAACATTATTGTCATTTTCTTATGTGTTTGAAGTGTCTTTTTAAATTGTAATCCTAAGAATTATATGAATGTATCCTCTCCCCTCGCCTTTTTGGATCTTGGGTGTAAGAGAAATTCATATATTTATTTTAGTGTGGCTACCTCCCGAGAGCTTTAACAGAGCCAGTGAGAGTGGATTGCCCAACTGGTAACAGGCTAAAGAAAAGTCCTTCTGAACCGATATATAAAAAATGTCATTGTGATTAATCTCACAGTGAACAGGTGTTGATTGCATTATATCAGGAAGAAGATCTCCCTCAATACCCTTGTGGTGCATTAAAACCTACATAACATAACTTATGTAGGCTAGGAGGCCTCCGTAATGGAGCTAATCTGCCGCAAGTATAACTTCCTGAATGGATGCCTTGACTACACACTTTCTTCTAGTAACCAAAATACCTCTATCTATTAGCGTAGAAGGTCAGAGACCGACTAAGAAATCCCACACTTTCACATCTCTTAGTAGAGACAAAAATCCCTTGGGAAGTCATTACCCTTGGGATTTGAAGCTTGGTGTGCCTGAGAAGTGAGTGCACTGTAAGGAGGAGCCTGTGCCTCCAAGATTCTAATTTGTCCACTATGAGTAGGCGTGGATAAAATTTGGTGCAAGTGGGAATTTAGCTAATATTTCCATAGCTTACCTAGGATTGTGGTGTCTCTATTCTTTTTACAACAAAAATTCTGCCTAATGTGTCTTGCATGAGTGAAACATCAGAACAATCAGCAAACAAACAAAACATTCAAAACAAACATCAAAATGATCATTCAGATTCAAAATCTACACTTCTATGTGTTAACTATCAAGCTCTTGTATGAGTCTATATGTCTACTATAAAACTCTTAAATCAGTTGAATTTTTGTCCAATTTTGTCTTCCATCACACTGGTTATGTTTGGATTTTTTTCAAATCTATGCTTTCACCAACATCGCTACTAGTTTGTCTTTGCTTTCAATTTGTTGATAGTCTGACTCGCTTGTTGTCTTGAAATCTGAATTTTTTGTGCTAGTCTAAGTGACCCATTTTTATTACAATCTTATCATCTTTGTCTATGCAGTCCTTATCCTGAGTTGTGAAAGAAGGTTCATCAACCTTGACTCAAGATCAGAGTCTTTGTTATCTCTATATTAGTTGGACATTATCTCCCTTGTCCTTTGGTCTTGGAATTAATCAACACTTTAGATATCACTTCAAAAATTTTCATTCAATTAATCAATTAATCATACCTTCCCTTCAATCTACTAAGAGAGTGCATCAAGACAATCTTACAATGTCTCAAAGAAAAGAAGATATTCTTATGGCAACTTTATCCAAAAAACTTGAATCTTTGAAGTCTGAACTTCAGGAATTGAATAAGAAGGAAAAGGATACTTCATCCGATGAATCCTCATTAAGATCAACCTGTCCTTTTCTATTTGATCATGATTCTCACATCTCTATACTTCCTTCCAACATGGATAAATATTGGTATGATAATCCCATCTTTGATCAAGAACATTTTTATGACAATCCTATATTTGATCAAGGAAATGTAGAGGAAACTATGACAGAATTAGATTAAAGTGTTTTCTATCTACAAAAGAAAGATATTGCAAGTCAAGAAGCATCTAATTGTACTTTAGAGAGAGTCTTTACTCCTTTTCCACAATCTTATACATTAGCATTGGAAGCACTTCTTGAGCATAATCTCATCACATTGCCTCAAGCCACATCATCTGAATTCAGATTCATCAGTCCCTATTGTGCATATCATCAACATAACAACCATAAAACCATGGAGTTGAAACATAAAATCCAAGATCTCATAGATGATGGCATAATCAAGGTGGAAAATCCTAATGAATCATCTAGTAAAGATACTAGTCTCAAGGATGATCAATATCAGGAATCCATGTTTAGCAATGGTTTCCATATCCTATCTACTTCTTCCACTGTTCCTCCATCTCCTAAAGCTTCACCATCTCTATCAATAAATGGGCCTAATGATGACTATATCTACTCTCAAGGAATACCTCTAAAAGAGATCAAAGCTAATCAGCATATAGATGAAAGCCTTTCTCAGGCTTCAAAGATCATAGATCTAAAGCTACCATGTGCTTCAATGCTTATCATGCCTATTACAAAGGATTCTCCATCAATGTGTCAATAATCCTTCATGCAATACAAAACTCCTACCTCATCCTTAGAAGTGGATCCATTTCAAGGAGATAATCCATAGTGTGATGAAACAAATATTAGTGATGATCAAGATCAAGATACCATCCATCCTTATCCAATGGTTGACCAAAGTCACACATCTCAAGAGTCTCATGATAATTTTATCATCCCCTTCCATTTCTTCCCAAAAGAAACTCTTACATCTCCTATATCTTATCCATCTCCCAAGAAAGATCAAGATATCCTTTCCACCATCTCTAGGGAATCTATTGAAAATTAAGAGCAAATTATCCTTTGTACACCATCTCATGATCCTTTTCAAGATCAAAGCATAAGTCCCTTGAAGAAAAATACATCCCCTAGAGCTTCAGATGCTCCTGTGAAAATTACTCCTATCGAAGCTACTCATGCTCCTATTGATATACAGATGAATTCTAAAGAGAAGATCCTTGTTCATGCAACTCACTCAAAAGATGTCGATATCCCCTCCATGCTTTATATCCCTCCATTCAAACGTAAGCATCAGCCTTCTCCATCTTCCAAATATATCCTTGGTCCCTACATCCCAAAGCTAAAACCATCAAACCTTCCATCTATATTGGGTCCTTATGTCCCTCCATCCACCATGCCTATCACTAATAGCTTATCATTGACTTACCCTATCTCCTATCAAGATCAAAAAAGACATGCATCCTTGAATTCTCCCTATCAACCCATCCATATGAACCAGTCATATCGGCCCTATTATCCTACAATTCCTAAGTCTTTTGGAAGTAATTTATATGCGCAACAAAGAAGTCACAAATACAAGAATCCGTTTAATTTTGAAGATCACTATGTCCCATCTAATTGACATGTGACTACAAATAAAAAGGAAATATTCAAGAGACCACATAGGTCCACTGAGAAAAGAACCAAAACAAAGAAAACATGGGTTCCTAAATCCATTATGAAAGAATTGCATTCTAAATCATCTGATACAAATGGAAAATCAAAAGCTATGTGGATTCCCATGTCTCTTCCAAAGGACTTGGATACAAAAATACAATTGAAAGTTATGTGGATTCCAAAGTCTCTCTTAAAAGACATGAACAAAAAGGAAAAGTCAGAGTTGGCATCCAAGATTCCAAAGTCTTCCATTGCATCTTCATATAAACATCTCCCATCTTCTAACTCTATTTTGGGTCCTCATGTCCCAAAATACATTACCTTCTTCATCCATCTTGGGTCCTTGTGTACCAAGATCCATATCAGCTCATAAATCAAAGTCTCAAGATATTATATCCATTTTTCCTCCGTCTGTCCACTACCCTTCAAGGCGTGTGTTGATGTTGATATTATCACCATTTCAATATACGTCTACACAAAATTTTCAAGACCCTATCCAATATCTTGCACCTATCACCTACCCATCTATTCCATATCCTTCCATTCCTCTTATCCAATCCATCGCATAAATCCTTGGCTAGCATCTTCCTTATCCTTCATAATCCTTCTCTACCATCACTGTTAGAATACTTCAAAGATAACT
>MU227775.1:2449584-2461191 GCA_018584345.1 Thuja plicata
AAGATTCTAGAAGAGGTTAGTGGTCTTAAGGAAATTGGCCAAGTTTTGGGCAAAAAATAAATTAATTATTTATTTTAGGATTTTTGGTCAATTTATTAATTAAATAATTAATAAATAGGGGAATAATTTCGCCCATTTTCAGTACGTATCCTCCTAATAGAATGACCAGATTATTTCTCCATAAATGTCTTGAAAGCACAAAAGGTATCAAAGACATCACATTTTTACTTGAGAAAATATACCCAAGTATGGCGGGAGAAGTCATCAATGTAAGTGAGCACATACTGAGCCCCTGAAAAAGGAGTCAGTAAAGGCATGACATCATTATGTACTAGATGCAAAGGTGCCTTTGCACGAGTCAAATGACCTGTAGGAAAAGGATCCCTGTGATGTTTGCCAAGGGCACAACCTGGACATACACCATCAGTATAGGAAATCAAAGGAAGCCCACTCACAAGTGCCTGTGTACTCATCTTCTATAAGTATCTATAATTGACATGGCCAAAATGCTCATGCCAAAGTATGCTCACTGAATCTTCATATGCCACAAGAGAGACACCAGAAGCAAATGAACTTAGAAATCCATCAAAACTATATAGGGAAGACTGCGGATGTACACTGCTAGTGGCCAAAATCAAATCAAGATCATGGAGCTCTTGAATAACCACATCATGTGGTGAGAACTCAACTGTCTTTCCAGAGCCAGAATGGAAAATTTGAAAAACTAAAAGGAGTTGCGTCAAAATGTCCGGAACAAGAAGTACATCCTATAGACAACCTCTAGGGAGTGAGATAGTACCAAAACCTATAACTACAAGTTGAGTATAGTCACCAATGGTAATATGTGAAGTATCACTATGGGAAAGTGCGGTGACTAGCTTCTGAGAGTGAGACATGTGGTGAGAAGCACCTGAATCAATAATCCAAGTGGTGCTAGGAGACAAAGCTTATGCAGTAAGAGCATGTCTCATCCCCATGGAAGAAGAAGAAGATGGTTGAGGTGAGGAGATATGATTTTTCTACATAGCTTCCTCTAAAGCCTCTAAGCATTTCCAACACCTAGAAACTGGATGTCCTTCCTTGCCACAAAAACTACAAGGCTCACTAGTGGACTTGTAAGTCTTGGAGGAAGACTCACTAGACTTCGAATCCTTCTTTGGCTTTGGTGTCTAAGACTCTGTAGATGGGTGGGAAACCAAGGCTTGGTTCTATGATCCACAAAGAGAATCAAGCTAAGAGAGCTTGGCTTGTTCACGAGTCAAGTGATCACAAAACACATCAAAAGTAGGCATGGTGAATATCAGACCCAAAGAATCCATGGTAGCATGGAATTTAGAAGAGAATATCTAAAAAGAACCATGAAGTTTGGAAAGTATCAGATAAATACACTTTGTATCTATCTTATTCTTTCCACAACCATGTAAGAGGGACCTCATAGATTTGAATTTTGTTAAGAAATCCTGAATAGATGTGAATGTCTTAGGAGCCATGGATGTCAATTCTGCTTCTATTTGAAGTACCTAGAACTCATTCACCATGCCAAAGAGAGTCTAAAAATTCTCCCACATCTCAATAGGTGTATCAAAACTATCAATGTGGAAAAGGAGGCTATCTGAAACATGTAAAGAAAGAACACCCATGGCCTCATCCATCTTGTTTCTGTGTTGCATGACCTTGTAAGGATTAGTCAAAACTAGCTGAATAAGATCCAAACAAGACTAGAGCTCACATGACCAGAGAATCCTAGTCATACGAGATTTCCACAAATGATAATTGTGTGGAGTGAGAAGCTTGACTGATGCCAAATATTCCATGTCGTACCTTAGCCTATTTTATATGTTTTCTTTTAGAACTAGGCAAAAGATGTAGAAGGGTGTGTATTTTTTTTATTTGGAGTGTTTTGATTTTGCTGAGATAAATTACAAAAAAATGAGAAAGGAAGCACCCCCCACAAAGAGAGAAACCAAACCCCAATTCAGCTGAAAATCTAGAAGAAGAAGCACTAAAATAAGGATACATAATAATTGAATGAATACCTAGTAAAAGTACCCAAAAAATAATCTCAAATCTGAACTGTTCTTGTCAAGAGCTTTCTGGCGCCTGTTCGTGAGAAAAAAAATGGAGTCTATATGCTCAATATAGAGGTTGAGAAGTGCTGAAAAGAAGTCCCCTCTTTGACTGGAAAAAAGGCTTGTTAGATAAAAAAATAAGATAATCTAACCTTCACCATAATGTCTACCTCAAAAAGAGATTTTTGATGGTATATGGAAGTCAAAAATCGGCCTCTATTTGCTCTAGATAGAACCAAAAAAACCAAGGGAAGGTCAAAAAAGGTGCTTAAAATTTTTTTAGCCCCTGGGGTTTGAAAGAACTGAGCCCTTGGGCATATGGAGTGTGCAAGGGGATGAGGGTGGAGCCCATGGTCACTGATGGGACTATCAAAGGGGGTTGGAAGGGCCCGCGGGGACTGAGCACTTGTCGAGCGGTGGGGTGTGGCGGGCCGGCAGTCCAGAGTGCAACTAGTGGCGGGCGGTGAAGTGTCTGCAATGGAGCGGTGGGTGGACCCTCCAAAATCCACTACCTGTGGAGAGGTGGGCGGACCCGCCGAGGTCCACTGTCGGTGGAGCAGCAGGCAGAGCTGCTAGTGGAGCTATTGACAATGGCGTAGAGATGGCCACTTTGAAATTGAATTGTGGGCATTATTTTTAATGCAAAAAAATCTATTAAAATTTGATTTTTTATTTTTTTTTCTTGATTTCCATGGCAGGGAAAACTAGAATTTGTTTTTTCCACAGATTGTAATTTTGACAAAAATGGTCATGCCTTATATGGATTTTGAAGGATTTGGGTCTTCTGGACTCAACCGTGATGTCATTTTTTGCCCAAAGTGCTTTGAAAAATAAATTTCCTTCAAATCCACACAAAAGTGCTTGAAAAAGCTTGAAACCCTCTAAGCTCCATAAAAATTCAAATACTCAAGAATGGGCTGTAGCAGCAAGGCTCTGATACGATGTTAGAATTCATAGAACTCAGCCACTAAGATCCACTACATGCAAAATAACCTATTACAAAAGCAAAGCTTGGAGCCAAGAATGTTCTGAAAGACAAAATGTTCATTCAGAGAAGGAATGATGAAATACAAAGAGATCAATCCTTATAAAGGAGATCGAACACCAAGTAGGTGGAGAAACCTAGGTTGCATGAATAATTAATAAAGAATTAGTTATTGCATGCCTAAAGTTTAGCTTAAGTGAACAAAAGATAAAAAGGTGACTTAAACAATTAAATCAATAATGATTTAATTAATAAGTGAACATAGAAATACCTTTTTACTCTAACATTGTAAACTGAATTCTGCAATGTAGTCTCTTTCTGAAAACCCCTTTCTAATCTCTGATGTCTGTAGTATGGTGGCTACTTGATCATTTCTTGATCAACATACATACCAAAATTTAACATATTTACATTTATATATCAAATGATATGACCTAATTAGGGTTTAACAATTACATCCTTATCCTAAGATCAACGGTGTACAAAATTTACCTTAATCATCTATATATAGGAGACATAAAAACTTAATGTTGTATATCCATAATTAATGTCCTCCTCAATCATATAAACTATTATCTAGGTTGGATAAAAAAGTTGTTACATAGATTAATATGTCATAACAAACTTTTAGGTGGTCTTTGTTCCACTTGGTTATGTTGTCTCTCAATTATACTGTGCTCAATTATGCTTGAAGCTCAGTTTAGTCTCTCTACTTGGTAATCATTATACTCGGTTTATTCTAAGCATAATCATTGCTCTTGGTTGAATCTGCACTTCATTGTTTAAACCGATTGTCTTGTTTGTGACTTTGTTACTGACTGTCTATTATGTTTGCTTGATAACTAATGAAAACTTCAATGTGCAATTGAAGAAACAAAAAAATGTTCTTGTAGACAAAATAATGGGGATGAAGGTTGATGGGGAGGGGTTTTCCTTGCTCAAACCCCTATTTAGGAATCAACCTTGAAATGAAATGGATTAAAGGAGAAATGCATTGTCATGTAGTAGAGTTTAAATCTAAATAATGGAGTATATCATACCATGTATATTTAAATACCTCTTTGAATTTGATCAAGAACTTTTATGCATCTATGAATCAACACAATATCCAAAAGGAAATCATGTAAGATAAAACCTCATGTAGTAGATGCTTGTAATTCTCCATAATATTTTATTGGGGAAGAAGAAGAAGAAATAGAATCAGATGAATGTAGATCTCCTTTGTTGATGTCTAACTCCTTTTCTTTGAATTTAATGGGGAAATAAGCTAGATCAATGGAAGGAAATGCCTTGCATGCATTAGGGAAATGAAGACTTGAAATTCTTAACTTTCTTGAATTCTTGATAAAGGATGCCTTCACCAATGGATTTTTTCTTTCCCTTAGATCTCTTAGATGCAAAAACAAAAATATGATAGCTTGCATGAATGTGTATATAGATTATGGATGTCTCTTAGATGTAAAAATGGGAGGGAGAGGCCTCCTTTTATATTGATTTTAGAATACAAACTGAGTCCAAGATGACCATACATAAAACCCTTGGAGAAAGAAATTGATATTGGGCCATGCACTAGATCTGGGTTCTAAATCCAAGGAACAAGTCAAAAGTTGACTCATACCTTGGGAAAAAGTTGAGATCTTAACTTGTAACCTAGGAACAAGTTGAGATCTCAACATGGACCCCAGGGAACAAGTTGAGAAGTTGACTTGTCCTAGGTTGAACTTGCACATAAACCTAGAGAATGTCAAGGAAAGTGTGAAATGTAGGTAGTTGGGATGTTAGGGTAAATCTTGAAAATAGAAACTAAATGGAAATCTCCTAGGTGAGGACATGAATTATGGGATTGGAGGAAAGTAAAAATCAATCCTAGAAGAGAAATCCAACCTTGAGTTAAAGGATGGGGAGGACTCATATTTGAATTGGGTATATATTTAAGTGTAATATGAGGTCTTAGAAAAGAAAAAAAGAAAAAAAAACTAAAGTAGGAACACAATGGTCCTAAAATGAGAACAAGTTAGATGCTTACTTTTTAAGATGATACATTTAGCCCCCACTTTAGTGGGAGTATGAGACAAGCTCATGCTCATGGTAAAGGAAGAGAAAGAAGAAATAAAGAATGATGAAAGAGAAAGATAATCATTGGTGAATTGCAAAAGAGATGTGACAACACTAAGTTCAAGGATGTAAGCCCCAAAACCAATGATCTCAACTCAACTTCCATGCATAGGGTGGCTACAAGAAGTCAAGTCCCACTTTTGGGAAAAAAGTGGAAGTATTTTCCCTGTTTTTCAATTTTTTTGTCGATTAATTTCAAAATTTGAGGCACTTAGAAATTGAATCTCAAAAAATACAATATTAGGAAATGTAGTGCTCGGAGTCTAGTTTTCAAATATGTAATTTATTTGAATACCCACATGGTATACAATACATTTTAGTAGGCATGTTTAAAAATGTTATTTTCAAAATGTTTGTTTTAGGACCATATCACACATGTGTACGACCACCCTATTTTGTCAAAAAAATTATTAAGGAAGACCTCCAAAAAATTATGACAAAGCACAAATTTTATGTATAGGTGCCTTAGCCATATATTTTCAAAGCCAAGCATAGGGTTGGTGGGACCAAGCCTATCCTAAACAAAAAACTAGGGCGGAGTACGATTCCTACTCCTAGTTTTAAGAAATGGGCACCTATTTTATAAAATTCAAAAAGTAGGTGCCCATTTCTATTTGGATTGTTGAAATAGAAATGGGCACCCATTTCATAAATGGGCCCCTATTCTATTAAAATAACAGGCACTCATTTTATAGATGGGTACCCATGTCATTTAAATAATGGGTGCCCATGTTTGAATGATCTGTTGGAGACAAAAAATAGCACTATGGGCCTGATCTCAATGATTGACGATTATTCAATCATTTTTATGACACATATGTGTTGCAAAAAGAATATTTTGAATCAACATTCTCTTTTCTTGTCTTGTTTTGTATTTGACAAGAAGGGATTAATTTGAATCCAAATTTTGGTCCAAACATGGGATGAAAGAAAGGAAGAAAGATGCAAAGAAAGGTTCTGACATTTGATGAGGTTGTAGAAAATAGAGAGAAGGAGACAAAACAAAAACAAGAAAGAAGAGAAAGAATTCAAAAACTAAGTAATTCTTGAGCATAGAGTTCAATAATCATTTCAAAAGAGGAGAACAATGAGGATAACATGATGGATATAGAGGTTGAAGAAGAAAATACAATAGGAGAAAATTTAGGTACATTTTCTAATCAAGTGTTGGATACAGGTATGTCTTCACTACCAAATGAAACTTATTATGGTAAATAACTTGATCTTTTTGTATTAGCAGGTTACTCTTTAAATCGTTTAGATTTTATTCCTAAAAATAGAGTAACAGATTATATTGCAAATCAAACACCAAAAATTAGTAATTTTGATCATAATGATAAAGGAACTGAATGTCAAAACTCAATTGAAAGTGAAACTCAAACCCCAATTGAAATTTACAATCAGACAATAATTGAGATCAACAATGTGGATGTAGACATAGAAACACCAATTGAGAAAGAAACGCCTTTGAATGATAATGAAGAATGAACAATTTCATATTAAAAATGATGTGCTAGACAATTTTCATGGTTTGGTTTCATGGAGATAGATTAGGACACACATGCCTAGATTGTTTAGACAATTTTTTTAGAATAAGAAATTTGGGTTTCAATGTCAGCTAATGTTACAACTAATTAAAATGACTAAAATGCAAAAAGCGATGAAGAGTTTAGGCATTTATGTGAAATCTAAGAAGAAGGATGAGTCTCTGAAACAAGTTGTATCAACTGTTTCTAGTGTCTTTGACACAATTAGAGAGAAAAGTCATTCTAAAGATAGAATTGTGGCATGACGAGCAGAGAAATAACAACACCTTTAGTAAAAAAACTAATTACGATAAAATAATGATGAAAAACATAAGTGGATATATTAATATTCATCATAAAAATTTAGCAAGAGCTGTAAAGAGAAGAGTTAACTTTGAGAGTGATCTGACAAACCATTTGTGGAGCTTTGGTGGCAGATTCCCGAGGTCTGACATGAAACTTACTGGTGAAGTCAAAACTTTGACTGAAAATTTTTGGCATGATAATACAAGAGTATCACCTAATGCCAAAGATGTTCTTAAATTAATATTTGGCTCAATAATTTGTGATCCACATCAGAAACATCTTTTGGATATGGCTTAAACTGAATAGTATAAAAAAAATTGGATGTTCAGGTGTTAACTATTAGCTTTATTCAAAGATATTTTGAAAAATGTAAACCATGGTGTGTAAGGATTAACAAGGAAAGGGTAACGTGTTTTTGCAAAACTCATGTTCAATTTTTTTATCATTATGATGTATTTACATCTATATATTCTACCATGCATACAAATCAAATATTGTAGGAATGTGGTTTAAATATACCACCTCAAATTGTAAAAGTGTTTATATCAGGTTTGTTTTGTAACACACTATTAGGGATTTTTCTTGTATGAATCACAGTGCTTGAAATAACTACTTGAACACCATGCTTCCTAATACTGATTCAGGGACAAGAAAATCCTAATTGCTAAGGACTGGATAAGGTCCTTCTTTGTTTTTGAGCTCCACATATGCTCAGGCAGGTTTTACCTTTTATGATAACTATTTACACAGTATGTTATAATGTGGACACTGATTTTCTATGTATCTCTTATGAAACCAACTGATAAATTACCTTGCAACTGACCAAGCATAATCAAATACAAGATATAACCATATAAACCATGATCCTTAATATAGAAAAAACAAGTGATACAAGGATTTTCATCCTTCTTCCTTTTCTTGTAGGAGGGTTAACCTAATAGATTCTCTCTTCAAGGAATCAATATCATGGACAGTGTCCTGCTGACAGAGGTCCTTTATAATTTCATCTTATATGTTCTTGGTAACAAAAGTATTTTGATTAAATGATTTTGATATTGGATAGGGAACATACTGTAAACTATACCTCAAACCAGTGCCTATCCCTTGGGCAAAGAGTCAATGAAAACATGAATCCACAGAGATAAAATAACAAAGATACTGTAGAGTGCCTTACAAACTACATGTGGCTGAGATAGAGTGCCTTACAAAATATCCTCTCATATACATACATCTGCATCAAATCCTTATCATAATGTTTTTCTCTCTGAAATCATCTATGAAACTTAGTCCTCTCCTTGAAAGGAACTCATAAACAATTATACAAACTACCTTATAGCTGGTGTACTTCAAATGCCTTACAGATGAAACACACTAGAGCACAAACAGAATGCAAAGAGACAAGATAATATGAAAGAGGGAAAACCACACTATATTCTATTACTGTATTCTGCTTCAACATATCCAGACAAGAAGCTTTCCAAAATATACAAAGATATAGAAATATAACTTACAATAAAATTTCCCAAGACCAATAGGGACCTGCTCTGGGCAGAGGAAAGGAACCCTTACAACTGAGAGAATAAAGCAAGATATAGAAGAGGGAGAAACCCTAAAACTTCTAGGAAATTGACACATGTCTTTCTCTCAGATCTGATTTTACTCATTCTTTACTCTTTTCAAAAAGATCTGATTATTTAGTCAATACTTCAATTTCACTTGCCTGAGAAAACATCTGATTTTCCTTTTAAAGTATCTCTTTCCTTTTCCCACTAAGAAATTTTCAAATCTGATTTCATCTGTTGAACATATCCTTGCAAATCTGTCACATTTTCCCTTTGAAAATCTAATCTTTCCATTAAATTGTCATCAATCCTCTTTAATGTCTGTAGACATTACATGTTCCTTTAGTCAACATTATCAGGCTTTTGGAAAGAAATCAAATCTTATTTACTATCTGGCCACAGGCTTCCGTTCATTAGTGTAATCATAACTTCCCTAGCTTTCACTTCACCGCCTGGTAGCTACCTGAACTCAAGAATACACAGTGCCTGCATCTTTACGCCTATCCCATCTAGCATCGGTTATGTACAACAAGTGCGAACCTGTTGACGTTAATCTTTACTGTAAAGACTTTAAACAATACTTTATTGAATCTGTCTATATCAATATCTGCTCTTGTACTTGTGAAATCTCAGCCATAACTCTACTCACCTACAGTATCTAAATCTATTTCTCATTACCGATATTGAAACAAAACTATTTCAGATATCAGCAGACCGACCTGTGTATATTTTTCTGAAATTTATAATTCTCTGATCAACCTTTGGAAACACTACAAATCGAGCAAAATACCTCACCTCTACAAACTGAACAACCTGGGCTCTAGACATGGTGAACATGGTGAACACACATTGAATGCACCATCAACCCCTTTGACCAATTCTGGTCTATTAGTTCACGCATTCTGTCTGCACTGCTGCTACATTTTCACCTTTGGAAAAATCCCCACGAGTGAGCGACACATCTTTTTTATTTCTCATCGCATAGTCGCCATCCATTTTCACTGTACTTTTTATCTTCTGCGACTGAGCGATGCGTTGTCTTTGATCCTTATTTCATGTCAGTCGCACACCCATGCCACTTTTATACTTTGCTCTTTGATCCATGCGAGTGAGCGATGCATTAACTTTGAACTTCATTTCGTGTTTATCGCATACTCGTGAGCTTTATTCCCTTTATCTTTTTTGATCGGTGAGTATGTGACAGCTATCCTTTTTTCCTTGTCGCATAGTCACAAACTGTATTCCTTTGATCTGAAAACATTAGCGAGTAAGCGATGTATTGAATAGTCCTTCAGTCGCTCTGTCACGTAATCCTGTGTCTTTACCTTTAACTTGAAGCACGTGCCCTTTTCTGTTTACAGCGACCTCGCGACATACCCTAATTGCTTAGTCGGAAGGACTTTTTCCCTGGGGCACTTTTATTACGAGACTTAGCGACCACCGTCAGATCTCTTTATTTGTTCATCGAACGGCTGTCGCATAATCGCCTCAGAAATTCATATACCTTTAATTTATCAGGAGACTTCCCAACTGAGGCCAAACATACCCTAGTCTTGTTATCGCGTGATCCACTTCCTTTATCAAGTGATCACCCAACAACCATTAGTTCTGTGACAAGTGTCATCTGTTCTTTCATCCACTTTATGCATACTTTAAATCTGACTCACCGCCCTAATCTGGCGACATCCCGACTGAGGGAAATATCTTAGCATGAAACAGTTAGTCGCTGAGTCGTGACTGTTAGCTCTTAACCGCCAATTATCACGAGACCACGCGACTGAAGAAAGAGCTTAATTGTTTGACTAAGCTGATCCAACGACCATGCGACATGAAGTAAGCGGAAGGTCGGGAGACATTTCTTTGACTGGCCATTTCTTCTCGCGATCACCCGACTGAGGCGGGTCCCATTCTTTTTAAAAGCTCATAACATGAAATCAAGCGACAACCCGACTGAGAGGAAATCGCTAAGTCTCGATACACTGAGAGAATATTTGATTTCTTAACGAGACTACACGACACAAAGGAAAAGCAAAGTCGGGAGAAGCTTTGGCATATTCATTTCTGGTAAAGCGATTAAGTGACCTGACTTAAGGCACATGTCTTTAGTGACTTGAAAAAAGGTAACAATGAAATATAAAGACATGGCCAAGGGTTTCAAAATACATCATTTAACATTTGGTTGCTAGGGTTTATCAGGTTTTTGACAATTTTGGCAATGTATAGGCATAAAAACCTAAAAATTTGCACAGTTGAAGCCAGACTGAACAAGAAGGGACTGAAATGGATAAGCCAGAACCAGAAAAAGGACAAGGAACCGGGAGAACCGCCAAATAATAAATATCACCAACAGTGGCTCTGACTGAGGACGGTTAAATGCAAGTTTATACTAAGAACCACAGATCTCTGGAGTAGCAAACCACCCCAAAAAGCTTCAAAAATCAGATTTTCCTTTTCTCTTTCTCTTCTCATCTTTCACTTTTCACAAAAACTGCTCAAAAACTTTCTTCTCTCTTCTCAAAAACCAGGAAACCTCTAACTAAAAGAAAACACACAACTGAAAGGGAAAGCAGCTGTACAATATGTACATTATCTACAAGAGGCCCATAAAACTGAGATCAACTCTTACCTCTGTCAAACACAAATCTCTCTGCCCCATGTTTCAAAAGTATGATAACATTGCCACTCTTAACTGTCTAATTTAAGCAACTGTCATCATGTATCACATCACTGTAGGACAAAAAATCTGCATATTCTTCATAGGATCTTTGATAAACATTAGACAGATTTTCATCATAAGAATTTTTTGGGATATATGTGTCACATTCGTTAGATAAAAACATACTTTGATATGTGTGACATTTATCCTCTTTGATTTGTAAACCACAATTTAAAAACTCACCATTCAACTGAAAGGGGAGACACTCAATCTCTGTGATATTGCTTGGGCAAGCATCACTAACTTCAATCACATCCATTATTTGCCTCTCAAGAGAAAACATATCTTGATCTCTATGAAAAATCTCAGAGGCCTCATCATTTGGAAA
>MU227775.1:2494064-2515021 GCA_018584345.1 Thuja plicata
TAAAATAGACATATTTACGCTATAGAAGACATCATATTATAAAGTAAGAAATTCATGAAAGATTATTTGTGATAGACATGCCCTTAGAAGCATGAAAAAAAATATTGTTAATAAAAATGTTAGGATCTTGTGTGAAAAAATAAGTATCTCATCCCAGAAAGGATGTACCATCAATAAATAATACCAATCCATGAAGAGATGAAGAAAGGGAGTGAGGAAGAGGGATGACACATTATGTCAACTTAGTGATCAACCCGTTTATACAAGATTTGCACTTCCAAGCAGGGAAGAGATTGTAAGGAGGTGTAGACACCTAATTTTGGTTAAGGTAAATCAATCAGGCATAAAGTGGGAAAAACCAATTCAAATCAATCAAATCATGAATTAATTAAGTTATTAAAAATCATTGGATTAATTAAATCAAATAAATTATGCAATTGAAATAAATCATTTAATTAAATAGTTAAAATCAATTTAAATTCAACCCTTTCAAGGGTGCACATGGCTAAAGAGAATCAATTAAATCATTTTATTAAATCCCTTAATTTTATCATCCATCACATTGGATAAAAATGATCAACCAATGAGGATTGAGAATGGGAGCTCACATGGATCAAGCCAAATTCATCCTCCATCACTCATCTTGAAGTTGCATCTTAACCACTCAAATTGTCCCCTTATTTGAAACCACCATTTAAATTGTCTTAACCTTTGAGATAGTTGACTTAACCTAACCGTAATCATGGTTTAATCAACTCTACCCCCTACCCTTGTAAAATCCTTTAAATAGAAGTCATTTTTTATGCATTAATCAATAAAACACTCATGAAGAAAAGCATCATCACTATAGGAAAATAGCTTTTGAATTCATAGCAATTACATGTTTAGGATTTGCATTTTAGTGAGAAATTGGAGTTATAAGAATAAATATTTATCAATTCTCATTTTAGGACTGTCATTATGGATGCTAAAGCTGAGAGCATGTTCTTTTCTTTCCTAATTAGAGAGCTGTGAGATGCTCAATTATTGATTTTCATTTTATTTAGCTAATCTTGTTAAATCTTTGATTGATTGATTGATTGATACAATACTAATTTCATGAATGTATAAATTTTATATACATAAATGACACCCACTATGGGGCTGTAAGCCTCATTTCTAACAAATTTATGAAGTTTTTGTGTGTTTGAGTGTGTTTGTTGCAGGAATTTGTAGGATGCAGGTAAAGTGATCCATACAATGTAAATTCTGACACCTTTACAAAGTAAAGTGATGCGTACAAATATCCTTTTGTCTTCTGTCTATATTTGTTTCAACGTATTTGACTACAATGCTGTGCATAGAATCTAAAGTTTGATGCCTTTGAATGGTGAAGTGACGCATCTCAGGATTCTTCTAACAATCACAATACTTCTTTTAGCACATTTAATATTGTTTTAATGCATTTTAGTAGTTAAGTAGAACTTACACATAAATTGAGTAGGGCTTACACATAAATGAAGTAGTGCTTACACATAAACGAAGTAGCGCTTACACATTAATGAAGTAGTCTTTACACATAAATGAAGTAGCTCTTACAAAGAAATGAATTAGCGCTTACAAAGAAATGAAGTAGCGCTTACACATAAATGAAGTAGTGATTACACACAAATGAATTAGTGCTTACACATAAACAAAGTAGCGCTTATAATAAATAAAATAGTGCATACCACTGTGTTAAAAATTTGCAGATTATAAAAAAAATAATGAATTAATGAAAATTTATTTTTGTTTTGCAGGTGTCAATCCACAAGAAGATGTGTAAACCTGGTTAGTTTTTATGCTCCTATCTAAATTTCAAGTTCATCTTTGTTTTCACCAACTTGATAAATTATCTTTCAAATTTGATTTTTTTTTAATCCTTAACTTTGCTTGAGTTGTGTTGACTAACTTGTTGGAGGAGACGATGCAAAGGAGCTGGAATAATCGCCACTAGGTGAGTAGTAAAAAGAAATCAAACAATCAAAAATGTGCTTAGCTTTACTACCTTCGAATTGAGGTATTTTTCACATCCTCTTGCATTTGCTTAAATTGTGTCATTCAAAATTGAAATCTAGCTAATTAGAAGCCTATTATTGATCATCAAAGGAGAGATTAGGCCTATGCTCTCAAATTTTTAATTTTATCAAAATGCCAAACATGTCAAATTTTGTGATAGAAAGCAATTTTGGAAATGAACAAACAAATAATTAAAAACCTCCTTGTTTGTGGAAGCAAAGTGCTAGGTATATGCTCTTCACTCTTTGAGTGAATCAAAAAGCCAAAAACACTTCAAATCCCTTAGCTTAAGAGGTGGAAATGAAAAAGTGTTAATTGTGTTTGGAATTGTGAAAATTTTAGGGATATGTTATTCACCTTTGGTGAATCAAATTCCCAAACCTATTTAAACTTTTCAATTTCTTGCTTTCAATGAACATGCTAGAAGATTAGTGGGCCTGCCTCCCAAGATTTTCCTTTTTGAGGACGGTGAGAGGGAATGAACCAAGTGGGATACAACCATTTTAACCATGGTAATCCAACCCAATATAAAATAAAATGCATTCATCCTTAATGGGGTGAGTGACGAAAGGAATTGAGAATCAAACCTCCTCTAGTAGTCCTTTGGGATTGTGCAAAATCATATTTTTATGTGTGTGGGATGCCTCTATAATGGAGGATGAAAATCAAAATGCTTTGAATGGAATCTTGACTAAAACCTAGTTAAAATAGAAATGCCTACCTACTAAAGCCATTTAAAATCCAAATTTTTCCATAGGTAGATTGCTTGGAAGATTTGCGTGTGAAAGACTCATGATAACGATTGAAAACATACACTTTATGTGTAGTTCAAGGGTTAAAATTTTATGTTTTTGTGAGTGTTGTGGTTGATGTTTCATATTGAAAAAGGATTACATTCATCCACATTTGATCGTGCTTTAAAAATTTTAAAAATCAATCAAGTAGTGATCCAAAACAATAATGTTTTCCTATTCTCGAGGCCTTTTAACGCGTGCCAACAGAGAAGTAACACTTACCAATTGTTAAGTAACACTTGTAAATAGACATCTACCACCTATGATCAGAGAAATAGGGCATGTGAATAAACTTTTACCACTTGTAAACAAAGAAGTAGCGCTTACAACATTGTTTTAATGCTTACCAGCTATCAAGTAGCATTTCTAAACAACCAACCAACATGTTGTGTTTTTCCAGTGAGAATGTACAACCAAGTAAATTAGCACGTGCAAGCTCTGAAGTAGTGTATATAGACTGAGACATCAAAACAAAGGGTACTTCCCAAGGGTTTTTGAAATTTTTGAAAGTATATCCGGATACCCTTTTCGGAGTACCTCTTATCAAATGCAACATATTAGATCAAATCCTTACAAATTTAGGATGTGAAGAAGTTTTCAAAGGATAAATCACTCAATTAAAAGAGAGCAAGGAAATAATATCATGGATCTATTTGAAACACAAATAAATCTTATGAAAAACCAAAAGATCAAAATTGCCATAGGCATCAAGATGAAGAAGTAACCAAACAGGAAGTTGAGGAGGCATCCAAAAATCCCATATTCCTTGAAGTCATGGACAAAATTTTGAAAAGGGATAAAGAAATATATTTCTTAAACTTAGCTCGATTAGAATTTAAGCTTCCTTGTAATTATGATACATCAACCTTAAATAAGAGTGAGGAAAAAGAAAAGGATACATCATATAACAAGCCATCATTAATATCAATCTTTCCTTTTCTTTATGAACATGAGTCATCCGTATCTTTATCTTCTTCAAAAAAAGAAGCATTTAAGCTCAACAAACCCATCTTTGATCAAGAAAAACTTCATGACCATGCTATATTTGATCAAGAGAATGAAGAGAAAGATACTACTCTCAAGAAATATCTATTGCATGAACCTATGTCTAGCAATGGTTCTCCTATAACCTCTACTTCTTCCACTATTATTCTTCTCTTAAAGCAGAAAAGCTAGCCAAATGCCTCCATTGAAGAAATAACCTAATTATTTTCATGCTAATATTTTCTACCCTCAAGGGCTACCTCTAAGAGAAATCCAAGCTAACTTACATCTTTCGGAAAAAAAATTTCATGCCTCAAGGTTCATGGACCTCAAACCTTCATTTGCTTCAACGTTTATCAAGGATACTCTATGCAAAAGGATACCTTGGCTATTTAGATCTCTCATATCTCAATTCCAACATCCACTTGTAACATTGAATTTGATGAAGGAGGTATTCAAAAAATTATGGTTTGCAAATCTAACCAGTGAGGGTTGTACCTTTTTTCAGGTCCCAAAAATCTCAATGATTAAAATAGAACAATACATGCATTCTTTGCAACAATGATAGTTAGCTTCATTCATATAGATTAGTCTTGCATTTTAGTTGGTATGGGATCTTCCTTAATCAAGGGGGTGAAAGTTAATCATGGTTACATCATCAAATGTTTGATCCATCAAATGATCAATGCTACATCAAGGATATCATCACTATGCATCTACTCACCTAGGGGCAACCTAACCATCTGATCATATAGGGGCAACCTAACTCTGTACATCACCTATACCTACATTTTCACTTGAATCATATCAATTTTCTATTACTATAAGCCTTGCACCATCAGTATTCTAGGGGAAACCTTTTTTTCAATTGAATCAAATAATCAGTCAAATCATCCAATTGATCATTTCACACCAATCATTTATTTCATCATCTATTTA
Source organism: Thuja plicata (assembly GCA_018584345.1). Classification (NCBI taxonomy): domain Eukaryota; kingdom Viridiplantae; phylum Streptophyta; class Pinopsida; order Cupressales; family Cupressaceae; genus Thuja; species Thuja plicata. Next base: position 2,498,819 of record MU227775.1, read on the forward strand.
CTCATCTTGAGTGCATCGATTTGTTTGTCTCTCAAGATCTTGAGAGAGAATTATCAATTTATCAAATCAATCCATCAACCTACCTATTCTATCAGATTGACATCATTGCAACATCAACCAAGTGATTCTAAATGACATTGAGTGATATCAAAACATCATCAACATCTCTGAAACATCAATAACATTTTATTAATCATCAAATTTTCTCATGACCGGGGCATTTTCAAATTGATTTTATTAGGAACCTCATCAAAACTTTCTCGAACTCAGTCAAAATTTTCCCACATAATTTGATTTTTTTCTCGAAGGGGAATCATATATGTATTGAGGATTGATATAAGGATTCCTATTATAACATTTTTTTCTCATCATTAGGGGCAACATCCTATGAATCAAATTTGCATCGATGAAACTACATCTAGGACGTTAAAAAAATTCAATCATTATTAATGGGGTATGTTTCAAATTAGTGGTTCACATCAAGGTTTTCATCTAGCATCAATCAGATCAGGCATCATTGTTTCAATCATATCACCAAAAATTTCTTTGAACCAATGTGCTCCTCACATCAGTTCAAAGAGGGGCATTTGTAGACACCTAGTTTTGGTCAAGGTGAATCAATCAGGCATAAAGTGAGAAAAATCAATTCAAATCAATAAAATCATGAATGAATTGAATTATTACAAAGCCTTGGATTAATTAAATCAAATTAATCAAATTAATTATGCACTTGAGATTAATCATTTAATTGCATATTTAAAATCAATTTAAATCCAACTCTTTCAAGGGTGCATATGGCTAAAGAAAATCAATTAAATCATTTTATTAAATCCCTTAATTTTATCATCCATCATATCAGATAAAATTGATCAACCAATGAGGATTGAGAATAGGATCTCACATGGATCAAGCCAAATTCATCCTCCATCACACATCTTGGAGTTGCGTCTTGACCATTAAAATTGTCCCCTTATTTGAAACCACCATTTAAATTGTCTTAACCTTTGACAAAAGTGACTGAACCTAACCCTAATCATGGTTTAATCAAATCTACCCCAACCCTTGAAAAATCCTTTAAATAGAAGCAATTTTGATGCATTAATCAATAACACACTCATGAAGCAAAGCATCATACTATAGGCAAATAGATTTTGAATTCATAGCAATTACATGTTTTTGTATTTTCATTTTAGTGAGCAATTGGAGTTAAATAAGCATAAATCTTTATCAATTTTCATTTTAGGACTGTCATTGTGGATGCTTAAACTAAGAGCCTGTTGTTTTCTTTCCTAATTAGAGAGTCATGAGATGCTCAATTTTTTATTTTCATTCAATTTAGCTAATCTTGTTAAATCTTTGATTGATTGATTGATACAATACTAATTTTATGAAGGTATACATTTTATATACACATGAAGATATCAATCTCATTAATTAGAAAGATCCTACATAATAATTCCATACATGGGAGGACATAAAACTACAAAAGAGATTATCAACAAAGAGATAATTGATCCTATGAAAGGAGGAGATTGAAATAAAAACTCAATATCCAACCCAAGTGTTAGATCTTTTATAATAAATTAATGCTTCCAAGCATAAGGTGTGAAGGAAAAAAATTCATAATTTAAGAGAGGAAATCATACTATAAAATATGCAAGACCACAAGGGATATTAGATAAATAGAAAAGAGAAAAGGAAAAACACATTAAGATCCTGAAGTGGTTTCTCATATAAAAAAAATATGTGCTTGAAGAAAACATAAGATTGAAACTCAGGATGTTAATATCCCCATGTAGAAATGACTAATGCATGCTGGAAAGGATGTATTATATAAAAGAAACTTTGCAAAAAAGGGAGAGAATGGATCCCCAAGAGAAGAAAGAGATGACAACCTCATACCCCCCATTGTGAGAGAGGGAGGGGGGATTTCTTATTATGATTCCCTCAAGATCACTACACAATGGGGTTTATATAATGAAGAGAAACATAATAGAAAAATCATATGCATAGGTATTTCTTTGATATCAAAGAAATGCAAAAGATCCACGTTTAAATGAAGAAGACATCCATAAACCAAATCTTGACCAAATTGTCCAAAATCAACACAATCACAAAGACAATGCTTGTTGGAATGATGAAAGAAACACAAAAATTCACCATTAACAGGTTTCTAGTTTTTTGGAAAATTTCTATAAGGGAATCTTATTTTAGAATTATATTTGATACTCCAATATATTATTTTGGCCAAAGCTAAGCAGTCATCAAAAGGTTCATTAGATGGAATTGGAAAAAGAATATTATGATGAGGTTTTGGTTGAGATGGGGATGGTAAAAGATTAACATGAGTTATGAGACCTACACCACCTTTATGAATCTTGCTGAGGAGGATTAATATTATTTTTAATGCCTTATTCATTAATACCAAGACATAAGCCTTTATATACTTGTTGAGTTATGATATCATAGCCCATTTTTTAAGTAGCCTTTAATGTAGAGGGGAAGGTGATTCATATTGAGGTTTGTGAGCATGTGTTGTATAAGGAGGAATAAAAGTAGGAATCTTCTCTTTGGGGAGATCATCATGCTTATCCTCTTTAGGTGGTGAAGAAGAAAAATCATCTAGGAAATTTCTAACATCTGAAGCATGCATAATGTTTTGAATGTTTTGATAGGAAGTATTCATGATATACTCACTAGGAGCTAGATTGTGAGAGGGAGGAATAACATTAGGAGGATTATGATTAGCATTAGGCTCATTAACAAATACCATTATGTTATCTATTAATGTCATGCATTATGCTAGAATGTGAAGAAGAAACACACATGAAACATTGATAATGGTCTTAAAATATGCATTGTAACTAAGAGAGTGTTGGAAATGAGTTGAGTAACTAAGAGGGGAGGGATGAATCAGTTACCACAAAAAAAAATCTAAGTCCCTTAGATGTTTTAATCAAACTTATCACTCTGCTTGGTTAACAAAATATATTATGTTGTTACCCAGTTAACACAAAAATATTAAGATATTAAATGTGATTAACCTTTAGTGATTAATTGCATTAACATAAAGCATAAAGAGAATAACATGTACATAGATGACACCAAGATTTACCATGGAAACCCAATTTGGGAAAACCACCAATTGCAACTAGTTACTATTTTTCACTCTTCTGAAGTGATTCCTGTAAGAATATAACCTTGTTAAAGGTTACAAAACACACTGTAAGGGGTGACCCTATTAGAGGATTTAATCACCCTGTTAGGAGTGGCCTTGTTAGAGGTATTCAAACACTTCAATATAGAAAGGCCACCTTGTGAGAGGATTTATGAAAGACTATTAAGTATACTGTGTTAAGAGATTTGGATCACTGCTACAATTGTTAGAGAGTAACAATGAGTTTGACTTGATTGAAGAAGCAACTTACTTTGCAGATTCAAATCTTTGTTCTGGCTTTAACTGGATCCTCACTGATGAAATAGTTTTTTGCATCTCGGTCTGGATATTCTATCCTTAATAATAATTCCCTCTTACTTCGTCTTCACTCTTTTTATCAAAAAATATAACATTGAATCCAAACTTGACCATGTATATATATGATAACCCTTGTCATGTCGGCTTGAATACCCTTCCAAATAAACAATAAAACTTAAGTCTGTTGGCTATAATTAACCAATTAAACATAAAGTGTAAACTATTTTTAGTCGACTAACACTAAATTCATAACTCAATTAACACTGTAATCCTTCGATGTCTGACCATTACTCAGCTAAAACTAAATTTAATGTATTTCCCTAGTGAACTTGGTTAGTAGTGAAAATCACTTGGCTGATACTTGAGTCTTCTTCAATGCCTGAGAGAGCTCGACATACAATGACTATGCTCAGTTAGCTTTAGACATATGTGTAACATCACTACATTTGTGTATACAATTGTGTAACATCAATGACAATATACAATTGAATAATTATCTTCAACAATCTCCCTTTTTGTCATTGATGGAAACACAAGACATTATTATACAAAGAATTTTAGAGCAACAGAAAAAAGGATAAAATTTTTATAATGTCCTTAGCTTCATTTTGATTCTCATCCAGAAAAATCCCTCTATCTTCACAATCACTAAAATTTAGATCTCTCCCTCTTACATCAATCTCTCCCTCAATAATTTCTTTGGCATGACATTAATAATCTCTCCCTCTTTCACATCTAGTGAAAAAGACTCCATCTAATGAATTTGTAATGTACCTGATGTACTGATTCATATGCAATAAGCTCTGACAATCTACATCAACTTGTTGGATCTTCACTGTAGCTCGGTTGATGCATCACTAATTTGTGCTTTAGTGATCCTTAGTTAGGGGAATCACCCCTAACTTTCCTCTAAGATGGAAGAATGCATCCTTAAGTAAAGTTTTTTTGAATATTTCTGCAATTTGTTCTTTAGTATTCACATATTCCAACCTTACTTCCTTGTCATGAGCTAATTCTCTCAAGAAATGACACTTTCGTACAATATGATTAGTCTTATTATGCATCACAGGGTTCTTTGAAATGTTAATAACACTAGTGTTGTCATAGTAGATAAGAACTAGCTCTTTGATTTCCTCCTTCATGCCTGACAACAGTTGTTTGAACCATATGCTATTTGAACAACTCTCTGCTGCAGCAACATACTCTACCTCTATTGTAGACTAAAAAATACAATTTTGTCTCTTTTTGGTCCAAGAGACTAACCTCTTTCCAAAAAAGAATGCTCCACCACTAGTTCTCTTTCTGTCATCAACACTACCTGCCCAATCAGTATCAGTAAAAGTCTTCAAATCAAAGTTTCCTTGTTTCTTATACCATAATCCATAATCTTCAGTGCTCAGAATCCTTTTGATAGCCATCAAATTATTCTCTTGAGGATTAGCTGAAAACCTTGCAACAATACCAACTACTAATGCAATATCAAGCCTAGTGTGAACAACATATTGAAGTTTACTAATCATGGATCTATAGGTAGTTTGATTTACCTCATTTGAGTCATCATCCTTAGACAACTTATGTCTAGTATACATAGGTGTCCCAACTGGTCTGGAATCTTCCATTCAAAATTTCTTTAATATCTCTTTGATTTATTTAGACTAAGTAATGTAGATACCATCCTTCATTTTATGAACTTGTAAACCAACAAAGAATTTGATTTTGCCAAACATAGACATCTCAAATTCCTTACTCATAGCTTCAGAGAATGCTTTGCATAAATCATCATGTCCAGTGAATAGTATATCATTATCAAATATCTCTACTAATAGTATTTTGTTTTGAGGTCCTTCTTTGATGTACAAGCTATTGTTGTCATTAGTTCTCTGAAATCCAATACTTACCAAGTAACCATGTAGTCTTTCATACCAAGCTCTAGGAGCTTTCTTTAATCCATACAAATCTTTGTGCAATTTGAAAACCACATTCCTTTTGCTAGGACCAAAAAAACCTTTTGGTTTCTCAATATAGACTTCCTCTTCTAGAAGTCCATTCAAGAATGCAGATTTTACATCCATTTGGTATACCTTGAATCCTTTATGTGTTGCATATGCTAGAAGAGTTCTGACTCCTTCAAGTCTTGCAACAGGAGAAATTTTTTATCTATAATCAATACCCTCTTCTTGAGCATATCCTTTACACACTAATCTTGCCTTATTTCTAGAAACATCACCTTTTTCATTTAACTTGTATCTAAAAACCCACTTAGTACCAATCACATTTTTTTTGTTTGGTTTAGGCACAAGAGTCCAGGTCTTGTTATTTTTTATCTTCTAAATCTCTTCATTCATGGCTTCTATCCAAATTTCATCATTCAAAGCATCTTTAATGGATCTAGGTTCAGTTTCACTAAGAAAACATGTACCTTTAAATTTTTTCCTTGTCATTATACCTTCTGGCTGATCTCCAATTATTTTCTCAGGTGCATGATGCCTTCTGACATATTTGGCAAGTACAGGTTCCTTCTTCTTTGATTTTGGGCTTGCATTACTTGGTTCATCATGCTCAAATATTTTTTTATGATCTTCTGACTGAGACTCGGTTGTCTCTGTCTGAGACTCGGTTGCCTCTATCTGAGACTCAGTTTCCTCTCTTAGCAGCTCAAGTTGTAGAGTTTGTAACAAAGTTTATGCTCAAGAATTCAGTGGTTGGCATGGTTGTTGTCCAATCACCATTTCTTGTGTCTTAGGTATACTATCAGGTTCATAATACACAAGGTTCATGTAGTCCCCAGGCTCTACACTACTCTGTTCTTCACTTCTCTCTGCAAACTTATCAATATTTACATGTACACTTTCTATGAAATTATGAGTAGAAAGATTCAAACATTTATATGCTTTTCTTTTATAGGATTAGCCTAGGAATATACCTTCATCACCTTTTACAACAAATTTTCTATTTCTTGCTTCCTTCAAGATGTAACATTTACTTCCAAATACATTGAAATAACAAACATTGGGTTTATAGCCATACCATAATTCAAAGGGTGTCTGATTAGTACCTTTATTCAGTTTAACTCTGTTTAAGGTGTGAACTATAGTGCTGATAGCTTCCTTCTAGTATTTGGTTGCAACATTCTTCTCAATAATCAAGGTTCTTCCACAATCCATAATAGATCTGTTTCTTCTTTCTGCTATTCCATTTTGTTGTGGTGTACCAGGGGTAGCTAATTATCTCTTGATTCTTCTTTCATTGCAGAATTCATTGAACTCATTAGAAATGAACTCACCTCCTCTATCAGATCTTAGGAATTTTAGTTTCTTTCTTGTTTCCTTCTCAACTATGGAAAGTTACCACTTAAACTTCTGAAAAGCTTCTAATCTTTCTTTGAGAAACATAAGAGTCATCATTCTAGAATGATCATCAACAAATAGAATGAAATAATTATCTTTTTTGTATCTTGTTGTTCCAATTAGTCCACATAGATCAGTATGCACCAACTCCAAGACTTCTTCAGTATTGTAATTCTTGCTCTTGAAACTAGTTTTGCCCATCTTCCCAATTTGACATTGTTTGCATATTGCCAATTCAGGTTTCTTCAAAATAGGAATACCTCTTACTCTTTTTTTCTTTCTTATGTTGACCAGGTTATAAAAATTCACATGACACAATATTTTATGCCATAACCATCTTTCTTCTACTTGTGCAATAAAACATGAAATTTCAGTGAGATCAAGATAGAATAGATTACCTTTTGTTTGCTTGCCAGTTCCAACTAGGTTTCCTTTACCATCCAGGAGCTTGGCTTTACCATTCATGAATTATACCTTGAAACCAATGTTATTCAGTTGTGCCACACTTAGTAGATTATGCCTTAGTCCTTCAACCCAATAAGCATTATCACATTTGATTCTTTCATTTTGAGAAATACAACCTTTACCTTTCACATAGCAAAGTTCATTATTCCCAAATCTGACACTCCCATCATCATAGTGCTCAATATGTTCAAATTTTGTTTTATCACCAGTCATGTGGTGAGGAAAACCACTATCAATTATCCAAGTTTCATTAACATGAGAGAAAAGTGCGGTCTTTTCATTTTCTTCATTATCTGACTCATCTTTTTTTAGCAATGTAAACAATTTCATCTTCATCTTCATCACTACCAGAATATTTTGCAATATAAGAGGATTTCTTACCTTTGTCCTTGTCGGTTTTGTAACTTTTGAATTTTTTATTGCCTATGTACTTGTTGAAATTTCTCTCATCTTTGTCTTCTTTGTTTGGACACTTAGCAGCAATGTGGCCAACCTCGTCACATGAGAATCAAATCAATGGTATTCTTCCTTTGTACTTTCATTTTCCTTTGGTAGCTCTCTTTGCAAGTAGTGCTTCAATGATTTCTAGATCTTCATCATCAGATTCATAATCACTATCATTGTCAATTTGTTTTCCTCTTGAGTTTCTATCCATCTTATCAAGGCTTAGTTTATCTTTGAATGCAGACTCCAAACTAATAGGATTACGAGAATAATTGTCAAAATTGTCCAACTCAAAATTTGTAAACCTTCCAACCAATGCATCTAGAGTTATATCATTACTACACCTCATCTCTTGAATAGATGAAACTATAATTGCATATATAGGGAGTAAATTTATTAATACCTTACTAACCATTGTTTTGTCTTCAATCTGTCCACCACTAGCTCTGATGGCATTAAAACTTTTCTTGATCATGTCTCTACATTTTGTAATGTCTTCTCCTTCTTTCATTTTCATCTAATCAAACTGACCTCTAAGACTCTCTGCTAGGCTCTCTTTACATTGTCATATCCTTCATGGATATCATGTAATTTATTCCACATATCATAGGCAGTAGGACATTCCTTGACTTCATCAAATTCTGAATAGATGAGTGAAGAAGCTATATCAATCATCATTAAATTATGATTCTTCATGTCCATCATCTAATCCACAAACATAGGTCTAGGTGGTTCCACATAGTTGTGGTCCAAGAATTTCAAACTAGTATCTGCAATAGTAGATAGATGTAGCCTCATCAACTCCTGCCATGCAACAAAGTTGTATTTTTTAAGCTTGGAGATCTCCCTTCTGTAAGGCATCTTTGATCTTTAGCTTAGGCCTTGAAAGCTTCTCTAAAAGAACCAAAATATCTGATGCCAATTATTGGAATTGAGTTGAGTAACTAAGAGGGGAGGGGTGAATTCGTTACCACAAAAACAAATCCAAGTCCCTTAGATGTCTTAATCAAACTTATCACTCTGCTCAGTTAACAAAAGATATTTTGTTGTTACTCGGTTAACAAATAAATCTTAAGATATTAAATGTGATTATCCTTTATGATTAAGTGTAGAAATATAAAACATAAAGAAAATAAAATGTACACAGATGACATAGAGATTTACCATGGACACCCAATTTGGGATAACCACCAATTGCAACTAGTTAGTGTTTTTCACTCTTCTGAAGTGAGCCCTATTAGGAGCCAACCCTGTTAAAGGTTACAAAACACACTATAAGTTTTGGAGTTATATGATGTTCCCAATGAATGAGAGGGGGGGGTGAACCAGGAATCAATAAAACTTAATCCTTTTAATCCATAATTAGATTAGATTATATTTTTGCATGTGTATAACTTAAAAGTAAAGAATCAGATACAACACATAACACAATATTTGGTTACCCAGAAACCTTCCAAAATAAAGTAAAACTGGGGTGGGGATGATACCCACAAGATTTAGTACTGTAGTATAAATTTAGCCTGTTAAAGCTTACAATGATCACTTCTAATGATCTGCCCTGTTAGGAGCATAGAAAGGACTGTTAGGTCCACCTTATTAAAGGATTTTGTACAATATAGTGAGTAATGCAACTCTATTAAGAGATTTAGAAAAAGGACTATTATGTCCACCTTGTTCAAGCATTTTTCTGATCCACCTGTGAGAATGAACCAGTTGATGATTTTATCTATGCAACTATGATTTCTGAATCAGATCCTTTGAAATATAACTGATCACCTGAATGTCATAGATAAGTCTCTGATGTCTTGAACACTTCTTCATGTAACTCAAACTACCATTCACATAATCATATCATCTTCTGATTATACATTCATACTATTTACATATATTCTTCCTTGATACAATTGGATAAACAAACTATCTTACATATATATCTTTATCCAACAAATAACTTTGTAAGTCAGCTTGCAATAAATAAATATATATTTAACAATATATGCAAAGTCGGCTTCAAACTGTCACTCAGGTCCAAAAGACTACTCGGGTGATAAACTATCACTCGGGTGATACTGAACACTCGGGAAACACTGTCTACTTGGGTAACATTATGTACTTAGGTAACACTCAATGACTAAGTGTTTTGACACTAATTGATAATATGTCTTGTCATAAGGTCTACAATCTCCCCCTTTGGCGTTAGAGTTATCATTAAACTCTGTATCTGATATTTCAAAACTCCCCCTTATAGATTACTTGGGTTTTGACACTTTCTCTGCTGTTTGGGTCTAACTGATTCTATTTTTGTATTTTTCAAAATTGTTATTGTAACATATATTTTCTACACTATTCTTTGTACATTTGATATTTGCAATGATATCTCCCTCTTATACAATGATATTTCCCCATTGTTTTTGACAAAAATGCCAAAAAGGAATTTTATCTATAGGGTTATCCTGAAGTAGGATAGAAAATCACTATGTACCTTCAAAATTTGAGATAGAGTGTTGTTCCAATTATCCTGTAGCACCTTCAAGATGTGCAATTCAACTTGCAGTTCTACAGATAGCTCTATCATCAGCTCGACAACTAAGAAGTTGTTTTCATGGATGAGAGTTTTAGCATGTGCTATACATTTCTACATTCCATCCATATGTTGTAGAAGTTGGCTCTAAATTTTTGTAAGATATTCTTTGATTCTTTATTCTTCTCTCAACACTTTAGCCTATAAATTAGTAAGATATTTTACTTTCTTGAAGTGAGCAGAACTGGTGCTCGGGTCAAGCGCTAACTGCCTTGCACTTTCCTTCAATTTAGCATCTATCTTCACCATCTTTTCCTTTATTTCCATTGGAAATTTGGAGGATTCACTCAACTTACAAATAATTCTACCACATTTTTCATAGTGGTTTCTAGAGTGTTGATAAGTTTTGTAAGCTGCACTTGGTCAATTGCAATATTCTTTGCAATGCTCTCTAGAACTTTGCTCTCAAATTTCTTCTCTGCCTTCTCAAGTAACTTCTCTTGACCATTCATGTTTGTGTTGAACTTGTGGACAATGTCAACAATTTGGTCCATTATTGAGTCACTTTCATTGACTTCAATGTGCAAAGCATCTACAAATATGCCTTTTACATCTTCAAGTACTTTGTTCCTTTGCCTTTCCTTTCTGAGTTTCGGCTATGAGGCCCTCTTCTTCCATAGTTCTCCCAAGATATCCATTTGTTCTATAGATAGATTGGATAGATCCCAATTAGGAATCACAATCTCTTTATCTAAATCTATCTCATCAATTTTTTTTGCCTTTGATTTAAGACTTGGTGAAGGAACAATTTCCTTACCCTTATCTGCCTTATCCTTTAGGTCATTCCAATTAGGTCATTCACCTTTGTATCACCACTATTTGGATCAATACTAACCAATGAATCAAAAGTAGAAATTTATACCTTGCCTTTCATTGACTCGGGTGTGCATGTATCATTAGTAGTAGGAGTGTGTTGCCTAGGTTTTGTCTATTCTGATGTAGATTCTGCAACTTTGTCTTTTCTCAGAGTCACTATACTATGTATGGGAGATTGGGGCAGTGATGCCATTACCTCAACTGCAATTTTTTCTGCATTGGACTCTTCAATAGTCTATACCTTGGGTATAGGGTCATCATTTCCTTGTGTTGGAGGGTCTATACTTGGTACTTGTTCCTTCTCTTTGGTTTCTTCAATCCCAAATATTGATTTCCACACTAATGTGGCACATTGAGCTACTTATTCAATATTTTTGTTCAATATTTGAAATGCCCTAAATCTTGGGGTGTGATTATTCTCATATTTTCTTAAGGCCTCTTTCACTTCTTTGCCTTGCATTGCAGGCATGACCTGCTTCAATGTCTCTTCCCTTATGTCCTTTTCAATTTGTACTGCATTCTTCCAGTTAATAGAGACTTCCTTAAATAATTCTTTTGTCATATAACTCTTCAACTTGGAAAGGTCATATTTTCTCTTAGCCATCTTCTCCACCACTGCTTGCTCAATTTTCTTCTTCTCTTCTTCTATCCTAGAAGCATACTTCAATAGTTTCAAAGAGCTCATGGCTCTTCCTTCTTTAAGGTCTTTGATCTTTTGATCAAGTATGGGTGTGATTTTTGTGAAGACCACAAAATCTTCTTCATCTTCATCCTCTTCATCACTTAATATAAGCTTCCTCCTAGATCTTCTCAGGGTGACAACAAGAGTAGTGCCTTTATCTTTCTTCTGTTTAGGTGTCTTCTTCCTCTTCTTTTGTGGAGGATTAACTTCAGTTACTTCCTTGTTAGATTCAATTTCCTCAATATCCTCTATTTTGAATGTTTCCTCTTTACTCTCAGATATTGAAGGAGAGTCGGAGGTCTTGCCATACTTCTTCTTGAAAGTATCAAGTCTCTTTCTTCCTCTCTTCAATATCTTAGGAATCTCAATTTCCAGAGATATTCTACTCTTATCTTCCTCATAGGTTCCAAAGTATGGTGCCTTTGGATTGACAGGTTCATTCACAAGAGCCTTTGTGATATCTTTAGTTTCCTCATTATTAACTTCATATGGCAAGGGTTGTACCCATGCAACCCCAGGCTTTACTGCTTATATATACACTTTGTCACAATCAACTAGATAACATATTTCTCCTTTGTACTTCTCAACTACTTGTTTGGGAATCCTATATCTACTTTGCATTTTCTGTTTGAAAATTTCAAAGTATCCATCCATGATATTATGAAAATTATCTCCCATCTCAGCTATGAAATCATTAATCTGATGAATGATTGGTCTATCCTTTTTCCATACGTCTCTTCCTTTGGAGGGAAAGAAATTCTCAACATAAAATAGTATGCAGATTAGAAGAGAACCAAAATTACATGAGTTGGTTTTTGATACTCGGATGCTCTCCATGTTCTTTCTCAACTGAGTGAGTTGCAATTCTGCCAAGTCAAATACTAGATTTTTCTTGAAAACCTTGTAGGCTAGGTCAACAACTTCGCATGCAACACTGTTGGGTCAGCTTGAGCTATAAATATTGTATGCTATCACATGAATGCCAACTTTCATCTCCATGTATGTTACTCCATTGAGTCTCATGCCTTTTTTGCCCCATTTGGCAAGAGTTAACACTGCTAGTTTATCCCTGTTTAGGGTTTTGGTATCTTTTTGCTTGTCTAGCATAGGGAACCTGGTAACACAATGAATTATCTTATTGGTGATGTTCACAGGATGATCCAGGCATAATTGCATGTCGTGAACATGACTAAGAACATATCTCATCCACTTTTTCTAGAAGTCCCTTGGCATATGCATGATATGTGTCAAACCCTTGGTTTTGAGGTGTTTGTTTGCGGGCTTCAGTTTCCCATCTATGTAAAACTACTCATATTTTTTATTCATCTTAGTGGTTGTAAGATCTTGTATGTTGCAGTGATAGAAGCTGCTAATGTCATTGACCAGTAACACCCTTGGAGGGTTTAGGGAATGAGCTCCCATTGGGTCTATCTCCTCTGCAACTTCCAAATGAAGCTTGAACTGGGGAGCATCACAAATTGTATTCCTTACTAGCATTTCCAAACCTTTCTTGACCTTGCTGCTGGAAGTGCATTCCCTATTGCTTGAACAAAATAATTAAACTCTATTGTCCATCACGAATTCACTCTGAATTGCTAAGGGCTCTAAATTGACTAGTAAACTGAAAGCCTTGTAAACAATACTCTTCACAATCCTTCATATATAAGAGTTTTTCAACCATTAGAGTATGATATTAAATTCTCCATACATAGTAGCTAGCATGACTTGGGTGCTTCTCCAAGATTCACTCAGAAGCTTGGGTGAAACTAATTTTCCCATTATCAACAATGCCCCGACTCGGCTTGGGTGAGCTAGAGAGACTCAAGTGTAATCAGCATTTTCACTCAGGTTGAACTACAATATGTCCTCATGCATCAATATATAGATATGGACTATAATGCTTGCCTGGAACTGATGTAGGATGGCTTGTTATTGCACAGTTCCAGTCATCTCCTTGCTTTCTTATTCTATAATGATGGATCCACCCATCTCACTATTTAGGGTGTCATTAGATCCTTCATTGCTTTGATCTGAATTGTCTGAGGATTTCTCAAAACCATTATCAACCTTTTCTCTGTTCATGCAATTCTTTCTCAGATGACTGAGTTGTTTACATACATAGCATCTCTTAGTATGATCCTTTTTTGAAGTGAGTCTTCACACAATTTGCACCAATGTGTCCATAGTCACCACTATAACAATATCTATACTAGGTGTTGTAATCCCAACCAAAAATTGCCTTGGCTAATTGTTCAGTAGGATTCTGATTCTTAGTTCTGCACTCAGAAGATTTATGACCTTGTTTGTTTCATTTATAGAATTTCCCTTCAAACTTAGGTTTCTCTTTGCATTCACTTTCTCTATGTCCATGTTTATTGCAGTTGTAGCATTTACCATTAAATTTTGACCTTCCATTGCTCCAACATTTATTTGATGTATACCCTGTATTGCCACAATGATTGCATTTAGGTTTTTTGCTCCTTTGAGCTCCTTATTGTGAGGATTCACCTTGTTCAGTATATCCTAATCTAGTATGTCCATGATTTCTCAGTTCTATTTCCTGATCCATGCTATTTTGTGAATTCACCATACTTTCATTTGTTTATTTTTTAGTATAGAGATCATTCTGCAGTCTTTCATTTTCTGTCCTTAATTTGACAACTACTTGTGTTGCATTATTGAGTTGACTTACCAAATCAGCTTGCTGAAGTGATAAGTGCTAGATTTATTTTTCTTTTTCCTCTAACCTTGTACTCAGTAGTCTTTTATCTTCTTGTGCTATATTTTTGTCATCTTTTGCTTTGTTCTTTAGTTCCATAACTTCACACATTCTGATTGAGTGAACTTCTTGTTCTCTTTTTAAATTTATGACTTCTTCATGTAAATTGAGATTCTTTGCAAGCAAGTCTTCAATGGCTACATCAGCTTCTTCTGAGCTCCTATCTTTGCAAATTTCTTCAATTCTCTCTTCTATATAGTTCTTTTCAATCAAATGTACTACTATTTCTTTTCTTCTTTTTAGGGAAAGAGAGAGTTGCTCCTTAAGTATTATGATCTGATCCATGGCCACCTGAAGATCTATCTTTTCATTCTCAATGGCTTTCTCTAGTCTGTATGTTTCCATATCCTCTGACCTTTTCTCAAGATGTAAAACTTATGATAAGAGAACCACTTCTCTGATACTATTTGTTGGCATTATATGATGTGCCCAATGACTGAGAGGGGGGTGAACCAGGAATCAATAAAACTTAATTTTTTTAATCCATAATAAGATTAGCTTATTTTTTTGCATGTATATAACTTGAAAGTAAAGAATCAAATACAACACATAACACAATATTTGGTTACCCAGAAAACTTCCAAAAGAAATTAAAACTGGGGTTGGGGTGATACCAATAAGATTTAGTATTGTAGTATAAATTTATCCAGTTAAAGCTTACAATGACCAATTCTAATGGTCTTCCTTCTTAGGAGCATTAAAAGGACTGTTAGGTCCACCTTGTTAAAGGATTTTGTACAATGCAATGAGTAATGTAACTCTGTTAAGAGATTTAGAGAAAGGACTATTAGGTCCACCTTGTTAAAGGATTTTTCTAATCCACCTATGAGAATGAACCAGTTGATGATCTTCTCTGTGCAAATGTGATTGTTGAATAAGATCCTTTGAAACATAAGTGATCACCTGAATGTGATAGATAAGTCTTTGTTGTCCTAAACACTTCTTCACTTAACAAAAAATTCCATTCGCATAATCATATCATCTTCTAATTATACATTCATACTATTTACATATATTCTTCCTTGCTACAATTGGATAAAAAAACTTGTAGAAACTGATGAAATATCATATTCAACTCCAAGATCTAGCTGCATGCAAAAAACCTGTCACAAAGAATGAAGCGAAAGGAGGAAAAAGCAAAACTCAGAAGTTACTCAAAATGTGAGAGCAAAATTATAATCTGAATTAATGACTAAGAATTACAAGGTTCAACCTATAAAGGTGAACGAAACCCTAAAAGGTAAATACTAGGTTGCACATTATTAATTAAGAATTAATTAATAACGCACCTAAGAGAAGCTTAAGCAACTAGAGTAATAATACTCTAACACCCCCCCTTAAGCAGAACGCAGGGATAAATCTGACCTAGCAAAACTATGAAAGCAAGAAAAGGGTCCCGGCAAAAAGGCCAGATCAGGTACCCAACAACAAAGAAATCTCTGTAAACCGGGGAAATAGAGAAAACCTAGTGGGAAAAACCCTACCCCAAAAAGAGATATAAAAGCAAGCAAAGAAAAAAAGAAAGACTTCAAGAGACTCTCTCAAAGCCAGTAGTACAATGCGTGCTGCTAAACCCCCCCCGTGAGAGAGGGTCGAGGCTCCAAAGCCCCCCTA
>MU227775.1:2525188-2536442 GCA_018584345.1 Thuja plicata
TGATAGGACTATTATTTCATAAATGTTCCATGAATTCATACAATGCCTAGTATGGTAATAATGCTAATTGTGATATATAGTTGTTGTCTCAACTTTTGAATTAGATGTTTGCATTAAGTACAATGTTATTGCTTGGTCTAAATATATTAATCCACTGAGGGTGCATAGTGTATCTTTGTTTCTTACTGAATAGACAAGTATGGATGATCTGGATACAGTATCAGGGGTTCTAAATATAATATTTTTTTATGTTATACTTTTATTGCATCTACATTCAATATGTTGGTTTTTGTCATTTCGATTGGCACTTTCAAGGAATAAAATTGTATGTTTCATCTATTACTGAAGGTTGGAATTGTTATAACATGAATATGCTTCATTTATTATTGATGTTTGGATTATATATTTGGTTATATCATTATATTTGTAGATTTTGTTTACCATGTCATAGTTATTTTAATTTTTTCTTTGACATAATTTGTTTGGGAATGTGGGAATGATTAGTCATGGTGGAATGGTTCACATGACCCACCAACATGCTTGGTGTTATGTTTTTTCACACCTGCATGTTTGAGCTTATTCCTTTATTCACAAATGAATTTTGATCAAGGGATCCTCTATGTTTTGGACCTCTTCTCTTTCATTGGAACTTTCATATTTCTTTTGCTGGTAACTATTTCAGGTTTACTACTCATCTCACTGTTATGGGATAAAATTGGTTTTTTGACATATGAGCTCTTTTCATCTTGTTGGCTTATATTGGTATCATGTCTGCTTGTGGTTCAGTCAAGGTCTCTTTTATGACTAACAAATGTTTTCAATATGTGATTGATGTAACCAAGAATGTTGTACAGGTTGGCAGCTTTTAAAGACATAATTGTTGAGTTCTCACAAATTCATTAATATAGTTGACTTTCCGTACACTATCACTGGCATTATTGATGACAGACAAATAGAAGAACACCTCTTCGCCTCTCTTTCTTTTGGTTGGAAGTATTCAAGAATCTAATATTTTGTAATCTTGGGTTCAAATATTGGTCTTTGGGTGGGATGCTTTATATGTATTTAGTTTGGCGTTAGTCGGGTTCTTCAAAATCTGCATTGGGTTGGGTTGCAATTTGTCTGGATTGCACTGGGATATGGATATTTGACATGCTATTGTGATTGCATCTTAGGTCTTAGGCTTTTCATCAAGGGTTATAACTGGACGTTTTCTTCACCCAATTCTTTCCTATTCATATGCCCCCCTAAACTGGGTTTAATGTATACTCTATTTACAATTAATAAAATGAATATACATTTTTATCTAAAAAAATACAAATGCCTAAAGCTTCTCATTTAATTTGTCAATATTTATTTACAAAATATAAATTTACAAATATTATTAAAATTTCAATTGAATATACTCAATTTATTTTAATTTATGTCAGAAATAAATGCTAATTGATAATTACATTCTCTCCAATCATTGTACAATCTTAAGACAATTGGAAAACACTAATTAAAAATTATAGTTCAATGAATATTAATAATAAAAAAATACTTTGAATGAACAAGCATTGATTTTATGGACATACCTATAAAGATAGCCCTAATAGCTAACAAAGACTAAGACAAGCTAAGGACCATTATCAACAAGGACGCATAGTGTCTAGTTCCTACCTAAGTTCTAAAGATTAAGCCTTAAGATATTTGGCATAGAGTTAAAATAATATAAATAAATTTTAATATCCTATATAATTACCACTATATAGAATTTTCTTTGAAACTAAATGTAATATAAGTCATTAAAGTAAATATAATATTAATATGTATAACTAAATATAATCATTAATTATAGTTGAACATTAAATATTAAATATTAAATTAAGATTTCTATTACATATGCATTGTTATGAATATAATAATTTATTCTATTAGTATAATATATAATAAAAATAAAAATATTATATTATTAAGCTAATATTAATATATAATATAATTAATTAGTTACAAATATAATATTATAAACAATAATAGCAAAATTCAATAATAGAAAATTCAAAATATATTAGAACTATATAAATGTAAAAAGTTGTTAAAAAATAAAGTGTAAACAGCTGAAATGAAAATATCTATTCACAAAAAGACAAAAGCCTCACCCACTAGTGTAGCAGCCACATTGTAAAAGTAGAGATAAATAATTTCTATTACAATATAAAAAAGTCAAAATATATTAAAACTATATCAATAATAAAGTTGTTGAATAATACAACGTTCTAATTGGACAATTAATAGAAACAGTAGCATTGCATTGAATGCTATAATAAATAAATTCAGAAAAGTATTTTAAATATAAAGAAATTCAGAAAAGTATTTTAAATATGTGTGAACCTCATTCAATCAACAAGCATTGATTTTATGGACTTGTCTATAAGATAGTCCTTGCAGCTAAGAAAGACTAAGCCAAGCTAGGGACCATTATCAGTTAGATTCTATTCTCATTGAAAAAGATGACTGTTTAATACCTAAGTAGTTCCAAGGTGGTGCTGAAAAAACTCAAATTACTTAATACCAAAGACTTTTCTGTTAAAAAAGGTGAAGTTTAGCCTGCAGCCCTACATGTGAATTAAATGG
Organism: Thuja plicata; assembly: GCA_018584345.1. Lineage (NCBI taxonomy): Eukaryota > Viridiplantae > Streptophyta > Pinopsida > Cupressales > Cupressaceae > Thuja > Thuja plicata. The sequence goes on from MU227775.1 coordinate 2,527,805, forward strand.
TTAACAGTGAAATCATGATGTAATGTGTCTAAACGATGATAAGAAAAAATTTAAGCAGTTTATGTTTTAGCAATCTACTATATAAATATTGTTGTCCTGCTTTGCGCACACCAACCAATTTAGTCAAAATTCTTAAATTGGCTAACAGTTGTTAAGTTTTTTGGAAATAAAAATGGCTGGAAGTGCTGCTGTATTCCCTCATTCCTTCGATCTCTGCCTTCATACTCAAATATTGGAGGAAAATTCAGTCCAGACAATGGCCTCCGTTTGTGAGATCCCTTCATATGAGCATATTGTGAAGGAAGAGAAAAGTAAAATATTAGTGATTGGAGGCACTGGTTATATTGGTCGCTTTGTTGCTCTTGCAGCTGTCAATGCAGGCCATCCTACTTATGCTCTCATAAGACCCATCACTGCCTCTGATGCTGCCAAAGAAAAATGCCTCCATGAATTGAAAGATTCTGGTGTTAACTTTGTCTATGTATGTCAGAATTCTGTTGTATAGATAAATGATTTTTGTAGTCTTCGGCAGAGATATATATTAGAGACAGTAGTAAAATGTGTATAGTTGTTATAGAGGTATAGATTGTTTTGATTGGAAATATGGGTCTAGAATATATAATTAAGCTTTGCTTTATTGTTATTGACTGGCCATTTTACAATCAATGTTGTTTGACTGTCTTGTTGTTAAGTTGGGTATTTAGAAATTATGTTAAGAAGGGTTGTTCCGTCAGTCTCCATATTAATGGGTCTGATTTATTTGGGACAGAGCTGTGTTATAATTGTAAAATTCTCTTTTGTAATGGGTCTCACGCATTTTCAAATGGGTTTTATTAATGTGTCTGTGTTCTGTATTGGGTTTTATGCTATTTGTAATGGGTTTTATTAATATACATGTGTGTTATAATGGGTTTTCTGCAGGGAGATTTAAGCGATCATAAGTCAATGGTAAAGGCCATGCAAGCCATTGATGTTGTCATTTCTGTTGTAGGCGGCGCTCAACTTACAGATCAGCTCAAGATTGTAGATGCCATTAAAGAAATTGGAACAGTTAAGGTCAGGACTTAGGACCCAAATATTATTCTTTTGAATGCATCTTAGCTGTAATTGACCCAAGAATTGTTTGAGTAACTTTGATGCAGAGGTTTCTTCCTTCAGAATTTGGGCATGATATAGACAGAGCCAATCCAGTGGAGCCAGGGCTAAGCTTTTACAAAGAAAAGAGAGTTGTGAGGAGGGCAATAGAGGCAGCCAACATTCCATATACTTACATCTGCTGCAATTCCATTGCTGGGTGGCCTTACTTTTATCATACCCATCCCTCTGAGCTTCCTCCTCCACAGGACCAGTTTGAGATCTATGGAGATGGAAACATCAAGGGTAAGATAGTTAAATAATATTATATTGGAAAATGATGGAATGTAGATATGGATACTGAATAATATTATAGTTTTTTTGTTTTCATTAATCTAGATTGTAGAGTATGACTCAAAATGTTGAATCTATTTATATAGAATATGGAAATTTAATATTGCTATCCTTTCTTATTTTCTTACTTATCAATTGGGTAGCAAGCTAAGTAGGCTTAAAATTTGGGTATTTGAGTTAGAGTAATACTGATGAGATGGATGATCTCCAGAGAAGGCCCAATGCTTCACTTCTGTGAGAACCACCTAAATGCAATGAATGCTAAGTATACCATTCATTCTCATAAAAATAGGTTCATGTGAACAACTAATTTGATTTGCTCTTAAAAATATCGCTTATCAATTTCTAGATTGTTAATAACAGCATACTTTGTGACTGGGGAAGACATTGGCAAGTACACCATAAAGACTGTAGAGGATGTCTGGACTGTTAACAAAAGCGTGCATTTCAGACCAACCAAGAATTTCCTCACACTCAATGAGCTTGCAGCGATTTGGGAGAAGAAGATTGGAAAAACTCTTCCTCGGGTTTGCATATCGGAACAAGATCTCTTGGACTTAGCCAAAGGTATATTACCTTGCCAAATTTCACCATGAACATTACTTCGTTAACAACTAAGGTATATTACATAAACTGTTGTGATTTATTTTCTTTTTGGTTTTTCTCTGTGCAGCCAACAATATTCCAGAGAGCATAGTGGCTTCCCTTACACATGACATCTTCATTAATGGATGCCAGTACAATTTTAAGATGGAAGAACCCAACGACCTAGAAGTTTGCGAGCGTTATCCAGAGATTAGTTACACCACCGTTGAAGATTTCTTCGATGGGTACCTTTAAATTATTATTTCAGCTCACCACTCAGAAGATTTCATTAATGGATACCTTTGTATTTTTCAATATAATTAATCTTTTCAACATAGCTCACTCGGCATTGATTAATATTGTTGGGAATAATCAATGTCTACCGTTGGCGTTGGTGATATGACAATACACATATATGAAAGCCTACATATCTCCAAATTCTCTTTTATGTCTAGGTCAGAATGAAAGATTCCTATTCCTAAGTCGAATCAATTATTATTGTCAGTGAATAAATATATCATGGTCATAGAATCCAAACGGATTACCATATCAAGGGCCAAATCTAGGAGCCATTGTCCTTTTTAATGCCTTATAAAATTTTGTGGACATTCTTCATGCTTGTTTATTTGGTTGGTTAGTTGTCATTATTTTTCAACAACTTTATTATTTCTATTAGTTTTTTACAAGCGTAAAAAGAAAGAGAGAAAGAAATCCTATAGTAATATGGATCTATCTCACATTCTTTTAGGAAGGCATTTAACTATATTACAAACAAGACTCACATGCTTTATTTGTATAAGATTTGAATTTGTGACTTCTCTTTAAAGAGCACAAAATCTCCACCACTACAAGAAAAAGTAAATCTTTATTTTAAATAAATCTAGGTGAAGTGAATAATGCAAACAAATTATACATAAATAAACTCAAGTTAGTTGTTTTTCATGGAGAATGATAAATTAAATTATTGAAATTATTATTTTTAGGATTTAAATATGTGAGAATTGAGTATTTAGTTTTCAAACGACGATGAAGAGAACATGATGTAGCATAAAATCTAGAAACTTATTATAGGAAATTGATATTGGTCATTTTGTGTCATCTCAAATTCTTTATAAAATTGTAACTAATTTTAAGTCAAATTTGTAGGTCAATGCAATATCACACATTTGATTTCTAACCCACTGAATCTACTATCTAATTTACTCTAGTCTCTACTCTTTTTTTATTGACAAGGAGTGTGACTATTTTAAAATACTTTTGGAATATAATCGGATGTCTCCTAAGTCAAACTCCTTGAAAGACTATATCTTAACAACCATGGAAGGATAAGCAATTTCAACATTAAAAATATGCAAGTGATCAATATGTTTTTTCTATAGAAGCAACAACAAGAGGGTGATGGCCCATGGAACAATAAACAACACACTAGAAATGGATAAACAACAAATGAACCAGATCTAGAGCACAGATCAACCAAGCATAACAAAGTCTACCTCTATCAAAAACCAAACTAAGAAAATTAGAGCGCCACCACTAAATATCCAGAAAACCAAGATTAGCAGAGTACCAAAATAAAATGACTTAAAAGAGATACTATTTTTAGGATGCCACGCAGGACTAAACATCACCATCATAGACTTAGGTCGAAGGCTATATCAAAAACAACAAAAATAGCACAGCGGACTAGCATCGATGTCCATAGACCAAACCATAACCAGAGTCAGTTCCCTTTCCACAAGCGCTTGGACAACAGAATGTTTGCCCACTCTTCTAGTAGGAGTTTGAAGAGTTCATGGGGATTGTCTTCCTCCGCAACCAAACCAACAGACTCCTTTTCATGGAGCAGACAAAGAGTAGTAGTGGAGGCGTGCATGACTTTCAGCGTAAATTTGCTGACATCCAAAAGCCACTTTTTGGTTCCCTCCATATCCTCCTTTTGCTGGGACACGGTTCTCTCAAGCATAGAAATTTGATGTTTGAACTTCCCAACCATGCCACCAGAGGTTGTGTTCCACACCTTGGTTTCCCCTGCATCCTCAATGGGTATGTTCAACTTATATTGTGTGTCCTCAGTAGTTTGGTCCAGAATATTTTCCATGCCCTTTTGATTCTTATAATCCTTCGAGAGCTCCTCATTTTTCATTATGTCATTGATGCCTTTTTTCCCTTTTTCCTTAGCCAACCTATTAGAGCGCCAGGTGTGGCCCTGAGGGGTGTCAACATCAAAAGTGGTATCGAGATTGAGGGAAATATTTTTATTTTTCTTGTTTGGGTGTTGTATAGTGGCCTCCGGGGTGCGGTCTCTTTTGTTAACTTCCAGGGCATCCTGGACAGGGTGGGAGTCAGAAGAGATAGGGCTCACAACAAGGGTATTATCACACTGAATTCCTTTCAACCCAGAAGGAGAAGGAAGGACACCTTGATTCAGAGAGACTATGGGCGAAGGACAAGGCTAATGCTGGGGGTCAGGGAGGACAAAAATGGTTGGTGGGAAAGGGCACGGTGGAAATTATACAGATACAACATTAATCCTTGGTGCATGATGATGGGGTTTTTAGCCAAGGCTTTAGCTTCTACAACATCAGCCACATTACTTTCCATTGAGTGCAGTAAATAGAATAGAATAAAAATCAAATCCTTATGCCTAAGATGATTAAGGAAAGGCAAGTGATAGTAGTAGAAAACTCCATATTGTCCCTTGAGCATGAAGTACTTGATGATAAGCTTGCACATTTTGGGCCAAAATTCTGGGAGGTCTTTCATGCTATAGCCTCCATGCATGGGCACATGATTCTCTTTCAGGCTTCTGAAGAACTGGACCAAATCCATCTTAGCAGGGAATTTTCTAGTTTTCTTCCATTTGCAACCAATGGTAGGGAGACCAATGGCTTTCCCAATGACGTCTTCATTAATTTTGAATGAAATGCCATTCACGGAGACACGTCTGTCATTCCAAGATGTTGCAAATTGACAGGAAATGATTTCATTGTATCCAGTCATATTCTCCATGAAGGGTAGAATACCACCTTCCTTACATACATACATCACTGATGCAGGAGCTTCAGAGGGTCATAACTTTTGACTCGGATGTGGGTTTTGGCTGAAATTTTACAAGCGGATTCGTGAGCTAGAGTTAAAGGAAATTCCATCTAAGCTAGCTCTATTGGTGGCCATTTTGACCTTTTTTTAGGAGCCTAAAGTTTCATCTTGACATCCAAAATTGGCTTTTTCTATTTCTTCCCAATTTTTTGAGTTTTGTTTTTTGTAATAAATCCGAAATCATGTTTCTGATTTCGTGGGTTAGTTGGAAATTCGACTTGCCTTAGTTGGGAGCTTTTCTTTGGGAAAATAAGGATTCATAGGATGAGTTTTGAAAATTACCAAAAATGGAAAAAATTATTTTTCCCGAAAACCTTCCAAATATGGTAATTTCAGAATTGTATTGAGTAGGAGTTTTATTTTCATTGTAGAGGCAGAGTAAGTTGGATAAGTTAATGAAGAATTCAAATTCTATAATATTTCTATTGTGTATTTTCTGAGTATTTTTCTCTTAAGGGTTTTGGGCTACATCATTTGGTATCAGAGCGGGATGATGGCTAGAAGAGGAAGAGGAAGAGTGATGCAGGAGCATCCTAGGTGAAAGGGCAATCTTGTATCACCCAAAAATATGTGTTTTTCTATTCAATAAGGGCTATTTTGTACAAAGCTACTATTTTTGGAAACTTACTATTTTTAGTAAGTTGGTCGTTTGAACTCAGAATGTTCTAATTTTCCAGGTGAAGGTTCATCTTAGTCATATAAGAATGCCAGTTGAATTTCATTTCCTGATCATCTGTATTGGCGAAGTTATTAAGGATTTACTGTTGAGATTTTAGGGTGCAAAACCTTTGAGCTCAATTTTCAGGACCTTAGAGGCTCCAGATTGAGGTTGAATCCCTAGCTGAATGGTGCTTTGCTAGTTAGCCACTGTAGATCGCGATCTCCCCTTTCTGAAAAGTGGTTATAATAGCCAATCGGAGCTACGGTTCAAAAGCTATGGCTTCCGAAAGTTGGGCTACCTAATCTCATGTTTTGTAAATATTTAAAGCCGACCCTTTTGTAGTAAAAGTGAAAAATAATTAAATGCTAAGGGTAGTCGGCCTTAATGGCTAGATTTCTGGAACCTTCTTGGGCGGTGGAAAATTGCCTATTTAAAGAAGGCCCGTGGTGTTTTCTAGGGCAGTTCTGGGTGGTTATTTGAGGCTTTGTCCTACAAATTATTGTAAGGGATGCCCATGTGGCTTTTGATATTGTAATTCTGAAGTTTGTAATTCCACATTTGTGGAGCCAATAAGAAGCCAATTTTTCTGTTCTTGCAAATTTCTGTTGTTTCTCTTTGTTTCTGTCGTGTACTTGTGGTATTAAGGGGAGTCCCCTTCATCAAAGAGGAAGAGGTAGAGGTCTCACCCAAACACAGAGAGATATGATTAGCTTGCAAAGACAAGTAGCAAAACTCATGAATGATTGGAAAACCATGGATTACAAAGAGAAGAAGATGAATCTGATGGAGACGCGAACCAAGAAGCTGAAGGAATAGAAGAAGGATGAGAAGGAGTAGTGAGTTTCAAAGAGAGGCTGCTCAGAGTCTTGGAGGAGGAAAATGAAGCAATCAAGGTTGATGTTTCAGACTATTCAGGTAGTCTTAAGCCAGAGGAAGTGATAGATTGGTTAAACAAGATGGGGAAGTTTTTTGAATGGAAGTCTATGACAGAAGAAAATAAGATGAGGTTTGCATGCACCAAGTTAAAGGGACATGCGATGAACTGGTGGGATCATCTCCAAAATGAAAGAACAAAGAAAGGGAAGGATAAAATCAAGAAATGGAGAAAAATGGAGAAAAAGATGAGAGAAAAATTCTTACCGGTGGATTATTCTCAAACACTCTTCTGAAGGTTTTAGAATTTGAAACAGAACTTGTCTTCTATGTAATATTATACAGACGAATTTTACAAGTTGTCCATCCGTATAGAACATCAAGAAAGTAATGAATAGATGGCTGCAAGGTATTTAAATGGTTTAAAATACACTATTCAAGATGAACTAAGCATGCATCAGATCAACTGTATGGAGGATGCCTATCAATTGGCTCTAAAGGCTGAAGAAAAACAAAATAGGTAGTACAATTAGAGGAATAGAGGAGGACGAAGAGGTACATCAACTCCATTTCGAGAAGGCTCAAGTTCCAGTTAAGGGAGTGAGAAACAAGAAGAAACTCATTCGAATCCATGGAATCAACAAAGAGGAAGGGGGTTTCAATGTGGTAGAGGCTATAGTAATGGAAGAGGATGGGAAGGCTAGAGAAGACCATTCACTTGTTTCAAATGTGGAGAAGAAGAACACAGGGCCTTCGAGTGTTCCAATTTTAACATGCAAGATGGAAACCAAGGAGGTCCATCGAGAGTGAACCTAGCCTAGGTTGACATTGAAGGATCAAAACAAGAAGTGTCTCTGGATATCGAAGAAAGTCTCATGATGAGGAGGAAAATGATTATCCTAGCAAAGGAAGATATAGAGGAGAAAGGCGCTGATGATTCATGGCTCAAAACTAGCATATTTCAAACAAGGTGTACCTCAGGTGGAAAGGTATGTCAAGTAATTATTGATGGAGGTAGTTGTGAGAACATGGTTTCTAAAGAAATGGTAGAGAAACTAAATCTCTAGTGTGAAAAGCACCCTCGTCCCTATCGGGTAGCATGGTTCAAAAAGGGAAATGAAGTTACAATAGATAAGAGGTGCCTTGTTAAATTTTCCATAGGAAAGGTCTACAAGGATGATTTATGGTGTGATGTGATTCCAAAGGATGCATGCCATGTCCTATTAGGTCGCTCCTGGCAGTATGATAGAAAGGTTATTCATAATGGAGAGAAGAATACTTACACTTTCTGGAAGGATGGATCTAAGGTAATCATGTTACCTCTCAGGAATGAAGGAAAAGTTGAGAGCATGCTATCTTAAAAGGAACTTGTCAAAGAGATGAAAGTAAAAGGGTGTTGTTACACATTGGTAGTACAAATAGGGAAAGAGGAGGACTTGAAAATAACACCAAAAGCAGCCGCGGTGTTGGAAGAGTATTCAGATGTCATTCCAAAGGAACTACCTAATGGGCTGCCCCCAAAATGAGATATCCAACATCATTTTGATCTTATTCCAGGAGAAAGTCTTCCCAATCAAGCAACTTACATAATAAGTCTGACACAACATGTAGAATTGAACAAAAAGGTAACTGAACTCATACATAAAGGGTTAGTGCAGGAAAGCATGATCCCTTGTGCTGTACCAGCATTACTAAACCCAAAGAAGGATGGAACATGGAGGATGTGCACATATAGTCGAGCAATCAATAGGATAACTATTAGGTATCATTTTCCTATCCCTCGTTTGGATGATATGATGGATGCTCTTGCTGGAGCAACACATTTCACTAAGATTGATCTACGAAGTGGGTACCACCAAATTCGTATCCGAGAAGGGGATGAATGGAAAACTGCTTTCAAAACTAGGGATGGTTTGTATGAATGGAAGGTTATGCCTTTTGGTTTATCAAATGCACCTAGCACTTTTATGAGACTCATGAATACTGTGTTGC
>MU227775.1:2536492-2547986 GCA_018584345.1 Thuja plicata
TTGAGGATCATATTGGGGGTATTAAGAAGAGAGAAACTCTATGCTAATTTGAAGAAGTGTAGGTTCATGCAAGCAAGCCTTGTTTTTCTGGGATTTGTCATTTCTGCAGATGGTATCAGCATGGATCTAGAGAAAGTTTGAGCCATTCTTGAATGGCGTACTCCACGTAGTATCAATGAGGTGAGAAGTTTTCATGGCTTGGCCACTTTCTATAGAAAGTTCATTCGTAATTTTAGCAGCATTGTAGCACCTGTGACAAATTGCACTAAGGGTCAAGAGTTTTCATGGACCAAAGAGGCTGAAGAGAGTTTCCAGTATCTAAAGAAGAGGGTCACTAAAACTCCTATATTGGCCTTACCAGATTTTGATAAAGTGTTTGAAGTGGACTATGATGCCTCACATGTGGGCATTGGTGCTGTACTCAGCCAAGAAGGTAAGCCCATTGCCTTTTTTAGTGAAAAATTGAATGATGTGCGAATGAAATATTCTACATATGATATAGAGTTCCATGCAATTGTGCAAGCTCTGAGACATTGGAAGCATTATTTGGTACCCAAATAATTTGTGTTGTTTACAGACCATATTGCTGTAAAATATCAGAACACACAAAAGAAATTGAACACTAGACATGCAAAATGGGTCTCTTTCCTCCAAGGGTTTACTTTTGTTCTGAAGCATAGATCAGGGAAACAGAATCAAGTTGCAGATGCCTTAAGCAAGCATGTTGTGCTTCTCACCATCATGGAAACATAAGTAGTTGGCTTTGATGCAATCAAGGACTTGTACGATTCTGATAGTGATTTTTGGGAATTTGTTGATTAGTTGAAGAATCCAGTACCTAGGCACACAGACACAATTCAAGGTGAGTATCTTATTCAAGATGGTTATTTATTCAAGGGAAAATAGTTGGGTGTTCCTATAGGCTCAATGAGGGAAAATATTATTAGAGAATTTCATAGTAGTGGTATGGATGGGCATTTTGGGAAGGATAAAACAATAGCCTTGGTAGCAAATAAGTAATACTAGCCAGAGATATCACCAGGTTTGTGGAAAGGTGTTGAATTTGTCAAGTAGCCAAAGGGCACTCCCAGAACATTGGTTTGTACATGCCATTGCCAGTACCAATAGGACCATGGACAGACTTGAGTATGGATTTTGTATTGGGACTACCACATACAAAGTGAGGTAATGAATCTATCTTTGTAGTTGTGGATAGATTCTAAAAAATGGCTCATTTCATTGCTTGTAAGAAAACTAGTGATTCCACTAGGGTGGACGAGTTATTCTTTTTTGAAATAGTGAGATTGCATGGGGTTCCAAAAACAATTACCTCTGATTGGGACACTAAGTTCTTGAGTCATTTCTGGAGGACCTTATGGAAGAAGATAGGGACAAAGTTACATTTTAGTAGTGCCTATCATCCACAAACTGATGGCCAAACAGAAGTGGTCAATCAAAGTTTGGGTAATTTGTTACGATGTATTGTTGGAGGGAAGCCCAAGCAATGGGATTTGGCATTACCCCAGGCATAATTTGCTTATAACAACTCTGTGAATAGGTCAACTGCTAATTCACCATTTCAACTTGTTTATGGTCAAAATCCTCAAGGTGTTCTCGATTTGGTGCAACTTCCCTTGGGTGATAGAGTTAACGATGATGGAGAAGCCTTTGCAAAACAACTCTTTCAGTTGCAGGCAAATGTATGAAAAAAGTTACAAGATAGCAATGAGTGGTATAAAGCTTCTATAGATGCTACTAGAAGGTATAAGGTTTTTAGTGCAGGTGATCTAGTGATGGTTTATCTATGCAAGGAGAGGTTTCCTACTGGGACTTATCACAAACTGAAATATAAGAAAATTGGTCCCTGCAAGATTCTGAAGAAGATTAATGATAATGCTTATGAGGTAGAGCTTCCCAGTGGTTTTTATATTTCTCCTGTGTTTAACATCTCTGATTTATATAATTTCCATGGTGATGATTCCTATCTTGAAAATGAGGATGAGGTGGATTGGACACACACTATCCCAATCAAGAAAAAGGAAAAGGTCGCATAGGTTCTAGACAAGAGCACAATTCAAACTCGTCAAGTGAATACCACAAATATCTTGTGCAGTGGGAAGGATTGGCACCAACAAATAGAACTTGGATTATAGAATTGGATTTGAAGAAGCTAGATGAGCCTAAATGGAAGAATTTTGAGAACCAGAACTTGCAGGAGCTGCGTTCTTTTCAAGCAGGGGAGAATGATGCAGGAGCTTCAGAGGGTCATAACTTTTGACTCGGATGTGGGTTTTGGCTGAAATTTTACATGCAAATTCGTGAGCTAGAGTTAATGGAAATTCCACATCAGCTAGCTTTGCTGGTGGCCATTTTGACCTTTTTTTTCAGGAGCCTAAAGTTTCATCTTGACCTCCAAAATTTGATTTTTCTATTTCTTCCCAGTTTTTTGAGTTTTGTTTTTTGTAGTAAATCTGAAATCATGTTTCTGATTTCGTGTGTTAGTTGGAAATTCAACTTGCCTTAGTTGGTAGCTTTTCTTGGGAAAAATTGGGATTCATAGGATGAGTTTTGAAAATTACCAAAAATGGAAAAATCAGTTTTTCCCGAAAACTTGTCAAATATGGTAATTTCAGAATTGTATTAAGTAGGAGTTTTATTTTCACTATAGAGGCAGAGTAAGCTGGACAAGTTAATGAAGAATTCAAATTCTATAATATTTCTATTGTGTATTTTTTGATTATTTTTCTCTTAAGGGTTTTGGGCTACATCAATCACATAGGGTCACTGATGAGTTCCTCCTCGATTTTATTTGGATCAATCCTATGCATGTCGCCACCCATCTTGAGCCTAGCACAAAATCTAGATAACCGACATAGGTAGGGCACACACTGAACCAGAAAACCACCATGAATAGAATACCTCTAGCTAAGCATCAAAAAACCGCTATTAAAACTCACAGCTAGCAAACCACACTTTCCAAAATAGCACCAACGAATAGTTGAAAAACCATAGAACTTAGCAAGAGAAATGTATAAACTTAGCTTTCAATTGATCTGCAAAAAAATTAAGTTCATTATTAAGGTAGTACATGCACTGCCCATCAAATTTCAAATTGAGGATAAGGTGAGGTGGCACATGAGAGTTTCTCTGCAAGGTGTAAAAGGAATCATAAAAATGTTGGCAAGTGGTTCATTTAGGAATGTTATGGAATACTTTAGGGTTTTCATTTATGGAAACACATATGGTATGGATGTTTGCTTGGTGTCAAACACAATTTTGGAGTTATAGATTGCAAAATGAATAAGTCAAGAAAACATAATTACAGAGTATGGTAGTGTACAATTTTGGTCAACAAACACAATATATGATGAATGAAGATATACGAGCTTAGGAGAAGCTATTTTGGGATGTATATGACCTTCACTTAAGGTCTCTTATGGATTGGTGTTGATTGTAATAAGTTATAGTATGTTGAAGATATGCGGAGATAGAGTAATAGTGATACATGACAGATGAAAGATTGCGATGATTAAGGGAGTATAATGAAGAGTCCAAATGTGTTATGTTGGATTCAGATTGAGGAATACCTATGTTTTTTTAGTGTATGATTGTCGACTTGGTATTTACCTTTTGTATCAACTTGTTAACTCTATTTTGTGATGAATTGGAAGCCAAATGGACATATAATGATGTATATATAGGAAGAGCTTTTTGTGAAGTGAAGTATGGATGTGATGAATACGATGGAATACATGTGATGGAATGAATGGATGCAAACAAATGAATTCATTTTGATGTCAAAATCAGACATATGGTAATGCAAACTAAAACTCAAACTACCTAAGCATAGAAGATGCTTGTATTGTTCACTATTGAGAAATCATTGGAACATTATCATATTTTTGATTGTATGAGCAGTGAACTCAGTATACTTTTAATAGGTTTTTTGTATTCCTATAACAAGAAAATGTGGTAATGTAATAATCATCTCCTAATAGGGCTAGGTCTCTAATCAGAGACATAATGCTTTTAGTACATATTTGTGGGTACCATTCCCACCGGGTTTTCCTTTGGCCAAGGGTTCCTCGAAAACAAATTCATGGTGTTATGAGTTGTGTGTTTTATGTTTATGTTCTTTTCATTTCAGTAATTAGTTGGTTAAGTTGGAATTTACTAAGTTTAAGTTTAAAGTGTTGTAATACTAATTCAACCCCCCTCTCAGTATTACTTAATACTAAGCATTTGTCCCTTGGAGAGATATCTTAACAGCTTAAGGGAGATCAAGATGGATTCAAAAAGTTTGGAAGAAAAATTTGAAGCAAGACTTGAAGACCTTGATAAGGCTAAAGCAGAGAATGGTTACTTGAGATTAAAATTGAGAAGAGTTGAGGGTTTCATAAAGAAACTAAAGGAACAACTTGAACTATCCAAGAGTCAGAGACAAGATCTTATGGATAAGATAAAAGAGGATTTTCATATCAGATAAAACAGCTTGAACAAGAGAAAGATACTTTGAATCTTGATCATGAAACTACTTCCCTTAAGATGGCTAAAGAGATTAAACAGGTAAAAGATGATAGAAACAAAATTGTAAAAACCTCAAAAGATGCAAATATTTAGATGGGACAAATGAAAACTGAACTTGATCACTACAAGAACAAGTATTTGGAATTAGAGAAATATAATTAGATCATAAAAGGAGAACTTGTTGAGGCAGAGAAACATATTGAAAAACTTCATTCAAGTGAACAGATTGATGAGAAAAGAGATAGATAGAAACCTAAAGGAGACATGACTAGAGTTATCTTGAATGAAGCTAAATTTTCCAAGACTTAGGAAGAAAAAATAGAATTAAAGACTGATGGAGAAAGACGTACTCTCGAAAAACCTAAAGATCAAATCAGACCTTTCAGAGGTAGATGTTTTGGATGCAACAAGATTGGACACATGAAAAGAGACTGCAAAGGTAAAGCTCCTTACAAACCCTTTTCAGGATATTATTTTAATTTTAATGCTTTTGGACACAAGAAGGTAGAATATAGGAAACTTGATCAATCAAGAACCAAGAAAGATTACAATAGAGAAGGAACAACATCTAAGATCAGATGTTACAAGTGCAATAACTTTGGGAACATTGTAAAGTATAGTATGTTGCAGGTTAATCAGAACAAACCATCTCCTACATGCTACAAATGTCATAATCTAGGACACGTAGAAAAGTTTTTTAGATACAATAGATCTAAGAATAGAAGTGGTCCTCCACCTATAAATACAAAGAAGAGTACTCGTGATGTTAAGAGTATTGCAGAAGAATTTAATAGTCACTTCAGAAAAGAAGAAGATGTAAATAGTGGTAAGGTATGGAAAGTAAAGGAATCAAATGAGCAAATGTTTTAGGGATAGTTAGTAGATGCTACTAAGTCTTTTCCTAATGTGAAAATTTCCAAATCAACCTAGATGGCCAAGCATGGCCTTAGGGGGAGCATTGGAAGGAAACATCAGAATTCTATCCACCCCCTTATTGTGAGGAATAAGCTCTTGTGATCTTAGAGAGAGTATGTGGACATATTATGGAACTTATATCTGTGATCGCATAACCTTACAAATCTATATGTTGTGATCAACAAACTATTAATTGACTATATTATGTGCAGAGATGATTTTATTGGGAACTATTTTATTTCTTTACACAGTAAAGTATAAGTTCAATCAAAATAATTTTAATCAACATCATTCAAAGAACAAAACATAAGGAGATCAAGGATTTGAGTTGAGAGAAGTAAATAATAAATTTTTTTGAGTGTTTGATCAAAGAAGAAATTCACGAAATTGACAGATAAAAGGTGTTTAGATCATTTGTGAATCTTTGGCTTTCGATATCCATTGATCTTCGATGTCACCAAAAGGCCTAGGAATAAGTTCAAGAAACGCCCATTCAAATAAAATAAAGATAATACGGAAGGTCCATTTTCAAAAACACCCTACGACGTTCTACATGTCGAAGAATTTAGGGATTACATTCACTATAAGTATGAGTCTCTGGGAGACTTTAAGATCTATAAAGAGATGAAGGACATGATTGTGGAACAGATGGTAAGGTGAAAGCTGAATTCACGGATCTTGAGAACCTTAGTATAATGCGAATAACTGAACTCTATGAATTTGATTAAGAGGAATGGATTAAGATCATTCTAAGAAGAGTTCATGACCAGTTCATTTAGCTTGAAGATTAGCCAGTGAAGATTTTTAATGACTTAATTCATGCTATAACATGTTTGGATAACTATAGTGTTATCCCTTTTGTAGAGAAGAACACAAAGCAACACGTGGAAACCCTAACGCATTCACGATGGAATAAGAGAGAGATGACCATTAATGACATTTTTCAGCAATATGTTAGATTGATTTCAATGATTCTTGGATATAAACTACATTACAACAGCTGAAATAACTCAGTATCAGTAGGAGTGATCATGATGGCATATAGAATGGTGAAATAAAATATTTAGTATTACCTTTGCAAAGTACTTGCACAATAGTCTTTGGAGAATGTGAGGAAAATAAAGAAGGATAAGTGAAAGGAATTCAGGTTTGGGTCTCTACTAATATACATGTATATTTCTATTGTTTATAGTTTTCCTAGTATGCATCCTAGAGCTTTGAAGGACAACAAACACACTGAAATTTAGATCACATAGACCTATAGAAGAAAAAATAGAACATGGGTTGATGGTGAACTATTTGGGATAATCAAAATATTGCAAAGACAGATGAAGGAAATAATGGGGATCCCTAAGGCATTGGTAAAAAAATACAAGGTCATGGTTGAAGCTGATTGTGTTTTCTATGAGGCAGTACAACCTAGGATGAAGTGGGCTTATCCTCTTGACCATGCAAGTAGAACATATTGTATCATCATAAATTAACCCATCTGAAGTAAGATGGGGTACTCATGAAGAGAATTCTGTGAAGATAAGGGAATAGAAGACTCGAGCTACAAGAAAGAGGAAAATAGAAAATGTGATAGATGATGTAGTAGTAAGGGCTGGTATAACATAAAGTGCTTCTGCATTGGCGATCACTGATCCTACAACCTTCCACCTCCATAAGTTGAGAAGGTTATCAGTACACCTCCTAGTGTGATTAATATACCTGATACTACACCTACACCACCTAAGAGAACATCACTAGAAGAAAAATCAAAGGAATTGCCTAGAAAGAACACAAGATCCACCAAACAGGACTCTCCACCTAAGAGACAAAGGATAGAAATTGAAAACAAGGGAGAAGATAATAAAGTTGAACAGAAGAAGGGAGAAGAGAAGAAAGTTGAAAATAATAAGGAAGAAGGGAAGGATGTCAAAGAAAAGAGCCCATATGTGAAACAACTCTGGAAGCCTGACTTGAAAATATTGGAAAAGAGAATAATTGAGCAAGGAAAGCTTATCTCATTGATCAGATACTATGAGATGTATGAGGCATCTGATAAAATTTTGATTGAAGATATGGTAATAAATCATTTACGTTCTTTTAATAAGAACCTATTAGTGTAAGACCAGAAAAAGGAAGAATATGCATATCTAGGTAACCACAAAACTCTAAACAATATGCAAACCTATCTAATCTAACATTAGAGCCATTGAAATAGGAATTCAAAAACATATGCAAGTAACACATAAAACCCGCTTCAAATGATGCTCAAATGCTCTCCTTTCTTCTCCATAGAGTAGATTATTGTTTCTCTTTGTCAATGACAAGATTTCACAAAGATTGAAAAGCCAATTTGATGTCAAGAATAATAGGAGATAGTGGTTCAAACTTGAATGAGAGAATTGAACCTTAATTTATAGAAATGAGACAATTTGCAGAATTAGTAAGTGAATGCACAAATTAGTATGCATTAATCAATGCATAATTGAATGAAGAAGAAAATTAATAGGAAGATGGAAGCATACATTAGGGGGAAATGGATATGGAAAGGTGGAAGAAATCATGAAGAAAAATAATAGGGAAATGAAGCACAATTAAAGGAGATGACAAATTAGGTGGAATTAATTGAATTATGAAATCAATATTCCTCATAAAAGAAATAATTAGCATTTATGAAATTCTAAAATTTTATAAACTAGAAATTAGCCTATTAAATAATTACAAATTAATTTATTATGAAGACTTAAGGTAGAGAATGAATAAATATGATTTATTCATAAAGAATATGTGATGACATGTAACTGATTAAAAATGTTTGAAGATGTTAAGTTGATCACCAAAATGTAGAAGGATAATGCAAGACATTAAATTAGTTATTGGATTGTATTTTGATGGATGTCAACTTGATATAATCTAATTGGTTATAATCAAAATGTCAAAGACTTCAGATAATCAAAGAGAAAGAGATTATGCTTTCAGTAATGCATAAAAGACAAGCATTCACAATGTGACTTCAAACACCGACGGTCAGTGGAAACCGAAAGACAAAGATCACCAAAAGTCAAGTCACAGCACGATGCCTGAGAAAGAACACCGACAAGCATTACCAATGAGAAGAATCACAAGCATAACCGACGGCCAGAAACATAGTGTAAACCGATAGAGAAGCCCGAGGAGATCTGTAATGTTGACCAAAGCTATCAAAGAGTTAAACACCGAAACTAACTTGATTTCAAAAATGAAAAAATATGTAGTTGTCAGAGCTAAATATGGACTTAACCGGTAGTTATCTTTATTTTCATCGAAAAGATAAAGCCAGAGATAAGTAAAGGATTTAAAGTTGTGTTGTCTAGTTTTCAAGAAGATCTCTGCGAGATAAAACTAGAGTTTTTCTTTAAATCTAATTGGCGAGAATTGTAGATCACGCCAAGATCAAGAAAAACAAGAACCTAACAATGGTGATATCATGTCTATAAAATAGACAAATTAACTCATTATGAATTAAGGTGGGTGAATGAATGAAAAGAGGATGTTGAAGAGAAACTGATGAAGAGGAACTTCATACAGTCCTCATCAATCAAGCTGAGGAAAGAGCTAAAGTTTTATGTGGACACCCAACAACAAAGCAACAGAGCACAATATCACTGAGTAGAATCAAAGTGGAGCAAAGGTATAAAAAAGCATATATTGATTAGATTATTTTTATGAGATTACAATAGATATCAAAATCTACAAGTATAAGTTGTATATGTGAACAGATCATACTGTTTCAGTTTAACCATTGATTTAGAAAGTCTCGTAGCTAGGTGGGATTTAAATATCCTTTCTATAGTGAGATACATCGCAAGGAGTATCAAAAAATTTGTTCATGAAGATAGCATGAGATGCCAGATACCTATTGACAGGCCAAGTGAGTGTTTGATCGAGGAAGTTAGCATAGAGATGCCTGATATCAAGTGATAGACTAAAATTTTAAATCATGTAACAAGGTCACACCTAAAAGTGTGTTTGTAACCTTTAATAGGGTTGGCTCTTCACTGAGCTCAATTCAAAAGAGCGAAAAATTTGGGTTACTAGTCCCAATTGTTTTTTCCCTTAATAGGGTTTCCATGTTAAAAATCCATGTGTCAATGTATTTATGAGTCATTACTTTAGTGTTTTGCATTACACATAGCTATTTTGGATTGATCAGTATACTCTAGATAATTTACTGTCTTTTAGTAAATTAACAGATTTCTATTTGATAAACATACAGTAGAAGGTTTAACAAAGCATTTCGAGAAGTAGTAATTTGATAAAAGTATTTGCAGGCATTCATCTTATAGGACTGAAGATAACTAGAGTCTTAATATTTTGGTACTAAGTTTTTGGGTTGATTATTGGTATATTTTTGAGGCCATTTATTCACTCCCCCCTCTCTTAGTTATTACTATCAATTGGTATCAGATCTTGTGTGATTAGAAAGGGAGTTTAACAACTCAAGCAAAAGATCACAAGATGAACAGATGAGATGTGCCTAAGTTGAATAAAGACAACTTTGCATCATGGCAAAGAAGAATAAGAATCCACTTATTAGGTATTGGAAATGATATTGTTCAATACTTAGATACTGAATATGTGTTTCCTACAGGACCTCACACTCTTAAGTAATTAAGAGTAAACCATGAGCATAACTGCATGGTGATAGAACTTGTATCATCACTCTCTGATGTTGAGTTTGAAGATGTCAAAACCTGTAGCTTTGCAAAGGAAATGTGGGATAATTTGAAGCTGGCACATGGAGGAGATGTTAATGTACTAAGAGAAAAGGGAGAAATCCTAAGGGGGAGGTTTGATGACCTAAGGATGAAAGAAGGAGAAAACATCACTCAGTATAGCTGCAGAATCAAAGAGGTAGTAAATGAAATACGGGGAGTCAGAGGTGTACCTGAAGAGGAGACAATGGTAAGTAAAATCTTAAGAACCTTACTGCCTATATATGCTATTAGAGTATCTTCTATTCAAGAAATGAGATTAGTTGCAAACAATAGAGTTACTCTAGATAGTATGATTGGTAGACTAATTTCATTTGAGATGAACAACTTTGATTATAGTGGTCTTACCA
This sequence comes from Thuja plicata, assembly GCA_018584345.1. NCBI lineage: Eukaryota > Viridiplantae > Streptophyta > Pinopsida > Cupressales > Cupressaceae > Thuja > Thuja plicata. Next base: position 2,547,027 of record MU227775.1, read on the forward strand.
TCTATAGAATCTTCATTCAAATCTTCTTTAAAGATAAGTAAATAGAGTCATAGAAATGTTGTTAGAAATGATAGTGACACTGATAATGAGGATCAAGGACTTGATGAAATTAAAGCACTAATGGCCAGAAGATTGCAGAGAGGCAAAGGTAGATACAAAGGTAAATTACCAATTATATGTTTCAATTGTAAAGAGGTTGGACACTTTGCTGCGAGATTTCCAAACAAAAGAAAATATGACAAAGGAAATGACAGATCATATGAGAAGAAATTTGATAGAGGTGATAACAGAGATTACCAAAGAAACTGACAATCTGACAAGAGAGATACCCGACAATACAAGGAAAAAGGGAAGAAATCTTGTTACCAAGCTAAGGATAGAGATGATGACACTGACACTGACTTAGAAGAAGACATCGAGATGGTATCTATAGCCATGAAGAATGATTCAAATGAAGATGAAGAAAGGTATGTAGAAACTGCACTCATATCTAAAGTTAGTAAAAATGATGTATGGATCATAGATAGTGGCTGTACTCACCATATAACCATTGATAAACAAAATTTTGAGACTTTGGAATACTATAATGGTGGTTCAGTGAGAATGGGAAATGATACACCTTGTCTAGTTGAAGGTAAAGGAACCATAATGTTGAATAACTTGATAAAGTGTGAAAATGCTTACTGGGCCAAAGGATTGAATTATAATTTGTTAAGTGTTTCACAGCTGAACAATTTAGATCAAAAAGTACCATTTGAAAATAATAAGGCAAAGATCTACAATGAATTAGGGAGATTGATTGGTACCGGTGAGAAGACAAAAGGTAACCTATCTGTAATGCCCCTCCAACCCTCACAAAACCTGATTATGCTTGTTGGAAGTTTGAGACTTTTATTCTCTACTAATGATTCTGATTGAAGTTAGTAGTCCAATCTATCTCATCTCCATGTAAGTGTTTGA